>JAJAGP010000556.1:0-363888 GCA_025084515.1 Ancistrus triradiatus | reverse complement strand
ACAATTAAATTCTTTAAAAATCCTACAATGTGATTTCCTGGATTATTTTCTCATTGTGTCTCTCATAGTTGAAGTGTACCTATGATGAAAATTACAGACCTCTCTCATCTTTCTAAGTAAGAGAACTTACACAATCAGTGGCTGACTAAATACTTTTTTGCCCTGGTATAAACTTTTGTGGTTTAAATGCGGTTTCTAATCCACGCTATCTTGCTGTTTAACCCACCGTGTGATGATGGAGGTGCGAGATCGGTTTCTGTTGCAGGATGTCGTAGTCTGGTTAGCAAGCCTGAAAGAGAAAACGAGCTGTGAACACCACACATGGCTTTCTTAGTGCAGTTTTGTGCACAATGCAAAATGTCACAGTCAAGGTGTATGAGCTGAGTGTGTGAATACCTTGTTTTACTTTACAAAAATGGAAACTTTCATTTGAAAAATCAAAAGAGCAAAACGACTTGCTTTAGGTTACTGATGTGAGGTTAAGGTTAGGTGTAGGTAGGTGTTGTCATTCATGTCAATGGATGGTCCTCACAAGTATAGCAAGACAACTATATGTGTGTGGGTGTGTTGTCAGAGCAAGTCTCCACACCTGCACCATTATGCTGATGATATTCTATCATTTCGGGGATGGATTTAAACAGGTGGTTCTCTGCCAGGTAATACATTCCATCTGCATTCACATTAATGAGGTAATGCCTCACACTCCCAGCTACTTCACTAAAAAAACAAAACACAAACACGCTATTGTTATGACAGGCACGGGTGAAAGTTGTGAAGGTAAAGAGGATGTGACCTATTTCTGAATGTGCGATCAGAACGCTTTCCTGTAACCGCACAGCCAAAACCAGTCATCTGTATTCTACTCACTCTAGCGCCCGACTGAAGAGCGACACCGTGTACACTCCTTTCTGACTGGAATCCCTGACCACAAACGAGCCCTCTTTACCCTGTAAGACAGCCACAATGTAGGCCACTCGACGTTTCTGAAGATGCTTTAATGTCCTGCATGGAACGGGTCAAAGGTTTACCTTCTCACGCAGCAGCTGTTCAGTCTTCACACGGCTCATGCTTCCCACGTACCAGCTGCAAACAAGTTCAAACAAGTTCCATTTCCATAATGCTTGACATGATTTCATAACAAGAACTGGACTTTTCCTTGCATATACAGCTCTGGAAAAATAAGAGGACCACTGCAAAAAGATCAGGACTACAGTGGGGCAAAAAAGTATTTGGTCAGCCACTGATTGTGCAAGTTCTCCTACTTAGAAAGATGAGAGAGGTCTGTAATTTTCATCATAGCTACACTTCAACTATGAGAAACAAAATGAGGAAAAGAATCCAGGGAATCACATTGTAGGATTTTTAAATAATTTAATTGTAAATCATGGTGGAAAATAAGTATTTGGTCAATAAATGTGTTTCAACTCAGTACTTTGTAACATAACCTTTGTTGGCAAGGACAGAGGTCAAATGTTTCCTGTAAGTCTTCACCAGGTTGGCACACACTGTAGCTGGTATTTCGGCCCATTCCTCCATGCAGATCTCCTCTAGAGCAGTGATGTTTTGGGGAAACATGGACTTTCAACTCCCTCCACAAATTTTCTATGGGGCTGAGGTCTGGAGACTGGCTAGGCCACTGCAGGACCTTGAAATGCTTTTTACGGAGCCACTCCTTCGTTGCCTGAGCGGTTTGGGATCATTGTCATGCTGGAAGACCCAGCCACGTTCCATCTTCAATGCTCTCACTGATGGAAGGAGGTTTTGGCTTAAAATTGAAGTGTACCTATGATGAAAATTACAGACCACTCTTATCTTTCTACGTAGGAGAACTTGCACAATCAGTGGCTGACTAAATACTTTTTTGCCCCACTGTATATGTGTTTGAGTGAAATGGAATTTGCTTTTAAATTCTATTTAAATTACTGACAAATTCCTTATAAAAAATATTTATTTGCAGCACGGCATGAGCATTTATTACCTGTCAATGACAAAATAACAAATAACAAGATTCAGTGTTTTCAGACCCCAGATAATAATGCACATAATAATACAAAAGTTTATATTCCATTTTTAACAAAACGATACTAACATTGCGACTTATTATTAGCAGGCACAATGGGCTGTGCTGCTTTAAATCTTTAAGAAATGTCGTATCAAATTGGTCTCTATTCGTTTGTGCTGCATTGGTGCTGGTTAGTGGCGTTAAAATCAAAGATGCGCCCCCGAGTGCTCAAAAACGGAATTAACTACTACTACTACTACTGTTGGTTCGTGCTGGTTTTAGCCCGTTAAAATCAACATTTGTGCATTTTAATTGCCAACTTAATTAATTAATGCAGCCATTCGTGCCCAAATCGCACCAACGTGGTTCCATTCCTATTGGCGTGACTGAGATGAACTTTTTGCTTAAGGCAACAGGTGGTGTCCACCGGTGGACTTTTTGCCCATACCCAAGTTATGTTAGTGTGACAAGCCCAGATAGGAAAAGGGACCAAATAAACTACTACAAAACAGCACTAACGTAGCACCACACACTGAGCCTTTGCATTACTTTGAATGTTTTCTGCACATCCAATTATGGTCACCCTAATACTGGTTAAAATTCTAGATGCTCATTACAGGCAGATTTTATCCCATGAATGTCTACAGAGGGAGGATGAAACTCACGGATATTCCTCGAAGGGACTTTTCTGTGATGCAGCTTCATTTCCTCGATTGACCACTGATCCACTAAAGCTGAAAATATCCAGATTAAATTGGTCACTTCTTCATTCCAGAAAAGATTTCAGGATTGAAGTGTACAGAACTGTAACAGCACACTGAAAGAGCAGCGCTGGTGACATTTGGGGGTCAGGACAATACCAACACGATCACGTGTGCGCCTCCCGTATAGACTCACTGTGATTTAGTGCCGCTGGTTCTCTTGTTTGTGCTCCTCCTTGGCCTTTCACCATTACTGTAATGGGTAACAGATTTGGTATTTCAAGGTACCCAGTTACACACAAGGATGTTCAGCACATAGACACAAACACAAAACCAGGGAATGGCCTTACAGGGTGGGTTTACCTGTTATCTTTGGTTTTCACATCCTGTAGACAATCAGAAAGGACAAATCCTTCAGAACTAAAGAAGAGAAGAAGGGAAAGCTCATTTTAAAGTTCACCAATGACAGCAGGTATGATGCTATGAATAACGTTATGTGTGTGCAAATGGCACACTGAATATTTTCCTCAAACCTTGCACTGTAGTTAGAGAAAAAAATATTCGGTGTCCCATTTTCACCCGCAATTTTATTATACCTTTCACATTCTGTTCACTACTTAGCAGTTGATGTTCATAAGGTCATTTTCACCTGGTCTAAAATTTCCAATATATAGTATTGTGATGCATTAAAAGCCACAATTCTACTCGAACCTCAATTCGAGTCACAGTTGTGCCATTGATGAAAGATGTAAAAAAAACCTTAATCCTATTAAAGTCCTTGCCATCCATGGACTACAATGACTCCTATTAAACACATTATTATTCTTATGACCATTATTGCTGTTGTTGTGGTTATTATTATTTTTATTATGAACATTGTTCTTTTTATTATTAATAATAACATTATTATTAATTATGTTATTATTATTCTTCTTATTATTATTAATAATAATAATAATAATAATAATAATAACTTTATTAGCATTATTGTTATTGCTATGATTACCTTTATTAATTTTAATTATAATTTTTACTAACTTTATTATTTTTTATAATTTTTATTATTATTATTATTATTATTATTATTATTATTAAGAACATTATTGTTATTATTATTATTATTATTATTATTATTGTTATGAAGATTATTGTTGTTTTTATTATTAACATTATTTTTTTATATTTTTATTATTAACATTAACATTACTATTATTATTATTACAAACATTATTGTTGTTTTTATTATTAACATTATTATTTTTAATATTATTATTATCATTATTATTAACTTTATTATTATTATTATTATTACTATTATTATAATTGTTATTATTATTATTAATAATAATAACAATAATAATAATAATAATAATAATAACGTTGCTGTTGTTGTTGTTGTTATTATTATTATTACTACTACCAACAGCCATTGGTCACACTGTTTTAAGGAGGTTCCTT
This sequence comes from Ancistrus triradiatus, assembly GCA_025084515.1. Classification (NCBI taxonomy): domain Eukaryota; kingdom Metazoa; phylum Chordata; class Actinopteri; order Siluriformes; family Loricariidae; genus Ancistrus; species Ancistrus triradiatus. The sequence continues at coordinate 359,727 of JAJAGP010000556.1, read as the reverse complement.
TACCTTCAGCAGTACATACAAGAACATACATGCCCATGTCATACCCATCTGCGTCTCTGACTTTCCACCAGACGTTTGAGACCTTTTCCAAAACAGCATATCTATACCCCTTCTCCAGACTCAGCTCTCCTGGTTTTTCGGCAGTGTAACTGTACAGAGCCACTGCCTCCTCATGACCAGCGCCTTCACTTTCTGGGATGGGGGGAAGGTGGATGTCCTGCCTTTCCTAGAAAGATATGTCATTAAGATGACTAAAACCGATGCACTTATCCTTAAACTGCTAGAACTGTGCTTATCCAATATGCTTAGAGTGAAACTTTCTTGAACTAAAATGTTATTGGCAAATAACTGGTTATATATTCAATGATTTGGCAACCTATTGCATCCTTTTATTCTTGAACATTCTGGAAAGGGTATTCTGGAGGTCTCATACCTTCTCACATGGCAGAGGAGGTAAACTGACTGTTCTTCGCCCACGTGAATCTGCAAAACTCAACACTGCTGAAATCTGCTAGTTTTTGCAAACTATTGCATTTGGAATCACAGAGCGTTATCTTGTGGTTTAACAGAACAGCATAAGCTTCAGGCAGAACACACACCTTTGTTCCAATGACTGCAGCCTGGAGCATTCCTCACAGTCTGGCCGCAGCACAAGAACACTCCGTCTTCCCAGAATCCTTTGTGGTACTTTGCAGACAGATTCTCATTAGCCCTTATTACTGGTCATAGAGAGATACATTGGGCTGAGGGCTGAGCGCCATTAACATGTATTACAGCGTAAGAGGAAAATATCTCGCTCGAGCATCTGACCTTTCATCAGGGCCGCTAACCAGTCTTTCCTGTTCATCTCATCCGCTGCAAAAATGTACAGGATTAAGTCATCGTACGCGACCTAATGGAGGAAACAATTAGTAGGGTCTCGGGAAAAACAATCCTTTCATTATACTTAATAGCTTTATCCTTGCACGGCTTTTTGCTGCACAGTTCAGTGCTGCACTACTGAACAAAACCAAATCAGGAGCAGCTAGCTGCCACTTAAACTAGTTAATGAAAATACTTATTTGTGGTCGAGTCTGGCCAGAAGTTTTCATTCAAGCAATTAAAGGCAGGGACATCCCAACATATTTTACTGTAGTATGTTGGGCAGTGTTGCTCAGTGAAGCTAGTTGGCTTCACATATTATAGATCGTGCATGAATTTGTGTGTGTTTGGGTCAAGTTTATATATCACTTTGAGGACCAAACGTTCCCCCAAGGATTTTGCAAATATTTTGCAGGTCCACTGCAAAAGAAACCTGTAACTTTCTTTTAAAAACCAAAAAAGCCAAAGATTTTGCGTTGTAATTTGCGTTGGAAGGTAAGGGAATGCAAAACTGGGACGATGTGCATCTAAAAATTATTATTTAAATTTTTTTAAACAAGAACAGTACAACATTTTGAATAGTTATTCTTCAGAAATTAAAAAAGGAATGTTTCCACTTCATTATTTGAGATTTCGAGAAGCTACCATAGAACATTTTGTTTACCATTTTAAACCTGTGTCTAGTCATTTCTTTTAATTGCAGGGGACTAAAGTTTTTTAGTTTAAAACCGTACACATTGTTTTGCATTGTTTAGACTTCAGAAATGACTTTTATCAAATGTAAAATCGACAGTCAGGTGAAAATTTCATTATCGGGAATCTAAACGACTGTGTGTGTATTTGCAAGAAACCTGAAAGGGAAATTTTCTGCCCTCGGGTGCATTCTGTTCTGGCTCCACTCTCTCCACACAGCAGATTTTCTCTGTCAGAACTGTCCCCTTCTTTGCCTTTTTCTTCTGCGAGAGCAAATTTGAATTCCATTATACACAAAGCAGACGTGTAATATGAATTAAAACACAATATTCAAACATTTCTGTACAATACAGGAATTATCTTTGCAGCTTTTCTAAAACCTGAAACACTTACTGAAAACAAAAGAAAGTAGAACAACACCTTTCAAGACTGCGATTCTTTTTTCCGTCACTCAGACGTGAATGGGATGTATATAAAACAGATTTTCGTTTCGTATTATAACTCTTAAGACCTCGGATGTTAAACAGCGCACACCTGTCTATACTCTTAATTTATATCCTGTAGTATCATGTACACCTGCAAACACATCCTGTATGGTGCACCAGGCCATCACAGAACAGGTAGCAGCTCTCCTCCCCCAGACACGTGTTCTTTACGTAACGCATTCCACTATGCAATCATTTCATTTCCACAGAAATAACTCAGAAACGGTTACATTTAGCTCCCATTCCCTACAGAGCGATACAAACGCATCAGCGAGTTTCAATCAATGCGTGGACCTAATCAAATTGTACAAAAGGTACTTACTTCTAAACTGCCTAATACTTAATACTTGTTCCAGAAGAGTAAATGACCTATACAGAATTAGCAGCTATTCATGATGGCCTTAGAGACTTTGTCCCATTTAGAGTCTGTACAGCTGTGAAGATAAAAATAAGCCAAACCGAGGAAACCCTGCGTGAACTACTGATCCCGTAACCCATTTCATTAGCAGATGTTACCGAGCAGTACGCCATTTTATAGTTTTTCATACTGCTTACTATCCTGCTTAAAACTACTGTGCAAGATCTGCATTACCCAGCATAAACTCGTTCAGTACACAATATACAACTATGCCATTTGGAGCACAGCCATGGAGAGTAAAGGCCTACCCCCTTGTCCTGCTCATAGTAACTCAGAGCTTGGTCGGTCAGAATGAAAAGCCGCTCTTTATAGTTCCTACGAGAGATTTTCTTCTTCTGCTGGGACATCTTCAGCAAGACGCCTTCCTTAATGACCTTGACGTCGCTCATCTGGGCCTGTTGAGCCTGTTGCGCACAGAGGAAGAGCTTCAGTCAGATTCCAGCGTTCTGAAGGGACGGAACTCCCGTCACTTCAAAAAGTTCCCTTTTTAAATTTTGTAAATAACATACCTGCATGGGCTGTGATCCCTCTGGATTCTCGCCACAGTATTCAATGAGCAGGTGCTTGGCTGTTCTGATAACTGTACCATCTACAGGTAGGATCACAAAAGCTTCTGTGTGATGGCAGCGCACGGTTTGCTTAACGTATTTGCATAGCCCTGACACGAGTAAGAAGACAAACAATCCTTTGTCTAAAGCTAAAACCTGCCCATTACAGCATACCACCATTCCCATCTGGAAATCCGTAGCAAACACTATCAGGCTTCAATGACAACAGCAATAAAGGAATAAACTGTAGTATAAACTAATGAACTACAATGTTATGGTTCGATATACATTCAGTCAAGACGTTGTGAGCGTTTGAGTATGTTTATATAGGACTGTGAGGAACACATGGCCCAACCAGGATAGAAAAATCTGACATGTTTTACCTAGTGGGGACAGTTCGCTGGTCACCACAAAGAAAACAGCTTCTTCTTTGCACCTGTAACTTCTATTTGAAAAACCAAAACAGCCAAAAGATTTGCTTTAGATGTGGAATTAATAGGCTACAGTAATATTATGTCCATGGAAAGTTCCCAAATTGGCAGAACAACACATTTTTATGTATGTTGGGACAGGACTAAAAAGGATAGAAAGTAATCTTTTTTTAAGTTTATGAGGACATTTTGCTGGCCCCCACAAAGAAAATTGTGGTTTTGGCAACTGTAACTTCCTTTTGAAAAGCCAAAAGAGGCAAAAAGGTTTGGTGTAGAATTTAATTATCTACAGTAATGTTACATCAGTTAATGGAAAGTCCCCACAATGCCAAAAAGACAAATTTTTATGTATGTTTGGGGGGGTCGCAAGTAGCATTTTGAGATCCAAATGCCCCTACAGGAAACTTTCTACACAAAGAAATGTTTTTCCCTTCTTTTTTTGCACCTGTAACTTCATGAGGGTAAGGCATGTGTTTTCTGGCAACTGTAACATCCTTTTGAAAAGCCAAAAGGGGCAAAAGATTTGCTTTAGGTTGCTGAGATTAAGGTTTGGTGTAGGTGGATTATAAATTAGCTACAGTAATATTATCTCAATGGATGGAAAGTCCTTACAATTACAAAAGAAAAAAAATGATTCCCCTACAAATAAAACTTTCCACACACAGAATTTTTGCACCTGTAACTGATGCGCCCTGCCACAAGGACAGAAAATTCTGACATTTTGCTGGTCCCCACAAAGAAAACATTTTTTACATTTTTTTCCCCAACTGCAACTTCCAGTTGAAAATCAAGAGAGCCAAAGGCTTTGCTTAAGGTTACTGAGGGTAAGGTGTAGCTGTAGCATTAATTTGCTAAAATATTGCATATTGTATGTTGGGGCAAGCATCATTTTGAGAACGAGGAAATAAAAATCTGGCATTTTTGACCTTGCGAGCACATTTTGCTGGTTCCCACAAAGAAAACAGTTTTCTTTTCTTTTTTTGCCAACTGTAACTTCATTTTGAAAAACCCAAAGGGCCAACAGATTTGCTTTAGGTTACTGTTAAGGTTTAGGTGAGGTGTAGAATGAATTAGCTACAGTAATATTATGTCCATGGAAAATCAACATACACATTTGTTTACATATCATTATGAGGACCAAAAAGTCTAACATTTTTGTACCTTATTGGGACATTTGGTGGTCCCCACAAAGAATGTTCTTTTTTTTATTTTCTTGCAACTGTAGCTTCCATTTATAAAAACCAAAAGAGCCAACATATTGTATTAGTCTATTAGTCAATGGAAAGTCTCCACAATAATAGAAGGGCATATTTGTAAGTGCAAACATTTATCCCTCTGTGCTGCATGGCATAGTTATTTTTAATGCTGACTTTCATGTCTTGCAGCCAACCAGCGTCCGGTGTATCTAAAGCAACAAGAGCTCGGGTTACATGACTCTGCTCTGCATTTAGCCCACTTCACTTTGCACTGCAGATCTCATTTTCTCTTCTTCACGTTTTTGTCCGTAAACCTCTTTTTTTGGAACATTTACCAGGTAGAGCTGACATAGCCGTGAGTTAAATGCATGATAGACTTGTGGATTGCTAATACTTTTTGTCAGTTTGTCAGTGGTCATGCCACTCAATGTTGCTTAAAGGCATAGCCCATGTGAATGTTTAGAAAAGACCAAAGAACTGGCAAAGCCTGGCAATCTTATTGTTATAATGTAAACTTAAAGGAATTCCCAGTGTATATATATATCCTGCCATATAGGTGTCTTATGTTGTATTTAAACATCTTTATGTCTTTCTCAGATGTTGGATGTGTTGATAGTTGGAGGGGGTCCTCATGCTCTGATTTTGGCTACTCTCCTGTTGAACCCCCAGCAGCATGTGAACTCGTCCAGTGCTGATATCCTGCAAGGGGTCCAGCTCAGCAGGCCTAGATTCAAGACCGGACGTCCCAAGAGCAAGGGGCAATCCGGTGTGTTACTCACTAGGCAAGCCTTCATCCTTATAGCATTTAATATGCAACACAAAAATTAAAAAGCTGCTAACTGATGTTTATTTAATCCCAGTTTTCAAAAACACACTGAATGCATGAGTCCACTTATGATTTTCTGTCTCTTGACCCTGTCCCTGTCTTCTACAGCGGTGGTGCCTGAGTCGCACAAAGTCTCACCACATCCACCCTGCCCTCCTGTTCACCTCAAGGTGGTGGACTCCTATGGAGAATGGGCTTCCCTGTGGAGCAGCCAGTTCACGGCCCTCAATATCCCCCACCTTCGCTCCCACATGCTGGTGCACACGAACCCTCTCAATAAGGTACCGGCAAACAAATGAAACTGATCAACCTATTTACAAAAGTAGCCTATGTGTAATTATATACAAATGAGCCCTCGTAGTAAAAGCCGAGCATTGTGATCCCTGTGTGCAATCCCAGAAAGCCTTGCAAGAGTTCGTGCTGTCAGAGGGACGTATGGCCGAGCTTCACCCGCTCCCCGAAACGGTCTACATTCAGGACAAAAATGCCTACTTTAACGACAGGCGCTTGGGCAAACGGAACAGGAAGCTCCTGAGTGCTGCTCCAGGTCTGCAGAAAAATCTCTACTTTAGCTTGCCGGGGGCTCAACTCAGCATGGACTTCTTCAAGGAGCAGGTCTGAGATCAGTGTGGCATGCAGGAAAGTCACTGACGTACTGCTAATCGCTGAACAGACGTGTGTGGCATGAAGGGAAGTCAAGTATGTACTTACACCTACTTACGATGTAACATCTGCACCACCAAGGGTGTGGAACCACCAAAATTGGTAGGATGCCACACTTGGCTTTTTCCTTTGGTCCACATACCAGCATCTGAACGTCGCGTTGGGTCCTTGAGCAAGGCCCTTCACCCACAATTGCTTGGATTGTAAGACTGTATCAATTGTAAGTCGCTCTGGATAAGGGCGTCTGCTAAATGCTGTAAATGTAAATGTAAATGTCGTGACCATCATTGTGACTGACAACACACTTGGCGTTGCCATATCTGAGCCATAAGTGCCTGCTATCTGGGACGTTAAGTAACTAACATCTAGTTTGAAATCGACATGATGTCTGTGTGCATGACAGCACGTGGCATGTCTTTCATTTTTACATCAACCGATTGTATAGTTCTACCTCAAACAGGTTGCCAGATACGATCTGGACCGTGTCCTCATCAAAGGCACCGTGGACAGAATTGTTCCATTTCTTGACGAGAAACAACAGAAAGTGGAGTTCTTTACAGTGACTCTAGACAATGGCGACACCCTTAAGGCTAAGAGGGTCGTCATGGCCACGGGACCTACAAGGGCACAGATGGCAAACATCCCATCATGGGTGTTGGCCATCGCAGAGAGCTACCCTGAGGAGACGCTGCAGCACACAGTGGAGCTGATGCACCTTCTTTCACGACATAAAGCCACAGGATGCCCATTTACAGGTAAGTCACATCATTTGTCCATAATGTGGAAATATATTTGATTACTTTGTACACAAATGCCGATTAGGAGAATAGACCTGCTGTTATTTGCTACCTTTTCCGTTCTTTGTCTTTTTGTTCTTATTACTATAGCTTTCCTGTCAACAAGTTGGATTAAGCTTCTATAGAGAGTGAGTAATTGTGAAAACCAGCAATTCTTAAAGTGTCATACTGTCCCAGGTCCTCCATCTGTGTGCCAAAGGAATCAGACCGTCATGGTGATTGGTGGAGGCCTGACCAGTGCTCACGTCATCTCCATAGCTCTGCAACAAGGTGCAAGTCAAGTCACTTGGGTCCTGCGCAAACACGTACAGGTAAACTGCTATTCATGACACGGTACAGTGGTGTTGCAGCAGTTGAAGTATTGGACTACTGATCAGGGGTTGAAGTCTCAGCACTGCCAAGCTGCCACTATTGGGCATTTGGAATGAGGCATAAACCAAGTTGCTTGAATTGTACATTGTAAAATTGTTCTAATTTGCCGGTCTCAATGGACTTTACCCAAATACAATACATTTGTCCACATCCTGGCATTGAACTGAGTACTGGATGTGACCATATTGGGTTTAGATTTTAAGGTAGGTGAAGACACAAAGAAGACACAAAGTTCATTTGCATACCTTCTTCAGTTTGAACAATGGTCTCACAGACACGTGATCAACTCTAACACACAAGATAACAAAGACACATGTATATAGTCTGTAAAAGGAAGTTCCTGCAAACAGATGTGTCAGTTGAGTTCAAATTATGAAGGGCTTAGGATTAAAGACATGTAGCAGTCAAACCTACTGATTTTTCTCCAAATTTTTAAACAGACACATTCACCAGTTCCTGTACGCATTGGTCCATCCTAGTTATGGAGCAGCTCACTCTTTGTTGAAAGAAAGATCTAGTGTAGCCTGAATGAGATTTATAGATCCGATACGGACCTTTTCTTTTAGTTATCAAATCATCACTGCGGTATTTAACTTCCACATGCAAAATTGCTTTGATGTTAGATTACATCTTTGTCTACGTCGATTCAGTAGGCTTGCAGTCTGACTTGTTGTTAAACATAGCATGGGGGATTTTTCCGACATCGTGTTGGCTTTCAACTAACTACAGTCTATAGACGCATTACCCAGAGGCGTTCCTAGGACCTCATCTTTGTGTGGGCACTGAATTTGGATGGGCAACAGCAAAAATGCTGCTTTTCCTAAATAGTGTATGTAAATGAATGCGTAGTTTAATTTTGAGGAGAGGGAGAAAGGAATAGAATTAGAGCATCCATTTTTTAGGGGAACCTGAGGCCATTATCCCATGAATTAAACTTAGATTTAGATTTTATGATGGCCATTTGTAAAATGAAGTGGAGAGGAATTAAGAATCACACAGCCTGCAAACTCAACTATACAAGACTACTAACATAACTTGGAAGAAGCAGAGAAAAACATAAACAAGACTCAAGAAACTATGAAAGCTCAAGAACATGGCTATAACAGGGATTGGTCAGTTTCCTCTGGGTCTTTCCTCTGGGTGGGCAATGCACACCTCGGCCCACCTGCAGACACACCCCTCATACTATCTACCGCATAGGATTTAGTTGTATTTTGCTTTTTTAGTCATATTTGTTGTCATTTCCTCTAGCTTTGTCAGTATTCTTAAGTTTTAACCACTCCTTTTCCAGTCGGTGTTGTTGGGGCATTGGTCCCGAGAACATTGTAAGAAGGACCTGATATAAAGATAGATTAAGTACAAATCCTGCACAGCTCTGCGGTCCTGTTGTAGGTAGGACTAAGGTTACTGCCTATGTGGAGTTTAATATCTGCTCATTATGTTCATGTGGGTTTCATGAAGGTACTCTGATCCTATATGTTAACAACATGAACTGTCTCGATCTTGAACTGAGCTTGTGCCTGGTATCCCTCTGTGTAGCTGAAGCAGTTTGATGTCGGAGACGTGGAGAGTCTGATCGGACGCTACTCGCACGTCGAGCACGGTATTAAGCTGGATGGCCTGGCCTACCTGCGGCAGTTCTATGGGGAGAGAAGTCTGCACAGGAGGCTGGCCATGATCAAACGTGCCCGTAAAGGAGGCGCAGTGACACCAGAGGCATATGCACACCTGCAGCCATTCATTCAGTCAGGGAAGCTGATTGTAAGAGCGTACTGCCAGGTAATCGATAGAATCAGTTAGAGCTTTGGAAAAAATTAAGAGACCACTCCAAATACAAGTATCTACATGTATCCATTGCAGTATCTGATGGATTCCAACACACACACCTGATTCTACTTAACAAGCTACTGATTAGGTGATCACCTGAACCAAATCTTGAGGAAATCTTGAGTAGGCCTACAAGACCCATGAAATACTGCGACTGAACTTTCCTAAGTTATAACATTGGTATTGTTTTGTTAAAAAAGTAATCTAAACTTGTTTTGTATATGTGTTATATATGAAATTATATATTAACATTATATACGAGGTCTGAAAACACTGTGTTTTCTTTGTTATTTTGGCCAGTTGTCATTTACACCAAATAAATGATCTCGTCAGTGCTGGAAATAAATGGAATTTGTCAGTAATTTATAGAATAAAACTAAAATGTTTCATTTCCCATAAACACATGCAGTACCTACAAAGTAAAACTAGAGAAACTGATCATTTTGCAGTGGTCTCCTACTTTTTTCCAGAGCTGCATGTACCATTATTTATGGACTAAATAATGTCAATATGCATATATTATTTTGCATATTTATTATTTTATTGATTCACAATATTGTCTTTGATGCTGTAGTTTTATATTCTCCATTATACTTTTAGTCTACATATTATTGATTTAAATTATTATATTTTCTTTAAATATGTTCTGTTCATTTTTATTTCACTTCTGTTTATTTAAACTATTACTATAAATGTATTATTAATAGGATAACTTAGTTTAATTCTGACATATAACATCTAAGCCACCCAAGCAGTTTGGGTCCTTTTATGAGTATTGGTTCTCCCTAGGTTTCTTCCTTATATCATTTAAAGAGTTTTTCCTTGCCACTGTCATGCTTGCTGAATTTGGACTTTGAGCTAGATAACAGAAGATAACAGAAAACTGTAAATGTCTTTGAGACAACGCTCCATTGTAAAAAGAGCTATAGAAATACATCTGACTGATATATGGAAACAGCAAAGCAACTTCAGATCAGTTAATTATCTTGTTCAATGACAGCTAGCTATCTAGAGTTGGAACATGTCATAAGACTAATGTTCGTGAATTCTATATTCTGTGTCTGTATGAAGGTCACCGAGGCTGTGTGGTGCTATGAGGCTCAGAGGTGGAAGGCGACCTTTTGCGACAGCAAGCAATGGAGCGGAGACAGGATTTGGCTAGCCACAGGCTGCAAGCTGGATGTTAACCAAGACCCATTACTCTCTGACGTCATGAAACAATTTCCTGTTCAGGTAAAACCATAACTTCAGAGCCCAAAATGCCCTCGGATACCATGATTCATTCAAAAAAGCCATTAACAAAAGGTTCTCTCATGCAGATTTCGTGTGTGGGAGATAAAAACCCATTTCTGTCTGAGAACAATTCACAAACAAAGTGAAATTTCGATAGAATATGGAAATTTTGATTCGTGGCAGTTCAGATTCAAAGCTGTGGTGCAATGAATCACGATTTGAGTTTTCTGGTGATGCTCTGCAGAGGAGTGTTTGACGACTTGGCAAAGTTACTGCATCTGTTCCATGGTTACGTGGTTTAGAGTCTGAGGTTTGTTGGTGTGGGAAACTTTTCAGGCCTTTTTAGTGAGACACTATTGCAGAAGGGCTTCCCATTCTGTTTTTCAAAAGCGGAACCACCTGACGTTGTTTTTCAACAAGACAATGCTCCTGCCCACACTGCAAAAAGCAAGGGTTTCCGCAGTCAGTTTCACTCCCCATGATATAGCATTTTAAAAAATGGTTTTGGTCCTCATTGACCTTAATTGTAACTGATGTAACTGTCTGACCATAACTAAAAATATTCCAAGAAAAATTGATGGTACTTTTTTTGTTTCCTTGTGTGAATTACTGTATAAAACCTGCACTGTCACACGTGGACGTAATAACAGGTGTAACGTCACGTGAATTTTCAGTCCAACAGTTCCCCCTTGTGTTACTTTCTTGCAATTACAACATAATTCAGACATAGATGGTGCGCAGCTCCAGTTTCCCAGACTCACCAGCGCATACACACCCACAGTAGTTTACCCAAATGGAGGTAACGCAAATACAGAAAGCATCACGTGAACAGAAGGCTTAAGTGTGATAAGCTTGGTAGAGTGATGGCACCAGGCTTCACTGAGGAAACGTTCTGCCTGGAAACCTTGGGCCTGGGCATTCATCTGGATTAACATGTGCCACCTATCTAAACATTGTTACGGACCAGGCAGTTTGGGCTAATCTTTGCATATCTTACTGAAGGTAGCAATCTTTATTGTTTTTCAGGTGCTTGAAGGCTGGCCGTGTATATCAGAGTCACTGCAGTGGGCTCCTGGATGTCCCCTCTACATGATGGGACAGTATGCAGCACTCCAGGTGATGTGGTTTGCATTTTTTTATGTACTGCCCACGGGGATTCTCCTCTATCAAAGTCCTTTAGTAGGATTTTAATATGCATGGCCAAATTCAGTTGGTAGAATCCATCCATTCTGTTACTTGTGTACTTTCAGTCACACATAACCATTGCGATTCCTTCTGTCTATGTCCAGGTTGGTCCCCATGCTGTGAATCTCGCAGGGGGTCAGGCTACAGCTTTACGCATCGTTAGGGATATTATAGACCAACACAGCGGGCAAGAACAGAACACTGAAAGCAGTCAAGTGAACAAGGCGCGGACTGAGGAGTATATATCACACATGCATGGCCTTATGTGGTTATGATGGTCATAAAACTGTGCTTCATGTTCCATTTTGGGAAGAAAACGATTGGAATATCTGGTCAGAATAAAACAACAAAGGCACCCTGTACATGGCTTAAAACACTAGGCACAACATATGTAGAATTACTATCAACATTAAAACAGTAAAACAAGCATCATCACTAAGTAATGAACACGGGCTTCTTACAAAGCCCTACACTGTATGCAATGACCAGCACAGCAGGTTTTCTGCATTAACACATATTCTAATCTAATGATTAACAAATTGGCTGAATTTCATTTGTCTAACCACAGAAAATAACTAAAACTCTGTCATTTTCTTTGTTATCCAGTCACATTTCTGCCCACTTCTAATTGCCCTGGTGTTTACCATGCACATGTGGGCAAGGAAACAAATAACCAATAGTATCATTCACAGGCAGGCATTCTATCACAGGGCAGACTTGAAAACATTTGATTTTTTTTAACAATAATGGCTAATGGTGTATTGCAATGGCAGAGACAATGAATTAATAAAGTACAACCACAACCATAATCATATAAACATAAATCTATGTATTATTGATGAAAATTACTCCAGATATTGTGTCCAAGGTTTAGGAAATTGATGTTTTCATGTACAGTACACATATGGAGTCCAACACAAGTCTGTACATTAGACTAGACCGTTGTGATGCCATTATTTTGTCTTAACCATACATTTGCTCCTTTTCTCACTCACCTCCATGTCCTCCATGAAAGAAATACTACCAGTAAGCAACAGGTATTTCTTGCCAATATGTACGCTACCCTAATAATAATGCTATTTACCATAAGCAAATACAACTACACAGGATATGTAATAAATGAAAGCTCCTACCGTCTACTACATCTTAAATATTGACACTCTGACACTTTAATGAGACTTCATGTCGGTTTTCTAATAACTACAACCTAAAGGCGTTAACGTTAACTGAATTGTTGGTCGCTGCGTGAAAACTTTCCAGATAACCTAGCTAGTGACGGTTGTTTGTTTAGCACTTGCAAACCGGCCCGTTTTCGCTAGAAATGTTTGTTTCTGCTTTATACAATTGCTGACACTGTTTTAGGTCAATATTATTTGTTTCCACAGTTCCAGTTCCAGCAGAAAATGGTATATTAGCGTTACATATAGACATATATACTTAGACGCCGCATTGCTGTTAACGTCAGCGCGTCCCCCATATTGGTCCAGGCAAGACTGGTTTTGAACACATCTGAACCGAACAATATAGCCTATATTGTAAATGCAACCTCGATGTGCAAGGAGCGTAATGAAAATCTGGCGAAATTGTAAATAAAAGCGCCTTAAACAGTGCGTTTCACCTTTAACGACTCCCTGATCACGTGACGCATGCTTCAGCCTGTCATGGGCACCTTCTAACACCTGTAACACTGTAAACAACCGGTTCTTCCGGTGCTGTATTCAAGCTATAAACCATCCATACTGCTATTAAAGCTGACATTTAAGAACATATAAATATCCAATTCCGAGGACACTTTTAGAAAGTTGTCGCTTTTGAGCATGACGAAGCTAAGGAGCGTAACCAAGCTGGTTTTGAGTGTGGAGCAGGCAGAGGGACTCGGAGCCAGAGTGCGCAGGAGCATAGGACGAAGAGAAGTGGGTTTCTAGTCAGTATTAAAGCATTACATTGTCTGTTGTGTGTTATTTAATGAGTTAATGTTTGTCAGCTGAAGAATCTCGACCCGTTCCTGATGCTGGATGAGTTTTGTGTGAAGAAGCCTGCCGGGTTTCCTGATCACCCTCACCGCGGCTTTGAGACGGTAACACGGCTCTGTCTTTAAACTGTCGCAATTCTAAAAGACCCAGCATTTCCTACCACAATCTCTGTCATTAGAAATATGCGTTTAAAACGGCTGGTTCATTTGCTTTATCGAGGGAAATAAGTATGTCTTGTTTAGATGGTACCTATGGGATGGTGAAACCGAGGGGAACAGAATCGAATGATTCGACTCGTTTGAATCATTGATAGCGCATGCGCACTGCGTCAAAAAGCAACGAATGCTTAGCGCTCAAATATTAGCACTTCTGTTAACGGATAAGTACATTAAAATAGCAAAGTGATTTGGTTTAGGTAGCAACGGTTAGGGTTAAGCATAAGATTAGTGAGGTTACTTCATGGTCATGATACATTGTAGACATTTAAGGTATTACTCGTTTTGAATTGGGGCTGTCAAAGTAAACGTATTAATCACTGAATATCGTAGTTTCTCTGCTTGACTCTGAAGGACCCATAGTTATGGGCTGTGTTCCAAATGGTCCCTTGTTCACTACATTCCACCTACCATACAGAATAAATTACATGTGTTTATGTAGCAGCTTCTTTTATCCAGAGCGGTTTACCACAATATAGTCTTTCATAGCATTACAATGTACAATCCAAGTAATTGTGGTTGGGCTCAAAGGCCCAACAGTGGCAGCTTTGTCTCTGACTTACTTTTCGTATAATATTGTAATTATTTTCACACACGGGATCCAGCCTTTTATGCAAACACAAACGTTGTGTGATTGGAGATGCTCGTTGTTAGCACTGATGTTCATCAGGTTGGAAAAGGTTACAACACCGTCTCTAAAGAGTTGGACCCCACCAATCCAGAGTGAGACAGATTGTGTACCCTTTTTACTCGCTTGACCAACAAAAAGATCACTCCAAGAGCAGGGTGTCATCTTCTACAAGGTCACATTGGAACCCAGGGTAACTTCTAAGCAACTAAAGGCAAGTCACATTGTCTAATATTAATGTTCATGGGCTCACCATCAAGATAACACTAAACAACAACGGTCTGCATGGCAGGGTTGCAAGGTGGCCAATGGACAATTCAGAAGGCAATTGGAAGAAAAATTTAATTTGAGAAAAATAGAATGGAGCTAAAGAAAACATACTAGACCTACAGGTGGGGCAAAATTCCACTAGGAGACCACTAGGTAAAATGCTTCTATTTTGCATTTTAAAAAATTTAATACATTTTTTTTATTACAGATCATATGATTATCATAAAAAAACTAAAAAAAAACTATCAGAATGTTTCAAAAGAATTTATATGTAATATATTGCTATTTGGTATGTTGGTCTTTTACTGTAATGACACTGGAGAACTTGTGCTGGCATGGTCGCCGTTTGTATAAAATATCACCACCGGAGGGCGGCAGAGGCGCTCTGCACGGTCAAAGAATTCAGCCCGGCGAACTACATTACCCAGAAGCCACAGCACCGGTCACATGGATTAGCTCGTTCAGCATTAAGCACTTTTTGCATGAGATATAGTAAAGAAAATAAAAATAAAAATACACCTGCTGAAAAAGTGAAAAGATGGGCTTAGAGAAGACAGAGGAGACAGTCGCCTGATTTCACAATATTCCAAATAGCATCTTGTGATGTTACTGAATATTTGGCTTTCTCTATCTTCAAGTGTCCCAATAAATGATGTATGGGTTTAGGATAGTGAGCAAGGTGGCTGTAGAGAAAAGTCAGCATTTCTTGGTGTTCTTTGTAATAAAAATATTGTATTAAAATCAAGAAAAAACATAAGTTCACAATAGAAAGTTACTATCCAGTGCTGTTATGCATTCCCATGTTGCTTGAATGACACAGGTGTGTTGACATTACTGTAGGCTAGCAGCTGTGTACAGAGATCACAAGCTTCTCCCAGCTGGAGATCAGCAGACGTCCGGGACAGATGTTAACCTTTGACTCAAGCTTCCCAGTTTCTTTGATTTGTTATGAAGCTTTAATGTGTAATACAGCCCTAATTGAAGCAAACTATCTTGTTAAAAGGCTCATTTGATGAAATGATGGCATTTTCTTTTTAATGCCTTGCATGGCAAGTAAGGAAAGTCAATAGAAAGTTACAGAAAGTTACCCAACATTTAAGTGGGTGCCTCAGTAAAGTGGGTCTGGTGACAATCCTGGTTAGTGTAGGGAACTTTAAATGATTCATTATGTTACTTTTTGAGGTTACTCATGGTTTGTCCTCAATAGGTAACGTACCTTCTAGGTGGTACTTCGGCTCATGAGGATTTCTGTGGCCATTCTGGGAGACTGGAAGCCGGGGATTTGCAGGTAGACCACATTGCGAAGAAATAAGCTCTATACAAATGTCATTTAAATTTTCATTTACTCACTTTTTAGAGAAAGTTTGCTTTGTTATTTTGGCTGAGCTCTTCTTCGGGTTATAAGCCTATCACGTGCCATGTAATACATGTGTAAATAATTGTATTCATTTTAACTGTCTAGTATACTACTACTATACAAATAGCTTAAACAGACTGGAAGGAGACCAAGTAAAGCGCTCTGTAGAGGTCTGAAGTGTGTGTTTGTGTTTGTACGTGGGCGTAGTGGATGACTGCAGGACGAGGGGTGGTTCATGCAGAGATGCCCGTGTCAGAAGAGCCCATTCGAGGTCTTCAGCTTTGGGTGAACCTGAGAAAGGCGGATAAAATGGTGGAACCTCAGTATCAGGAACTGAAGAGCCGGCAGGTCCCCAAGCCCAGCAAGGAGGGCGTGACTGTGGCCGTCATATCCGGCGAAGCCCTCGGGGTGAAGGTGAGGACTGAACAAACTAGCCTTGTGTTACGACGATCGCCTAGTCCAAAATGAGATCTAAAGTGAGCCAGCTGTTAGTCCTGTCTCATTTCGGCTCTGTTTTCTGAAAAGAAATCAGTCATACGGACGGCCTCAGCCCCTAAATTATTGGGCTGAAACAGGAAATAAGGAGCAGCCCTTGAAGGAAGTGTGGATTTAATGTTGTAAACATGAGTTGGGGTACTCTAGGGCAGAAATCACTCTAAATGAGCCAGCACTCCAAGCTGATTGTAGGTCGGCCAAGCAGTCAAGTGTAGCCTGGAGCCAGATGCTTACTACTATTCTTTACTTTATGCTGTAGTGTAGTAAGACTTGTTTTTCAGTATATCAATTATATTGTTTTTCAGTCTAAGTGGAGGAAATCATTATAGGCCTTACTACTTTTAGGAAATAACCTTACAACAAGAACAAGTTTTACTAATAATATTACTAACTAGAAAAATGCATTTCCTGAAGGAGATGCAGAATGGTTGCACAGCTACAATGGGTTTCAGTTGCTAGGTGGTTGCTATTAGGGGTGGGCGATATGGTCAAATTATTACATCGCAATATTTAAAGACATTTTCACAATACACGATATTTACCAAGATCATCTGACAAAATGCATCAGTAGCGCCAGATTCTTAAAAGCTACTGTTCAAGTATTATCCCATATCAGTAAAGTGATTTATATTTAAAATATGCTGCACTTCATCCAAGTAAACAGGACTGATTCCACTCTTTATAATGAAACATGCAGTTTGTCAGTGTTCTTCAGCCACTGATGATATACTTTAAGCTCAGGAAAGCATATCACAGTAATGTATCACGATACGAAAATATATCGTCATATTGCCCACCCCTAGTTGCTATGTTGTTCCTATGGTGTCCCAGGTGGTCGCTATGGTGATGCTAAGTGATTGCTAGGTGGCTGCGATGGGCAAAGCAAGCCTAGGGCGGCAGTGGCAAGAAGAAACTCCCTAAACATTATAAAGAAGGAATCTTGGAAAGTCCAAGTCTCAAAAAGGGACCTGATCTCTGAATTAAGAATTAAATTAAGTTATATAAGTAACTTTAGAATAATATTGTACGGTGCTGCTATGGTATCCCAGGTGGTTCTTATGGTTGCTATGTGATCTATGTCTACTACAGAAATAAAACCAAGACGTGTGTCTGTGTATCTATTTATATATATGTATAGATGTCAATATATATTTTTCGTTCTTTTTCAGTCAAGGATTTATACCAGAACCCCAACGCTTTATCTTGATTTCAGGCTCAGCAAGGATGCGAAACACATACAACCAATACCCTTAGGTAAGAACCAGTGCTTATGAGTAGGATTTACTACACAGAAATATACATCTTTTAGTAAAGATACCATATTTGGTGTAGCCATGGTAAAAAAAAAACTCATGTCTTTAAATGGTCTTTATAAAAGTAGATGTTTTGACCAAATCGCGATCTCTTTGCATGTGATGTAACAGAGCATCCAACAAAACCCATTAACTCCAACTAATCGGTCCTTGGAATAATGATGCATGCTAAATTCAGTAACTGCTCATCGACTCTGTGGTATTTGGGAATTAGTTGTATTTTGCGTGTTTCGCAAGGTCAAGTTCTACCACATAGTCTGTATTTCCTGTTGAGGAAACCAAACATCGTCGTGTTCCTAGGAGTAAACAGAGCTTAATCTGGAAAATTGTCATCTCACTGGAATTGATGGGAAGGTATTAGCAGGAAAGCTGGGTTTCTCACGTATTGTTTATTCTTTTGTTGTTTAAATCGACACGTTGACAACTTCTTGGCAAGATCTATCTCCCTTCCTCTTACCTCCACGTTCATTTCCACTGTATTTGTAACTACAGTGTTTTTGTAATGCATGTTTTTGTCTGTACTATTACCAGCTCTAAAGTCCAACAAACATTCCTTAAATTCATTAACATTTAGTTTACACTGTGAATTCTAGTCATAACTGAGCTATGAGTGTTTTTACCACGTCGGTTAGGCAAACATACTTATTGCTTTCTGAATTGAGAGTCTCTGGTTGGTTCGTCTCACCAAAACCACTGTTCTGGACGACAACATCCACATTTAGAGAAAAAACATCTGTAAGGAAATTGGCTCTCTTGTGTTGTGGTTTTGTTTTTTTCCACACATTTCTCACAGCATGAATGAGAGTGAGTTCCTTTCACTCGCGTGACGCCAGTATGAGTCAGGCAAGATTTTCTGATAATTATTTCTTATTTCTTCCAGTATACACAGTTTCAATTTGGTTTTGAAATAGCCAGTTATATTGCAGGGAGGACTGGAAATGATTTAGATGCTTACCTAGAAGTCGGGGATTTTGCATAAATGTGTTTATAATAAAAACATGAATCACAGTGAATGTAACCAGGTTAGCTGCAATTAAATATTACAGTATCATTATAATTCTGAGGAAAGGACTTAACCCACTGCAACTTTGTATAGCTCTACAGTGGTGCTTGAAAGTTTGTGAACCCTTTAGAATTTTCCATATTTCTGCATAAATAAGACCTAAAACATCATCAGATTTTCACACAAGTCCTAACAGTAGATAAAGAGAACCCAGTTACACAAATAAGACACAAATATTTTACTTGGTCATTTATTTATTGAGGAAAATGATCCAATATTACATATTAGTGAGTGGCAAAACTATGTGACCCTCTAGGATTAGCAGTTAATTTGAAGGTGAAATTAGAGGCAGGTGTTTCAATCAATGGGATGCCAATCAGGTGTGAGTGGGCACCCTGTTTTATTTAAGAACAGGGATCTATCAAAGTCTGCTCTTCACAACATGTTTGTGGAAGTGTATCATGGCACAAACAAAGGAGGACCTCAGGAAAAAAGTTGTTGATGCTCATCGGGCTGGAAAAGGTTACAAAACCATCTCTAAAGAGTTTCGACTCCACCAATCCACAGTCAGACAGATTGTGTACAAATGGAGGAAATCCAAGACCATTGTTACCCTCCCCAGGAGTGGTCGACCAACAAAGATCACTCCAAGAGCAAGGCATGTAATAGTTGGTGAGGTCACAAAGGACCCCAGGGTAACTTCTAAGCAACTGAAGGCCTCTCTTACATTGGCTAATGTTAATGTTCATGAATCCACCATCAGAAGAACACTGAACAACAATGGTGTGAATGGCAGGGTTACAAGGAGAAAGCCACTGCTCTCCAAAAAGAACATTGCTGCTCATCTGCAGTTTGCTAAAGATCACGTGGACGAGCCAGAAGGCTATTGGAAGGATGTTTTGTGGATGGATGAGAACCAAATAGAACTTTTTCGTTTAAAAGAAAAGCATTATGTTTGGAGAAAGAGAAACACTGAATTCCAGCATAAGAACCTTATCCCATCTGTGAAACATGGTGGTGGTAGGATCATGGTTTGGGCCTGTTTTGCTGCATCTGGGCAGGACGGCTTGCCATCACTGATGGAACAATGGATTCTGAATGATATCAGAGAATTCTAAAGGAAAATGTCAGGACATCTGTCCATGAACTGAATCTCAAGAGATGGTGGGCCATGCAGCAAGACAACGACCCTAAGCACACAAGCCGTTCTATCAAAGAATGGTTAAAGAAGAATAAAGTTCATGTTTTGAAATGGCCACGTCAAAGTCCTGACCTTAATCCAATGGAAATGTTGTGGAAGGACCTGAACGAGCAGCTAATGTGAGGAAACCCACCAACATCCCAGAGCTGAAGCTGTTCTGTACGGAGGAATGGGCTAAAATTCCTCCAAGCCGGTGTGCAGGACTGACCAACAGCTACAGGAAACGTTTAGCTGCAGTTATTGCTGCACTAGGGGGTCACATACTTTTGCCACTCACTAATATGTAATATTAGATCATTTTCCTCAATATATCCATAAGTTAAGTCTATCAAAAACTGATGAGTTTAATATAGTCTATACCCTATCAATGCGAAGCCGACCTTAATCACTAACACAAAGCTTATTTTATAACCGTGTTGAAAAATCTCATGTAATTTAGTGAGTAATGGATCAGTAACTCTAATTAATAAAGTAATAAGATATTTGAGAATATTTTATATTTAATCCAAGTATGTTAAAATGTATTTAGAATCTGCTTCTGTTGTCCATGCCAGGTTGGACTGCTTTTATCTACACTCTGTCAGGATGCCTGCACACAGGTGAGCACAGCTGCCCTCTTTAGCGCTCCCAATGGTGTGCAGAAACCCAAACGGGCTTTTGTTTCAATTCCAGAATGCACCTCTTCTGTTCTTTATTTCCCCATTGTTCTGGTACCGGGGGTTTCTCGCCTTCGTAAGAAGTTTGAGCAGATTGTGTCTTGAGTCCCACTTTCTCTCCTCGTCTTGGACCCAGAGCAGGCCCGTCGGGGTGTCTGTGATCTTGTGCCAATTGGAACAGCGCAGAGCCTGAGGATCGGCGTTACTGTTGCACTGTTTGAAGTGTTCATTCTGTTACTTCTGATGATTTCCAGGTTGTCGAGCGATTTTCGACAAGGTCATTAGCTAATGAATTTTCCTCTCTGGCCAGTCTGTGAAAACTTTCACTCGTGTGCTTCTAAGAGGTGCTTAATCACAAGTGGCTGTTTAATGTTTCCCATTAGTTTGAAAAATAGGCCAGTTTAGTTTCTGCTCCAGGGAAAGGCATATTATATTATTATTGTTATCTCACAGTCAGATATAAGGCTAGAGCTGTTATATAATATCCTGTGTAACAGCTGCCATGGTGTCATTTTTGAGAGGCCTTCATATCAGCTGGGTCACCATGGACCTAAAACCAGTCTCACTAGAATCACAAATGCATCAATGTATAGTAATTACAGCAAAAAGTACACAAGTGTGGCTCAGACATCCATATGTTGCAACCCTCCTCTAATCCGTGATGAACAGGGATTAAAGAGTTCCACCAAGTACAGGAAGGTCATGTTTGTATTTGCGTTCTCAAGAAAAACAAGTGTATAAATGAGGTGCAAAAGTCTTAAGCCACTATAAGATATTTGTTTCAGCAATGGTATACTGACCATATAACGTATTGTCGACCCAAACATTTCAAACATCATCTTGCATATAAACATTTCCTCTTGCACATCTAAAAATAAATAAAAAATCCCAATCTTTGTGAGCTTTAGCATATCTTAGCCTTTTCACCCTGTTTCCCTTGCGAAAGAGATTTCTTGGCTGCTACCCTTCCAAAAAGCATTCCTGATTAAGCGTTTTCGGACTGTAGAAGGGTCAACCTGACATCCCGACGAAGCTCCCAGATCCTGCGTGTAACATTTCTGTATTTTCTGGTTGTATTCCAATAAAGAGACTGAGAACTATAGGTGGTCCTTATACCATTGAAACATCTAATGGTGCCCTAAGACACACCTTTTGGCACTCCTGTTAAAATGTTTTGTTAATTGAGAAAAGAAAAAATGAATACCACCTCTACAAGATGCAAGCTAAAATAGGACCTGTTCTAAAGTGTATCCAATATAATGAAATAATAAATAGCTCAGATGCTCATGTGACATTTCTACATTTTGCAATGGAATTAACATATCGACCCCCTCTGTTTAGAGGGTAGGAAAACGAATTAATTGACCACTTTATCGATTTCCTGATGAGTTTTGTCTCTGTAGGTTGCACAGGAAGAGTCCTGACTCATTACTAGCTATTTTCTTGTACCGGTTTTGGCTCCAGCGTCCCTATCTGTGAGAGTTTGACCATTTCTTGTCAAACCCTGACAATAATAAAAGCTTTTTAAGCTTAAAGCTTTAAACATTAAAGTAGTATTGTTCCAAAATAACCACCACATTAGCATACAGTGCAAACAAAGCCAGCCACACAGCTTATAACAATCAAAACACAATGTGCCTCAGACACTTTCATGGCCCAACATGGTTTGTGGATTAGCTTGTTCCCAGTGCTAGTTATTCATACTCTGTTTTGAGTACGAAGGGCAGAATCAAGGGATTAAACACATTTTTAAGCTTATACTTCCTTTTATCAGGGCGAGACGAAGAGCAGACGAAAGTCGAGCCTCACCATACTGTGGTTTTAGAGGATGGTGACTGCGTAAAAGTGGAAAACAAGGTACAGATCCGATGCGTTATCTTCCCCGCTCTGTGCATTTCACTGTTCGTTGTTCGTGGAAGTTACGAAGAAAAAACACTTGGATTCTTTTGTTCGCAGGCCGATGAGGAGGCGCACTTTGTGCTGATTGCAGGAGAGCCCATCAACGAACCTGTTGTCCAGCATGGTAAAAATATAATAACAGGAATTTACATTTACATCTTTTAGCAGACGCCCTTACTCAGAGAGACGTGTATTTTGTACAGTCCTACAATCCGAGCGATTGTGCGTTAAGGGTCTTGCTCGAAGACCCAACAATGGCAGCCTGGCAGTTGGGATTTGAACCCTGGACCTTCTTGTCTACAGTCCAGTAGACTGTGTTCAATAGTTGAATAGAAATGATTGTATTACAATACATTATTGTAAATTTTGTCCAGCTGTGCTATTGAAAAAGCAGTCTTTACCACCTGATTGAAGTCCCCTCTGTATTTATGCTGTCCATAATATGTTGAAAAGCAAGTGTGGTTGCTTAAGTGCACTTAACTGACCATGGAACTTGAGATTTCATAATCAGCCAATAAGATCATCAGTCCCCAAGTTTTTGCCTATGCCAGTTCACCCCACTCAGTGCCACACTTAGTCATTAATCTGCTCCTCTACTAATTGTCCACTTATATTTCATATACAGTGATGCTTGAAAGTTTGTGAAGCCTTTAGAATGTTCTATATTTCTGCATAAATATGACCCAAAACATCATCAGATTTTCACACAAGTCCTAAAAGTACCCAGTTAAACAAATGAGTCCAAAATATTATCTTTATATTGAGGAAAATGACTTGAACATGACTTGTGTGCTTAGGGTCGGTGTCTTGCTGCATGACCCACCTTCTCTTGAGATTCAGTTCAGTCAGATGTCCTGATATTTTCCTTTAGAATTCTCTGATATCATTCAGAATTCATTGTTCCATCAATGATGGCAAGCCGTCCTGCCCAGATGCAGCAAAACAGGCCCAAACCATGATACTACCACCACCATGTGTCACAGATGGGATAAGGTTCTTATGCTGGAATGCAGTGTTTTCCTTTCTCCAAACATGACGCTTTTTTTTTTAAACCAAAGTTCCAAGTTCTATTTTGGTCTCATCCGTCCACAAAACATTCTTCCACCATTCTTCTGATGGTGGACTCATGAACATTAACATTAGCCAATGTGAGAGAGGCCTTCAGTTGCTTAGAAGTTACCCTGGGGTCCTTTGTGACCTCACCAACTATGACGTGCCTTTCTCTTGGAGTGATCTTTGTTGGTCGACCACTCCTGGGGAGGGTAACAATGGTCTTGAATTTCCTCCATTTGTACACAATCTGTCTGACTGTGGATTGGTGGAGTCCAAACTCTTTAGAGATGGTTTTGTAACATTTTCCAGCCTGATGAGCATCAACAACTCTCTTTCTGAGGTCCTCAGAAATCTCCTTTGTTTGTACCATGATACACTTCCACAAACATGTTGTGAAGAGCAGACTTTGATAGATCCCTGTTCTTTAAATAAAACAGGGTGCCCACTCACACCTGACTGTCATCCCATTGATTGAAAACACCTGACTCTAATTTCACCTTCAAATTAACTGCTGATCCTCAAGGTTCACATACTTTTGCCACTTACTAATATGCAATATTGGATCATTTTCCTCAGTAAAATAAATGACCAAGTATAATATGTTTGTCTCATTTGTTTAACTGGGTTTTCTGTATCTACTTTTAGGACTTGTGTGAAAATCTGATGATGTTTGAAATAAACCTTGACTCCAAGCGCTGCTTAAAGAAAGATGGGATTTCCTTCAGATTCTTCTTACAGTTCAGTTCCGAGGGAGTTCTGATTAGTTTGTTCACAACGCATGAAAGCAGCAACACCTGCAACTGTTTTGAGAAAATCAGGTTACATAAAAATTCCTTTCTATTTACCGATGTTTGTGCTAGCTCAGGTGTCTGCTCTGACCCAAAGCTGCTGTCTGCAAAATTAAGAAGTTAATTGTACTGTGACTTCCCATATACAGCACTGTGCAAAAGTCTTAGGCCACATTTTGATTAGATATAGCCTTGTTTTAGCAATAACAACCATGGTTGTTATTGCTAAAACAAAGCTCACAGAGACTGCAATGAAGATCAGTGGGAAAGTGTATTATGGAGTTTTTTTGGGTCCAATCGTCAATAATATGTTACATATGGTTGTTATACCTTTGCTCAAACAACACTTTTGCACAGTACTGCATATCTACTGTTTATATCAAGGTCATATATTAGACAGTAAGCAAACTGTTCTCAAAGTCAGTGTGCTGGATGCAGGAGAACTGAAACCCTGGATCTTCTCTGAAACAGCAAGGCCTGTGAGCTGCGTCTTCTCTTAAAAGCTATTGAAGAAATGTGTATCCGGCCTTAATAGGGATGCAAATCTCGAGACCCAGAAATCCTGTGAACAGCTGGCGTCAATTCTTGGGGGCCCAGCTCTCTGGCACAAAGCAGAAGCCACCCAGGAGTCCAGAACAGTTCTGCTCCAACTTGCAACTCCACAGTCGCTCATAGCGCTATTGATTGAAGGCACGGCGTGCATTCACAAACATGGAAACAGCTGTCATTTCCAAGACAGATGTAGCTGCGTCGGGTGGATGTTGTGCTGTTAGTCATAACCCGTATCTGTGCTTCTCCACTTGCAGGCCCTTTTGTTATGACCTCAGAAGAGGAGATAAAGCAAACCATCCAGGACTACACGACGTGTACTAATGGATTTGAGAGGGCGAAACACTGGGAGTCAAAAATACGGGGACAGTTCTAAATACTTGTCTGAAAATTTATCTTGATGCCTTGTTTCTCTTCCTTATTTGTAGCCGAGGTACTTATTGGAAGTGTGTTTTTATGATGATCAGTAGTAAGCTATATTAATGTTGTGATTTGGTGTTTTTTCCATCTCATTGTAGCAGTCGTTTCCATCGATACGCAATCATATTTAATTCTCTCGTTGGTGCGCAAAGAGTGAGTGTGTACACGTAGGAAATGGCACTACTTACCATCCATTAAAGGGCATTTAAAGCATTCCTTGTCTCGTATTTCAAACAAATTTTCAGGGTTGCCTGAGAATGACGTCCGACGCCCATGTGAAACAGTGAGTCAGCCTCACCCTGCTCCTCCCCTCCCTATTACAGCCGAGCCCTTTCTGTGCAAGGGTGGGATACAGGCTTCAGCCCATCACGCCATGCCCTCCCTTTCCGCGCTGGCCCTGCACGGTGGTCTGGATCGCATTTAAAACCACATGTTGCTGCGCCTGTGTGTGCGCAGGCAACTCGTGAGAAGTCGAGTGCGGCAGCAGCTGGGACGGGACGGACATAAAAGTCTGCCTGCCTGCCACCGACATGCACGTGGTTACAGACTGGAAGATCTGAGCTGCGTCCCGGTCCGACATGCACAGCAGGGCTATCGGGAGTCAAGGCCATGTTTTGAAATCCAGGTCAAATCACTGAGGTGAAAGAGAAAACAAGGGATTCCTCCATCAAAAGGCCAATTCAAAGTGCTTGCAGATGTTGTGACCGGTTTTTTTCCCCAGCTTTTCAAAGAGAGGAAGCTCCATTTGGCATCTCGAGGTGTCTGCTTTCTGACAACTCTCCTCCTCTCTTAAGCCGTGGAACCGTCTGACTCGTCTGTGTATGTCAGAAATTTCTGACCTTGAGTGTGGCTCTGTGCTCTTGGAGATTTCGACAGGTTATTTCACGTGCCCAAAGGAAGAGCATTTTTAAGGCAGGGTGAACTCCAGAGGCTCATGTACATCATGAGGACTCTGCTGTCTGTATGGCTTCATATGCTGCTGCTGCTGGCGTGTGTCAGACTGGTTCTGCTAACGACGGACGTCCTGGCTTCAATCAGAGTGAGTGGTTCTAATGATTCGTTTATCTGCCTCCGGGCAGATTTTCCCATAGAAACCTCAGCTACAGGGACAGAGCTGTGGCTGCCTACTCAGTTATACATGTCTACTGAAATTTGGGTGCCAATCTCATTAGTAGTGCAAAGTAAAATAAAAAATATATAGTGGGAAAAATGATGTACCTTATTGACAGCTGGGTTTGCTTTTCCAGTCATTACTGCATAGCTTGTAAAGTGAAAAGAGAATCTCCAGATTGTAACGCTGAGCCTTTGGGGGAAAATTTGTGAATGTGGTAACTGAGGGAACAGTTTGAGCCTTGTTAATTTTAAGATTCACTTTGACAATGTTTTTTGACGTAAGGGGATTAACCCGATCAGTCAAGTCAAGTCAAGTCAGATCTATTTATATAGCGCTTTTTACAATGGAGCATTGTCTCAAAGCAACTTTACAAGTTTAGATTATCTCCTAATATCTACGTCCAATTCCAAATTGAGCAAGCCTAGGGCGACAGTGGCAAGGAAAAACTCCCTAAGTGTTATGAGGAAGAAACCTTGGGAGGACCAGGACTCAAAAATGACCCAACCTGGTCATTTTTGGGTGGCGTAGATGATAAATCTGGAATTACCAGGGAGGAGACGACCTAAATGCGGTCACTGTTGCAGTGCAAGGGGACGATCCCCCAATCCGGTCTCCGTCCTGACAGCCTGTGGTGCCCGATCTGGCTTGGGAGGCACCACTGGGACTTGGATCACCCTGGTGATGGGTGCTGATTCGCCACCTAGGAGCCTTGTTGCCATGTTAACCTTTTCAAAGGAAGTAAACAGACCAATAGCAAATCAATATTAGTAGTTGTTAGTATCAGTAGCATGTATTTGTTTATCTAAGCCACTTTAATTAACATCTGTAGAATTCAGACTGGGTGGTGCAGTGGTTAGAGCTGTCGTGTCACATGGATCTAATGTGGAAGACATGTTTAATCCTTACTTTGACCAGGATCCCACCAATTGGGACAATGGTGTAGCAGGTACTGGACTATTGACCAGAATGTCCAGGATTCAAGCTCCACTTGAGCAAGGCCCTTGAGGGAGGATTGCTTGGCTTGTACATTGTGAAAGTGTAAACAGAAAAAATGAATTATTAGATTAAATTGTTATTTCAGCCTTTGTATCAACTGGGAATAGTATAAGAGACCATAATATTCATAAAGACACACATGCGGGTGTGCTTGTGTGTGGCCTGGAACGAGTACAAATAGAAATCGGGATCAACACCCTTTCCCCTTGTTCCCCCCTCTCTGTGTATCTCCCAAGTGAGTTGTTTGTAGGGCAACTCCCTTTTCTCTTCTGTTATTTTAATATTTCCCACATTTGCTCAAAGCAGGGCAAGTTCTCACTGAGTGAGAGCTAACATGCTTGCTCTCAGATGCAAGCTGTTCCTGCTCGTCTTGAATCTTGGCTCATGGAGTCACGCTCTCGGATTAGGGTCCTGACTGCTTTCTTGCACAGGCATAAGATCACAGATGCCAAAGTTTATCCAGTGTCAGCCCTATCATCCAGAGTACGGCCAGTTATGCCCTCTTAGACTTCCAGCAACAGATGGCTCTGGCATCATTGTGAAAGAATTCCCGGAGATCTTTTCTCACTCACTCATTGTCCATACCCGCTCGATCCAGTTCAGGGTGGTAGTTGGCCTGGGACTAACCGGCAGCACAGACACTCAAACCGGGACACTAGATTGACCACTAGACATGACCTAACTCGTCTTTGGAAGTTTATTTATGCAGCTCTTTAAACAGTAAATAGAGCTGTAGACCCAACTGTGCAAGAAAAATCTCTGAACACATGTCCGGATGGGACTGCATTTACATTTAGTCCTGGAATAACTTTACAGGCTTTGTACAGGTGCTACTCTGTGATTTTATTGCCGTCCGGATCGGCCATATCGGTGTTTGTCTTTTTTCTCAATGAGAAAAGTGAATTTTGGGTCCTGACACTATTTCATTGGAGTGGATGATGAGAGAATTCTCTCATCTCTGCTATGCTATGCACCTCAAAGTCTGGGTTCATACCCCATGAAGGTCAGGTGTGTTTATGGAACCCTGAATGGCTCCCATCCAGGTGTGTCTGATTCGGTGAATTCCAGGTCAAGCATCGGACCCTTCATGGTGATCCTGACAAGGTTAAAGTGGGGTAAAGACTCAACCCAATCAGCCACTTATTCTCTACAAACATCCAAGTTTTTAGAGAAACCATCCTACTAGGGTTTTAACCTTGATTACTAGAGATCCATAGAGATACCATAGTAACCATGTCGTAGTTTTCTTTATGCCCAAAAAACATGGATACCATACTATGGTAAAACCATGGTTAAATTTCCATAAGGGTGTCAGGATGCAAGAGTTTTTGTCCCTGAGGCGATGTGCAAAAATTCAATCACAGACATCCCACTGATAAACTAATCCAATATGAATAGGTCCAAATAGGCACGAGGAAGAAACCAGTCTCAAATGGATAACACATCTTCTCTCTGTTTGAGAGTGGGCAACAGGATTACATTCTTAAATCTTTATTTTGTCAGTGTAGCTTCAGCATAGACAAGAACAAGCCATCCTGCATCTCTCATTCCCTATATTTCTGCCCAAGACAGATACACCCAGTGCAGTAAACACTGGACGCCAGACCCATCCTTTTGTTGTTCTTGCTATACTTAGGACGGCACACGAATCAAGCTGGTTTGATAAGATGTGGTATTGACTGAGGAGGGAACGAGAGGTGGCTGATTTATGTTAGGCTCAATGGTAGTCAGGTTAGACTTTGGAACGAGCCAGTGGTAATCATGGAGGCAATAATCATGGAGGCTTGGTACTACTTGTGCTGGGTTTTGTTTATAGCAGACGCTCTTGAAAAATCATCTAGTCCAGTGGTTTCCCAACCTTTTTTCCTTGGAAAAACTGTGAAAATGCTGTCTGAGATTCATTCCCTGACGCTGCAATGGCGTCTTGTCCAGTAAGTTCTCTGGAGAAGCTACTCCCACCCTGACCAGGCAATGAGGGGTTAAAATGAGAATGTGGGAGAGAAATCTTTTAAAGCAAAATCTCCCCAGTACCGCCATTCCCCTGCCAGCGATTGTTCATGGACATTTGCATGACTGAATGCAATTTTATGCACCTGTTAGCAACGGGCATGGCAGAACAAGCCAGATCTTTCACTAGAAGGGACGTTCAGATATGCCTCATCATAGATATTGTTCGAAGGTTTCAAAGTACAACATTAGGCTCCTAAAATTTGCAACTGAGCTGCTGGAGTGGTTGAATCATAATGAAGAGCTGTGAGTGATGAACGCTGTTAAACTTGCCTGTAGGTTTGTCTGGGGATTTATAGACGATCTGGCAAACTGGCTAAATTCCCAAACTGTAGCCCCTGAGTTCTGTGCGTTAGGCTTTCCCGAACTTCTAAACGGGTCCAACAGGAAATGCTGTCCACATGCTGAGCTAATGGATTCATGTTCCAACACTGATTGCATGGTCCAGCTGTTTAGGGTGGGTGTCTCTCTCTCACTCCCTCTCTCTCCATTTGTGTGTGTGTCTCCTTCTCCAGATGCTTGGTTGTGTTGTAAACAACTGTTCTGGGCAATCTAACTGTTAACAGTGTGGACATTTACAATTAGTTTGAACCATCTTGCATATAACTGGTTCCATCTCTAAATCGCAATGATTATGAATCTTGAGCTGTAGCTTTCCAAGTGCCAGTCAGGTGTACGTAGTATACAAAGTGTATTTTGACAAACACAGACCCCAGGGTCCCACAGGGTGCTCAAAGCTTTGTCTGTTCTGAGGTGCTCTGTGTTTGTCAAAATACACTTTGCACAAATCACTTGAAATTGAGCCAAAATGGAAAAAGCTATAAAAGAACCTGATATAAAAACCCTGTAATTTATGTTCATTTTTGCCAATAAAGTTGGGGGGCACAGCTTTTCTTAGGTACTCGTAGGGGTGGCTCCAAGAAAAAAAGGTTGAGAACCACTGGTCCAAGGAATGATGACTAAAGGAATTCCAATCATAGAGTTTACTGATGTCTAACAAAATAATTTCATATTTTACTTATGTTTTTCTAGAACGTGTCACTATTTTCTGTTTTCTAGTCACTTCAGGGTTTCCTTTGTTCATACTAAGCTCTATATAAGATCACTCAATTTTCTTAAAATCAGCATGTCTACATGTAAGACAGCAATTCCATTCCAGTATCTGTTGAATTCCAGCAGAGACGCACCTGATTCTGCTTAGTATTAGTATAATATACTACATATACTAGTATTGTTTTGTTAAACACTGAATATAAACTTGTTTTCTATGTACCGAGGTCTGAATACACTGCATCATCTTTGGTGTTTTGACCAGTTGTGATTTACACCGAATGAATGCTCTTGACATTTATTTGCTGCAAATAATTATTTTTATATGGAATTTGTCAGTAGTTCCATTTCGCCCAAACACTCGATTTAAAAAATATGGTGCCTACAAATGGTTAAACCAGAGAAATTCATCATTTTGCAGTTTTCTCTTGTTTTTTCCCCAGAGCTGAATATGTGATCTTATTCTCATATATTATATTACAATTGTATATTAGATAGGATATTATAGTGTTTTACTCTGTATTTGTATATAACATATACAAATACATCCTTTCCTTGTTGTGTTTCTGTTATTTATTGTTTATATTTCTTTCTTTTTCTTATTACCCTTAAAGTTGTGCAGTATTAGTCTGCGATGTGCAGTGTTCTCTGTTCCTGCTGCTGTAACAATCCAGTTTGCCTCGGGATTAATAGTTTTATCTATCTATCCATCTCAATTATCCGTCTTGTTGTAGGAATATTCCATCATATCTTTCTGATTGTGAATTCATGTCCAGTTTTGCTCATTCACAATGATGGTCTGCAGGACCTGAACCAGGAGAAGTGGGAGAAAGACATCAGGTCGGCCGCCAGTCTGGACGAACTGCTCAAGTTGACCGACTTCCCAGACTGGAAGCTCTGGAGGTGCCGCGTCAAACTGAAGCACGTCGACTCCGCCTCGTTCCCAGAACTGCGTTCGGCCTCTGTCGGATCGCACAGGTCCACCCGCTTCGCTTCCAACTCCTACAGCCTGGAGGTACTCAAAGGTAGCAGTACAGACTGGAAACACACCCCAGACACCTTTATTAGGATGTAGGTTTCCAGTTGATGGTGATCTGTGACCCTCTTGCTCGCATCGTTCCTAAAGGTTTTAATGCTGTGCACCTAATACTGAGGTTTTTATGGCGTTACAAACTTTAAAAAAACATACAAAATATATTAATTTTGTTAATATTACCCGGAAACACTTAGACTTGCTGTGGCGAGTTCGGCCAGCAGAGGGAAGCAAAAGCGCATTTCTTAAACTCCTGTCTTTCAATCAGAATGCCAGTGCTCAGAGCACATCAGCCAATAGACATACCTGAACGCCGGCGATACGTCAACACGTCCGCCATAGACAGATACAAGTGAACGGAATTATTTCTCAATTAATTTTAATGAGTCGTTTTAATATATTCAAGGCTTTTGATCTATGTGGAGCACAAAAAATGTTTTGACTCTAGTTACTAAGAATCCCGATAGAAAGGAGTACATTGTTAGGCAAGTTAACATGGTGGAAAATAATTCCCAAATCCGTGCTTCACGTTTTTTGTGAAGAAAATTTTGTATTATTTTCCTTGGGGCATCCCTTTTATAATTAAATATATATTAATTTAATGTCAGAACTCGGCTCATTCACTTTTAGATACTGAAAAAATTATATTAATTGTTACATAAACAATGCTCATATGAGGCTTTGTTGGGTTGTCTCTCTCTCTCATTGCATTAAACATTTGTCTCACTTGATTTTTGGCCTTGAAAGATACTTCGCTGGGGTGAAACTCAGTGGAGGTCTTGGTGTGATGGGGAAAGTCTACGCATTTTATCAAGCGAGCTACTTTGCGATGTCTTTTTAATTCTTTAAACTGCTGCTGTGTAAAACAGGGAGTCCTGAAAGGTCAAGTAGTTCCTTTGTGTTCAGTCTTCCCTTGAGCTTTTGTTCTCAATTAGCCCACACTTCAAAGTCTGGCAGGTTTGCTGGGTAAAATTAATTTGCATGAACTCGGCATAAAGTGAAATTGCAGAGAATGGATGTTAAATTAACAGCTATATATAGCTTTCTAGTTTAATTGCCCGTGTTCACAGTCAGGTCCAAACCTTGCTCCCGCTTCATTGCAGAAATCTCATTTAGCAATAATGAGCAGTTGCTGGGGATTGTTTTTGTTCCTTTAGTAGAATCTCGAGTTACTAGAGTTAGCTGGCTGCCTTTTGTCTAAGTCTAAATGTACAAGCATGAGCATATTTACATACCTCATGTGATGATATCTCACTCGCATCTGTCTTTAGTCCAAGAAGTTGAATTTGTTCATCTGGACATAGATTTTGTTGGAGAAACGTTTCGTCACTCATCTAAGTGACTTCTTCAGTCTCAGCAGTTGGAAAACTTCCCCAATCTTATATACAGCACCTTTGCATAACGACTGGTACCAGCACCATTGCATAACACAGCACCATTGCATAACAATGGGACCGGTGATCAGTTTAATATGCAGATTCTGAAGCACGATTCTGCATATTAATATGCAGATTCTGCATATTAAACTGATCACCGGTCCCATTGTTATGCAATGGTGCTGTGTTATGCAATGGTGCTGTATATAAGATTGTATATAAGATTGGGGAAGTTTTCCAACTGCTGATGTGACGGGTCCTCTCTGCGTATGCAGCTCCGGAGGACTCGATTACTCTTACTCTGCGTTGTGTTGTGTAGGCGGTTGAAGAAAGACTCTGAAGCTCTGGGTACTGGTACCAGACACTGGGTGCATTTATTGGAGGGCACTGCACAAATCAAATAAATGCGGTGGAAAAGTCACAGTTGGTCTTGGAACCTGCCTGCATCAGTCTCTCTCTCAGTCCTCCTTTAACCGACTGAGGTTAAAGTTAACAAAAAAGTTACAGGAAAAATGTTTGAAAATAAATAAGTCAAATCCATTACTCGCCCAAAACATGGCGTTTCAACACATACAATAGTACTTTCTTTTGGACATTCACATTACAAACTACAAAATCTCGATACCAGTAATTTTATGTTGAATGAACACCTTTATAAATAAAAGGTAGTAGGAACGACGGAGAACAAACCATTTATAAAATTAATTAAACATACCTGCACAAATCAAAATAAATGCTGGTGGAAAGTCCGTGGTCTTGGAAACCTGCCTTCATTCAGTCTCTGCATGCAGGAAGTATGAATGAAGGAACGTTTTAAATATCATGACGATTCGAGCAGGCAATTAGCGCGCCAAAACTTTTCCACTGGGTAATAACTTCATAAAATTATAAGAAAACATCTCTAAAGTGGCAGGTAAATTAAATCTTGCACATACTCTATAATTAACAAATATTAAGAATACTCACAAAGATATCAAACATTTTCAAACGTTTTACAAAAACCGAAACTCGTGATTACTTACCTTCTCCTCAGCATACTTTAAACGACTGAGGAGAGCATGCGCGAAACGCGCGACGACTCATTTGTACGCCACCCCCCCCCTAATATCCGAAGTAATAATAAAAATAAAATGGGTAAACATTTAAACCCATCTTCCTTAAAATAAATAGAAATACATAAATAAAGGGTGGAGATTTGAGTGAAGTTTTTGAGATGCCCAAACAATTAATGTTACATTTCTCCCCCTTCTGAATTCACCAAAATGACCAGAAGTACATAGGTAACCACTTTACTACATGAACCAGGCATGGCTCAATAAATCTGTATTGCATTCAGCAAGCGTGCTAACCCTCTACAGGTTTTAGAAGGAAATAGGGTGATCAGGCCTTAGTAACCTTCCTAGAAAAGTATGATGCCTTGTACACCATAATGTTCGCCTACTAATGTTCTTTCAACACATGAACTATCATTGGGTTCAAAATAATGTTGCAGCACTGCTAACGTAAAAAAACTCAACTAATTTTCCTCTAAAACCAAGTAAGCAATGACTGGGATTTTTTGCTCATGGGAGTTAAGTGAACGCCTTAAGCTGGAACGGTCGCTGCCATGCTCTTTAGACGATTTTAAACCTTCTGAACAACCCTGCCAGTACGTGTGATTGACATTCTCCACACCATTGGTGTTTGGCTTATCTTGGATTAGTTACTGTGGGTGACGGAGGATGTTTCTTGAGTCAGGAGTTCGTCAAATCATCAAAACTGCATTTGAAAACAACGGCTGTCATGTTTGTGTTGATGTGTCAGAGCTCTGCCTGAAGACTTCCTTCCATCTGCTTATGTCAGCGGAGAGTCATCACAATGGCTAAAACTGTCCTTGTCGAGTTTTCACCATGCAAAGGCCTTTGACCTGGAACGTGGTCTGATCCTTCCAACACCCATAAACTTGTTCGATCCTCACAGTTTTCATCTTCCAAAGAATCAATCGTATTGGAGAACTGTTGTCGCTCCATGACATCATGCTGCTCCAGACTCTCAGAATCATCAGTTGAAGACACCCCACTTCCGTCATCATCAGTCACTAGAGGGAGGTAGCTGATGTCCAACAGGAGATTGCGATGTACCACTTTCGTGGTCCCATTCTCAGCATGTAGTTTGTAAATGTGTGTCTGCGGGTTCTGGTCAATGATGGTGTACACTGTGGCTTCCCAGCGGTCTGCGAGCTTCCTCTTCCCCCTTTCCCCTTTATTCGCCACTAGCACACGATCTCCAACACTGAGGTATGTACCTTTCACCCTCCTGTTGTAGCCTTGTGCTTGCTTCTTTTGCTCTTTGATACCATGCTGTTGTGCAATTTTTGCAGCTTCATGAAGATATGACATAAGGGTTGTCACATAGCTATGGTGATCAACAACGAGGGGATCTCTGAGCACTTGTTGGAACATGACATCCACAGGGAGTCTTGGAACTCGTCCGAACATCAGCTGAAAGGGAGCAAAGCCAGTGGTTTCATGAACGGTAGCGTTGTATGCAAATGTCAGAGTTTGTATTTGTTGGGGCCACTGATGTTTAGCTTTCAGAGGTAGGGAGCGTAACATGTTGCCAAGTGTGCGATTAAACCTCTCAGTGCATCCATTCCCCATAGGATGGTATGCGGTTGTGTGTGATTTCTTGACACCAGCCAATTTCAATAACTCAGCAATCAACTCGCTTTCAAAATTTGCTCCCTGGTCGGTGTGTATACGCTGGGGGAAACCATAAACACAGAAGACATGGTCCCATAGCTTTCTAGCCACTTGTTTGGCAGTCTGATTACTGCATGGGAAAGCATGTGCTAATTTTGTGAAATGGTCCGTAACTACCAATACATCCACGGATCGTTGCTTGTTGTCCTCAGCACACCAGAAATCCAGACAAACCAGCTCCATGGGTGCACAAGTTTGAATGCTCTCGAGTGGAGCTCTAGCAGATGGTTCAGGAGTCTTGGCAAGAATGCACCTTTTGCAGCACCTGACATAGTTTTGGATGTCTTGTTCCATCTTAGGCCAATAGAACCGCTGTCTGGCCAAGTGGAGCGTTCTTGACCGTCCCTGATGGCCCGCCAAATCGTGGATCCCAATTAAGGCTTTGTCTCGCAACCCTTGTGGAAGGACATACTGATATTTCTTGTGTCCACTAAAGGGATCCTTAATAACTCTGTACAATATACTGTCTTGAACCTTGAGCTTTTCCCACTGCTTGGATAGAGCAAGGCCACCCAAACTAAGCTTGGCTCTTTCTCGTCTAGACGGTCTTCTCTTGCGAACAACAAAGGGGATAACTGATGATATGATTGGGTCCTGTTCTTGGTGTTGCTGGAGATCCTGTAGGGAAAGCATGGGAAGTGTGTCTTGACCAACCATTTCAAACTGCTGAACAGACTGGATCAACTGCACTGCTCGAGTCTCTGTTGCTACTCCACAACATCGGTGGGAATCATAAAAAGCCTGCACAGTTTCTGCACTGAAGGAGCTTGGAAAAGATGTAACTTGGGGTCTTTGGACGAAATCAACAGATGGCTTTGCCCTTTGACACTGCACTTTCAACCGGAATACGTCCTGGATACCATCCTCACCAACACGGTCAGCCTCAGAAACAAGATCGCTGTACTGCTCACTAAGAAGTTTATGACTTATGGTCTTGGTGAAGGGATCCCGACTGAGTGCATCAGCCACAACATTCTTGCTGCCTGGAATGTGCTTTATGTCAAACGTGTAAGGAGCCAACTTCGCAACCCAACGTTGCTCACAAGCATCAAGTTTTGGTTTTGTCATTATATAAGTTAGTGGGTTGTTGTCTGTCCACACTGTAAATTCATGCCCTGTTAGCCAGTGGCTAAATTTTTCACAGACGCTCCATTTCAATGCTAGGAACTCCAGACGATGAGCTGGGTATCTCCTCTGGGAAACGCTGAGTGTTTTACTGGCAAACGCGATGGGTCTTGCCTTGGCCTCTCCGGGAGGTACTTGGGATAGAACAGCTCCTAACCCATCTAGGGAAGCATCTATGGACAAAACAAAAGGTCTAGAAAAATCTGGATGCACCAAGACAGCACAATGCAACAGCTTTTCTTTGAGGTCATTGAAGGCATCAGTGCACTCTCTTGTCCAATCTGCAGGTGTGAGCCTTCTAAAGGTGCCCACCCGACTCACAGTCTTTCTCGTGTTTTTCTTTTTCTGTCCAGCAGTAAGAGCGAACAAGGGTTTTGCGATAGCTGAGCAGTTTGGGATAAAATGTTGATAATATAATACCATCCCCAAGAAGGATTTGATCCTTTTTACAGATGGAGTGACACCATCCTCCTCCATAAGATCAGCCATAGCCATTTTGGATATTACACTGACCTTTTCAGGATCTACAGCTATCCCATCGCCAGCAATGACATGCCCCAAAAACTTGACGGATGTGCGCAAGAAATGGCATTTTTTCGGGCTCAGTTTCAGGTTGTGCTGACGGAGTCTCTGAAAGATTATCTCCAGCCTCTCTAACGCTTCCTTCTCGGTGGGTGCAAACACCAGTAGATCATCCAAATAGCACAGTAGACTGGTGAAGTTCAAATCACCAAATATGCTCAGCATCATCCTCATGAATGAAGCTGGACTATTACATAGACCTTGGGGCATCCGGTTATACTCATGCAAGCCCAGCGGGGTTGTGAATGCAGTGTATTTTTTGTCTTCCTCACGCATGGGAATGTTGTAAAAACCAGAGGTTAAGTCCATCGTACTAAAGTACGAGTTGCCACCTAATGCTGCCAAACAATCTGACTGGTGTGGCAGGGGATGTGCGTCTTTCAAAGTGCGAGCATTAAGCCACCTGAAATCTGTACATATTCTTAAACTACCATCTCTCTTCCAAACCAACACCAACGGAGAAGCATATTCACTGACAGATTTTCGGATTATTCCCTGTTCCTCCATTTCTGTTAATACTTGCCGTAACTTCTGGTAATGGGCAGGGGGAACCCTCCGGTATGGAAGACGAAATGGACGGTCATCTACCAGATGAATACGATGGACAAATCCTTTTGCTTCGCCGCAGTCCAAGGCATGTTTTGAGAACACATCGTGGTAATTAACAAGAAGCTGAGCAAGACCCTGCTTGGTGGAGTGACTGACTTGACATGACTCTATGTCTATTTCCCCCAGACCTTTTTCCACAAGTCTCTTTAATGGGTCATCAGAGCTTGAGCCAGCAACAGAGTCCACTTGGGGACCTCTGATTGAGCTGGTGTTCTGGAACAGTGCAAAATCTTCAAGAGCTAAGCATGGTGAGACATCTGCCAATTTACAATTCCTCTTTAGAGTAACTGGCTTGTCAGACAGATTGACTACTTTCATTGGAATCCACCGGTCACCCCACATAGGTGTAACAATGCGACCAACCATGATATTTCGTGGTGCTGACCTTGATGAAGTGGGCTCAACAGCTACAGTACTGCCAGGGGAAATGTTAACATTTGTGGGCAATTTTCCCCACACTAAATGTTCCTGTTTCGCCAAAAGGGTGACAGCTTGAGTCAGCTTAACTGTACCAATTTTGGTGGGTACGTCTTTTCCCCTCCATCTTGACAAACCAGTCATCATGTCAAGGTAGTAGGCAGCATCAGTACATGACTGGTAGTTATTCTGAGAAACCAGTCTCCAGTAATCATCACTGTTCTTCATATGTTGCATGACATATTTTATCACATTAGAGCCGAGAATGAGGTCATCGTTCTGGCCAGGAACCACAAGAACTGGAACAACACAGCTCAAACCATACACCTTGAGCTCTAGTTCGTAAATGCATTTTGGACGCGTTTGGTGACCCCCACAACCAACCAGAATAACCTGGTGACTCAGTTGTTCGTCTTGGGAAATCACCTTTTCGTTGAGCAGCTTGCGTTCCGTTTCTTCATTTAGTGTGCAGGCCATTGAACCAGAGTCGAGCATCCCCTTCACGTGGAACACTTCATTTACAGTGACAGTTGTATAAAAAAGTTCACTAAATGGTTCGATTCTTTGACAGTTCTGCAGAACTACCTGAACATTTTCAGAAACTGTTGCACACATGTCCTCGTATCCCTGTTCTAGATCGTCAATACTGTTGAGGGTCTGATTGTCTTCACCTGCATGTCCCCCTCCCATATGCAGGCTTAACCGTTTAAAGACTGCTGACCTCGTGAAGTCTGCTTATTAGCGTCTCCACCTCCCAAGTTCCGGTTTTTACAGTCTGTCTTCCAATGTCCTGGTTGGAAGCATGCCAAACACAATCCATCACGCCTACAGTGCATGGTGGTAGAATGTTCCGTTCCCCTACAAACCTTACATGGTTTTCGGATTGGCTGACGGCTATAAGGGGAATATGGTACACCGGCAGCCAACTGATTGTTCTGGTGTAAGACACGATCAAGGAGACCAATGAGGGTTTGCACACTGTCGCTTTCGGTTCGTGTGGTAGCTCCAGCGGTTGACTCAGCTTGGTTTGAGGTGATCATTGAGTCACAGGAGATTTGTGATTCATCTGGTGCTGGCACTTGCACATGCGCCGCTGCGCATTTCCTGAGAACGTTGTGTTTTTGCTTGGCTTGTAACTGTTGTGCTTTGATCTCTGCCTGATGCACATCAAGTCGTTCTTGGATTTCGCTAGCTGTCCATTTATCGGCGGTCTTAAATTTCAAAACTGATGACAGAGCAGGGTCAGGGCAATGTTTTATAAACATCATGATCACCTCTCTGCCAGGGTCCTCCAACTTCCGGCCCTGTCTTTTCAAACACTCCTCTGCCACATCAACAGATTTATGTAAACGAATCCAGTAGTCAATAGCACTTTCTGCGACTACAGGTAATGTATTGTAAAAATCAGCCAGGGGCATTGTTGAATAAGTTAATTCACTGAAGTGTTGCTTGAGTATATCAACAATAACGCCTGGTTTCTCACTGGGGTTCAGATGTGGATTGCTGCGAAGAGTGATTTTGATAACATCCCTAGCCCTTCCTGCTAGCCTTGACAATATCTCCTGAGCTTGGTCTTCCAATGGTATGGCCCTTTTTCTCAGGTAGGTGTTCACCTGCTCTTCCCACTCATGAACAGATAATTTATCAGACCCATCCCCCCGGAAACTGGGAGGTTCTTTTACATCAGAATGCATGACAAGTTTTACCCCGGCCAGATTAAGTGAACGTGGCTCAACTGAGGATTGTTCTAAACTCGGGTGTTGAACATGTGTATCCCCTAACTCCCGTGCCTCATTCCCTTTCTGTAACTGGGCTGTGATGGACTGACCTATTTGCTGAGCTAGCTGTGTAATAAGACTGCTTAGATCAGGGGAACTCACATCTGGATTATGAGGTGAATTATCAGCAGGCATACGAGTGGAGCAGTATACAGGAGACTGAAGTACTCCCATAACCCTTGGTGTTTGGGTCATGTCCTTATAACAGCTTTCTCCTCTAAGACCAAGCTCAACATCAGGCACATCACTCTCTGTTTCCAACACATAAGTATATGACATACTTGCACCAAATGTATCACAATTCAATGAACAGGAAACTAAGTAAACCCTTGTCAAATTTTAAATCAGTCCCTTTTTGATTTTGCAGCAAGGTAGGACACTTTCTTGTTTGTTCCTTTAAAGAGTCTGTGAGGGGGGGTTGTGAAGGGGAAGAGAAAAAAACGGAGGGAGAGTTCTCAAACGGCCCTCGAAAATGACGAATGATGTAAACAGCCACCTCGGCGGTCAAGCTGGCGTGATCCTCTGAAAGGATCGGGTCACGGCACCATTGTGACGGGTCCTCTCGCCGTATGCAGCTCCGGAGGACTCGATTACTCTTATCTGGCGTTGTGTGTGTAGGCGGTTGAAGAAAGACTCTGAAAGCTATGGGTATGGTACCAGGACACTGGGGCATGTATGGAGGGCACTGCACAAATCAAAATAAATGCGGTTCGTGGGAAAGTCACAGTTTGGTCTGTGGAACCGCCTGCATTTAAGTCTCTCTCCTCAGTCATACTTTAACCGACTGAGGTTAAAGTAACAAAAAGTTCACAGGAAACATGTTTGAAACTAAATAAGTCCCACTCCATTACTCAGCCAAACATGGCGTTTCGTTAAACACATAAAATAGTACTTTCTTTTGGGAAATTCACATTGACAACTTACAAATCTCGATTACCAGTTATTTTTAGGTGTTTGACGAAACCTATAAATAAAAAGTTAGTAACGACGGAGAAAAACCATTTATAAAAATTAATTAAAATACCTGAACACCAATCAATATAAAGATGCGGTTGGAAAAGTCACCAAGTGGGTCTTGGACATGATGACATTCAGTCCTGCATGCAGAAGTATGAAGAAGGAAACGTTATAATCATGCCGATTCGAGCAGGCAAGCGCCCAAAAACTTTTCACTCGGTAATAACTTCATAATATAAGAAAACATCTCTAAAGTGTGCAGGTAAATTAATCTTGCAGCAATACTCTTATAATTAACAAATATTAATCATACTCCACAAGATATCAAACATTTCAACGTTTTACAAAACCGAACTCGTGATTCACTTACCTCTCCTCAGTCATACTTTAACCGACTGAGGAGAGCATGCGCGAACTGCGCGACGACTCATTGTAACGCCACCCCCCCCCCCTAATATCCGAATGTATAAAAAACTAAAATGGGTAAACATTTAAACCATCTTCCCCTTAAAATAAATAGAAATACATAAATAAAGGGTGGAGATTTTGAGTGAAGGTTTTTGAATGCACCAAACAATACCTGTTACACTGAGACTGAGTGACGAAACGTTTCTCCAACAAAATCTATGTCCAGATGAACAGATTCAACTTCTTGGATTTTCTTACCTGGATCATTGAGCATGCATCAAGACGTCTTGACAAAATCTGTCTTTAGGTTCACATGATAAAGATAAGTGCATTTAGATTGTTTATAGAAAATGGTCACGCTCTCAAAATTCTTAGCATTAGAACCTTGTAACCACCAACATCAACAAATTGGATCAATTATTATTATTTAAGTAGTAAAAAAACACCTGGTTTGGATAATCGAGCATTTTAGGGTAAACTTGCTCAGGGAAAAAAGTCACCTTCCAGATCACACACCAGTCTTAGTGTCTTAAATCTTAAATGTGTTTCTCTTTAACTTAATTCTTAAGAGCAACATTAAGAAAACGTGTTGTTCTAGGGTTTTCCTTAGCTCTTTTCTTAAGAACAATTCTAAGAAAGAGTGGTATTTTTGAAAATTATCTTCTGAAACGTTCTGTCATCCTTATTATAGCCTCACACTTTTCTTAGCCTCTAAGAGTTGACAAGGGAAACGTCTAAATGTACTCTTCCCCATCCTCGTCTTTTGTTCAGTGTGTCCAGAGCATTACTAATAAGTGGTGTATGGACCCACCAACACCTTGACCAAATTGGGCTACCCTCCATACTGTACTTTGGCTCCCTAACGGGTAAGGTACTGGACTATTGACCAGAAGGTCCAGGGTTCAAATCCCACCTCTGCCAAGCTGCCACTGTTGGGTCCTTGAGCAAGGCCCTTAACCCACAATTGCTTGGATTGTAAGGTTGTATCAATTATACGTCGCTCTGGATAAGGGCGTCTGCTAAATGCTGTAAATGTAAATGTAAATGTACTGATCAGGGAACCAGCCAAGATGCCAGTGGCAACTCTGAATGATTGGCAAGAAAGGAATGTGGCAAGAAAGACGCATGCCAAATTCAGTCTAGATATCCACAGTATATCAGAATGCACATCTTGTCCTTGAAAAATCTTCAACGTTCACTAAACTGAGTCTTCTTCTTTTTCACTTGTAGCCTCACAAGCAAACTTATTGTATTGTTTTTTTAAAAAGCCATGTTTGGAGCATCGCCAGGTCTTTTACATAACCACTTTCCCTCTTCCCCACAAGTTCTGATATTATGTTTGTGTAGTTATTCAACTTGTGGCCTGGCAGTAATTTGGGGAAAAACAATCTCTTACTCTCGAACTGCAAGGAAACAAAATGTAAACATTGCGGCTGGGCCTTTCAACTCAGAACGAGTTGTGGTGCAGAGCCAAACCCCAACTCCTGTAACATAACAGAATCACTTTACCCTGGTGGTCTCTTCTGCATCTGAAAGAACAACTTTTCAAGATGTATTGAACTCCTCTATACAAGGCTTCCAGGCTTTCGGCAGGTTGTAAGGGTCCTGATTAAAAGCAGATGGAGGTGTCATTACCATGGCTGGCGTTATTTTTGGAGTTGAGGTTAAACGCTTCTACTGCTGCCAGTATTGTTTCATTCTGATCATTTGTCTAATGTAATAATGGGAACAGACAACTGAAGGGTTGCCTCATTAGTTTATTGCCATTTAATTTTATCAGTACTTGTGTTACACTATACATTGGTCAAACCTGCACTGCCTGTCTCCCATCACTTAAGTTTTTTTCATGAAAGAATATTTGGAACTAACAACACATGCACAGCACAGACAAAAGTTTATACAAGACTCAAAATTACTTTTTCATTGGGTTTTACCCAACGAAATTCAGTGCAGGGCCTAAAACGGATCTCAGATATATAAAATAGAAGAAAAACGAGATCAAATACACAGAACATGGTTCGCGTACATCTACATCTACATCTACAGCATTTAGCAGACGCCCTTATCCAGAGCGACTTACAATTCATACACTCTTACAATCCAAGCCATTGTGGGTTAAGGGTCTTGCTCAAGGACCCAACAGTGGCAGCTTGGCAGAGGTGGGATTTGAACCCTGGACCTTCTGGTCCAAAGTCCAGTACCTTACCCACTAGGCTACCACAGTCGTCCCGTACATGTTAGAAATGGTATGGACCCAAAATATCAAAAAATAAATATGGGGTCCACCAAACATCACAGGGGATGTGCAAAGTTTTGTCTGCTCTGAGGTGCTCTGAGATTGTATACA
The DNA here is from genome assembly GCA_025084515.1 of Ancistrus triradiatus. Taxonomy (NCBI): domain Eukaryota; kingdom Metazoa; phylum Chordata; class Actinopteri; order Siluriformes; family Loricariidae; genus Ancistrus; species Ancistrus triradiatus. The sequence continues at coordinate 315,832 of JAJAGP010000556.1, read as the reverse complement.
ATTTGCACATGTTTAATAAAAAATTAAACAATACACTCACCTGACAAAAATCTATATACAAGTAGTTACAAATATATTTAAGATTGTTTTTGATTTTACAAGAAGGAGCCAATATGGAAAAAAGGGAAAAGCTATAAAAGCAACCCAAAGAGCAAAGACATGCACAGCTATAATTTGCTACTAGTTTTATTTACTAGTTCTTTGTGCTTTGTAACCTTTGGAAAGTTCTTTAAGTCACCAAACTTGAATGCACTACATCCCTTTAATAATGATGAATACCAAATACTGTGAAACCCATTACGAAAAACAAAAGCAGCTGTAATTGGGGTCGATCCCTGGTTTACCCTGTGCCCTTCAGATAGCTGTTGAGTTGGAATAATTGCTAGATGCAGTACTTAACCAAACGTGCTTCTTTCTCCCCCCTCAGCCATTGATGACGAGTGGCTGAAAACACAGTGCATGCCCCGGGAAACGTGTGTGGATGTCGCGCAGGAGTTGGGCATTGCTAACGGCATGTTCTTCAAGCCACCCTGCGTGTCCGTGTTCAGGTGTAACGGCTGCTGCAACAAAGAGGGGGTCACGTGTCGCAACACTAGCACCAGCTACGTCAATAAAATAGTATTGGTTTCTCCATTTTTGTTCTTATTAATCCAGGTTGATAATGCCTAATGCAAAGGATTGAGTAAGGTACATCATTTGAATGAAATATAGGGTGTAACAATTCAGAAAATCAAAGCAAATTATTTTTATACTGAGAAATAATGCAGTGTAAACACGTACAGCTCTGGAAAAAAAATGAAAATCACTCCAAATGTTCTTAAAATCAACATCTCTACATGTACAGCTGCAATTCCATTCCAGTATCTGATTAAGTCCAGCAAGTCAGGTTTCATTTTGTATCAGTTTCCAATGAAGCATTGTCTCATAGCTGCTTTACAAGGCAAATCCCAAATTGAACAAGCTTAGGTCGATAGTGGCAAGGAAAAACTTCCTAACGTTATAAGGAAGAAACCAAGACTAAAGGGACCCATCCTTGTTGGGCGGCTTTGTTATATACTAGAGCGTCCCGCAAGTAAATCTAACCTTGAGGATATAAATATAAAAGCATGAACCAGTTTCTCAGCAACTACAAATGAGAGTATATTACATAACTGAAAGAAAGCAATTCTAGTGATGTTGCTAATGTGCGCATCAAAGGAGATATCTGCATCAAATGTGACACCTACGTTTTTTGTTTTTATTTAATTAATTAATTTTTAATAGATGAATAGATGATAGATGAACTAGGCGTTATCCAACAGCCATCTAGGTTTAGGATAGATGTAGCCAACCTGTCTCTCACAGCCTTGGGTCCAAGTAATAAAACCTCAGTTTAATCTGAGTTGAGTAAAAGAAATTAAATGACATTCAGTCTTTTATTTCTTTTACACAAGACTCCCTTTTGCTAATTGTAAGGCCGTCATTTGGTATGGCTGATACGTATAGCTGTGTATCATCTGCAGAGCAGTGGAAACTAATGTCTTTTGAAACTTTTCTTTGTATTGTTATTTGTATTATTAATTGAGGCCTGAAAACATGGCATCTTTATTTTGACATTTGTCATTTACAGCGAATAAATGCTCTTGTTATTGCTGCACATATTTTTTTATTTGGAATTTGTCAGTAAATTATAAACTAAAACAGTGTTTCCCAACCACTGTGCTGCGGCACATAAGTGTGCCGTGAGAAACCATTAGCTGTGCCATCGCCATATTATCCATTTTCTTATGAGTGGTACTCTAAACGAACGCCCTGTAGTTATAGTCAGAACAATTACATTCTCTTCCACTAGAGGGTAGTAAGATATCAGCTTTGTGTTCAACTAAACAGGCCCAGGTTTCACACTGAGTAAATAAATTGAGTAAATTCAGACTAGATTTTCATTATATTTCAATAAATATACTTTTTGTGAGATTTTTTTTGTGGTGTGCCTTGATTTTTCTCATGTGAAATATGTGGCGTGGCTCAAAAAGGTTGGGAAACACTGGACTTAAAAAAAAATGTTCCACATACAGAACATACAATGAAACCAGAGAAACTGATAATTTTTTCCAGAGCTGTATAGATAATATTTGAGAATCTTGTTTGGATAGTGAAGCCATAGGCTTGGACCTTTCTTTAATACTAATAAAAGATGTAAAGTCATAGGTTTACATGGTACAGATTTATTTCAGTCACTTGACGTACAAGTTTCTCTTCTAGTACATTTGCTGTTGATGGAAATGAGTCATTTCTAGTCACTGTCGGACTTGTTTTCCTCAGGTCCTGAGCGTGGTACCGTTTAAGTATGGTCCGGAGCCAATGCTGATCACAGTGGCCAACCACACAGAGTGTGACTGCCAGGAGCCACAGATGATCCGCAGACATGCTCGGCTTCTCAGGAAGAATGGGTCTGTACAAGACATATTAGTGTCATTATTACAATAATACTGTTCAAAAGTCTTAGGCCACCATCAAATTTGTTATTTTAGCATTTGTAGGATGACCATATAGAATTATTTCTGACATTATTAGAATGCAACCATAAATTACAGCACATTTGTATTACTATTATAAAACTTCAGTCTTCAGCAGTACGGTTATTATACAATTGCTAAAACAACACTATGTTGGCCTAAGACATTTGGACACCACTGCATCTCATGTATGACCGTGCCTTATATAAAATAAGTTGCATCAAAACTGCTGGACCTTGCACATATTATGAACTATAATACATACGTACACAAGGTTTAGGGAGCTTTTCTTCGCCACTGTCAATTTGGGATTGACCTTAGATAATAAATTGTAAAGCTGCTTTGAGACAATGCTCCATTATAAATGGTGCACTAGAGAAATAAACCTTTGGCTTTATGTGATTGGGTGCCCTACAGGTGTTTCCCCACTCGCCTGTCCGAGGACTCCAGGCGGCTTTGTGATCGAGGGCTCATATGGGACTGTATGGCGGAACGGTGTGTGCCTTATCCTTTGAAGAAGGAAGGTCAGAAAAGCTCAGGTCACTGGACATTGCATTTTGGTCAGCCCATTATTTTTGCCATCACATACACCGATCAGCCATAACATTAAAACCTCCTGCATAATACCGTGTAGTTCCCCCTCCATGAAGGTCCCCCTAGAACCAAACGTTAAACAGGACGTTGACCGGACAGTACCATAGTCACATAGTACTGTAGTTTAGATACTTTGCACATAGTGTTTTAGACCATCATATTAATTAATACTTTATATAAGCCTTTAGTTCAGTACTGTAGAGCAATGGTTCCCAACTTTTTTTTTTCCTTGGAGCAACCCTCCCATGAGTATCTAAGAAAAGCTGTGATTTCACACACAGACCAAAAGAATAAAGCGTTTCATTGTAAATCTTTACTGGAAAAAATTAACATCATATAGTTTTTTTCCTTTTATCTTTGGTTTCTTTTCTCTTTTCAAGGCCGCTAAACATTTCACTAAAATCAAACATGAGCTTATTATCTTTTTAAGAAATTTTATGTTCAGATTGTTTCAAATATTGTTTATTTACATTGTATTTTCACAAACTCTGAGCACCTCAGTGCAGACAAAGCCTCGCGCAGACCCTGTGATAATTGCCCCACAGTAAAACACAGTAATTCCTCTCTTTACCTTTTATAAAACTTGAAACACTACAAAAACGAAAACACCGAAAACGAATGTACGACGTTTCTTTCTGCCTTTCAAGACTGCGATTCTCTTTTCTGTCAGCAGGTGTCACAAGTACTAGTTTTCAGTCATTTAGACGTTAATAAGGTATTTAAGACAGATTTTTATTTCTTATTACAATCCTTAAGACAACAGAACATACTTGTATTCATTATTTGACCTGTGAGTGGTCATAATGTTTTGGCTCATCAGTGTATATTCTATTTTTTTAATGATTTTTATCACTTGCTGTTTCTTTAATGGTTAAAAATGTCAAATTGATGCAAATGCGTTACTACATTGCTGCAGAAAGTAAATAAGACAAAATGATACCAAAAAGTCATTAGAACAATATGACAAAAGCTTAATGCTTTATGTTTTATGCCTGTATGTCATATCTATTGCTCTGCTTGGCAGAACTTCCCCAGGCCACAAAGGCTGAAGAGTGTGAAATAGACGTAGAGAAATGTGAATGTATTCCGAAAGATGCAACCATTCGTAGATATCCTCCGTGTACGTGTGCGAGGAAAGGAGCCAATTCAACCAGGCATCATGCAGGTAGCAGTTTCCTTATATGATGTTCTGTGTTTTAATGATACTGTATAGGTCCTGTGTACTTCAGGTATTTTAGGTGAGCCCCATTTAACATCTGCACTTATGTGACCGGGACGTGGACCGGACATTACCATAGTCACATAGTAGCTTAGATACGTTTCAATTTAAACACTAACGTTAATATAAACAAATTTAGTACAGTACTGTACAATCCAGTCATTCTTATCTTTGTATCCTTTATAGCTTGTAACACTTACTGAAAACTAAAGGAAAACTACAATGTTGTTTTCTGCCTTTCAAGACTGAAATTCTCTTTTCTGTCAGCAGGTGTCACAAGGGTTCGCCCCAGTAGTTTTCTGTCATTCAGACGTGAATTAGATGTATATAAGACAGGTTTTTATTTCCTATTAATTCTTAAGACCACAGATGTTAAAGAAAACGGACGTTGATCAGAAGATCTAGGCTTCCTAAAGAGGTTGGATCAGTTTGAGTCTTGGTCCTCTCAATAGTTCTCCCTTATAACATTTATGGAGGTTTTCCTTGCCACTGTCATAGTAGGCTTGCTGAACTGGGACGATTTGAGAGAATGCTCTGCTGTTAAAGCGCTCTAGAAATCAATTTGACTTTGAGTGGTTGGAGAATGTCATGCCCCATACCTGAAAGAGTGATTTGTTTGCGCTAACTTGCAATGAGCAAATCTCATTAATCAATCTAATACTGTAAATAAGTAGTACACTATGAATCACATTTATGATTTTTTTTTTTTTTCTGCATGCTTTGTCCGTAGCTGCAAGAGACAGCAAGAGTACATGGTGAGCACAAACCCCCTCACAACCTACTTCCTTTGGAACACAAAACACTTATTTATTAAAATACAGTGGTCCCTCGGTTCTCGTCGAGTATCGAGCAATGTTTTCCCATAAGGGATCATGTAAATTTAATAAATCCCTTTCAGACCCCCAGAAAATCCAGTTTATAAGGCATTATATGCATTAATGGAGTTGTATTGTACAGGTGCCCCCTGATTTACAATGGGGACAATCCATTAATATTAATTTAACTATTAACTGTGGTAGCCCAGTGGTTAAGGTACTGGACTATGGACCAGAAGGTCCAGGGTTCAAATCCCACCTCTGCCACTGTTGGGTCCTTGAGCAAGACCCTTAACCCACTTTACTTGGATTGTAAGGTTGTATCAATTGTAAGTCGCTCTGGATATGGGCGTCTGCTAAATGCTGTAAATGTAAATGTCTATACAGTGCTGTATCATAGAGGAACCTATTACACAATAACAATTATATTGACCTAAAGTTGAGCAAAATCATTAACACAAAGCTTATTTTATAATAGTGCTGAAACAGCTCATGTAATTTAGTGAGTATTGGATTGAAAGTGAAAAGTACAAGCAAAACCCTTACTCTATTGGTGAATTCAAGGCGCTAGCGTAGCTGCTAGGCTAACTGCAGCCTAAAAGCCAAGTGGATTCAGTTCCGGATATCCTTTTGATTGATTGAATCGTGAATCCTGAAACAAATTTGATGACTTTCAAGGTGGTCGAGAACCGAGGTACCACTGTATTTGTACACAATAATGTAGCGTTTAATCCAAACCACATTTGACCCTAATCCTCTAACATGCTTTGTCCATAGCTGCGAGTGAGAGCGAGAGCGCACAGTGAGCCCAGAACCAATGACAATCTGCTTGTGGCGGAGCAGGGACCGAAGACGCATTCTAATTTATTTACATTCCTATTTATAGCGCTGCTTTGTGTACACATTTAACCACAAGAACACTCTGTTAAACCACTTAACGTGTATAAAACATTTCCAGTTTACTCGCTGTATGTTACCTTTTCCTGTGCAGTGAATATAAAATATAAAAACGACTTACATATACTACACCATGTGGTATCAAAGTTTATTCTATGCACATTTTGTGTGGATCATTCTCTATTGTTTTATCAGTGTCTTTGATTGATTTACGGATGCCTTTGGGATGTAAAGTGTTTCTTAAGTTCATGCACCAACATGTTCCAACCATGCCAGTGTTACTGACTGCTGTGCTATTGTCTATATTATTGGCTGTCTTTGGAAATTTACAGTCCAAACAGTCCAAAAACTTGCGAAGGTTCTTCAGACAAACGCTAAAGTTCATAAGAATGTTCTTAAATACAATTCCCGAAAAAAGACTTAAGTTCTCAAATCTTATCTTAAGAAAAAATCTTCCTTATGAAGGAATATTTCTTATATATCTTCATTATTTTATTATGTCGACTATGCTGCATTTTCCAACTTACAATATATGACACACATTCCGAATTTGTATTTATCGTTATTTCTTCAAAGCAAACAAGAAATAGGTGGTGATGGTGGAAGAATTAGCCATCAGGAAAAAAATACTAATTTCCAAAAACTAAGCTGTTTAACGTTTAGTAAATTTAGTCTCTTACCTTGTCCACTCCTAAAAGTGTAAGGCAATTGTAAGGTTAAAAAAACATTTAAAGAACGGAGGAATACAAATTGCTCTTTAGAAAAGAGTTACGAAAAAATAAGATCATTCTTAAGTTATTTGAAGTATAACATTTTTTGTTAAGAAAAAACAAAAAACAAAGTCCTGTCAGACTAACCCTTTATAAATGTTTGTCGATGACCTCGTATATTTCTGTCTGCGCCAGCCTTAAGTAATTTATTAGTGAAATAACGTATAAACAAAAAGTCTACTGCGTTAAAGCAAATTTCCACATCTTTGAGTTGACTGAGGGTTAATTCTCTGATTCGGCTCGCTGACAAAACGTACTCGAAGGCGTACGTGTTTTAATCAAACTCTCCTTATGTCTTCCCACACAGCACAATCTGGCCGATATGTTCTCTAGTCTCGAGTCAATCAGGTTCATTTTTGTCTCCTCTTGGGTCTGAATTGGTTCTGATTGTCCCTGCCTACGCATTGTAAGGGCTTCTGTTCACCTGCTCTGAGTGGTGATCAGGTATTGTGTATTGACTGACCTTTCTCTGATGAGGCCCAGTGGCTCATCACTATTACACATTCTGACTCTTGTTCGTCACCAAACAGATTGTCATGCTTAACACCTCAAAAACGGATTCCATGACCTGCCCTTGTCAGCTCTCCTTTACCATCTTCTCACCCTGAGAGGGTTTGTTTCTTCTAGATACTAGTCTGTAAGGATGAATGGAAAAACACAAACACACTTGTGCGTGTCAGTATCTGCGGCATTTGCTGATCTTTTGTCGTCACTCTTCAGCTTGAATCGTGTAATCAGAAGAGAAAAGGTCAGACCCTCAGGGCCTAACCAAATGCCTGGCTCCACTGTCCCCATCTGCCCGCTGTCTGCTTCTCGTCCTGAAAAACAGAAGAGCAGACTTTCTTAATCTTACTTGAAGCTGGAGGATATCACATGGACCTGTGTGGATAGATTTGCCTGAAATCCTCGCCCCTTTTCCTTCATTCAGCAATGAGAGGGTCGCAGACACATCATCACGCACTTACTTGATCACATTCGCTCACACCTACTGGTAAATTGGAGCAGCCACTGGACCTTCTGGCATGTTTTTGAGAAACGATAAGAAACTGTAGACACAGGCAGAACAAGGCAAACAGAAGGCGAGAATCAAGCAACAAACTCAACCTGCTGCACCATTGTGAAACCTGTGAAAGGCACTTCTAAAACCCCTACTTCTAAAGGACAAGAGTGACCCAGATAATGCTTTTAGCTTTACCACAAGGCCATGGTTTCTCAACTTGGAGTCCATGTCCCCCTCAGCAGGGTGCATAAGGCTTTGTCTGCTCTGAGGTGCTCTGAGTTTGTCAAAACACAAATTGCACGGTCATTCATTCACTTTCTTATCTGCTTATATTGTTAATATAATTGGAATAATGGCCGCAAATGCATCTCAAAACTACTTGAAGACCAAAGAAGGTCAAGGAGTGCTGCCTCTCATGGATGTTCATCCACAATCTTGATCTGAACTCCACTGAGCATTTCTGGGGACACTTGAAGAATGAGAAAGCCAAGTGTTCAGTAAGATCACAAGATGCTCTTTGGAATACTGGGAAATTCCAACAAGGAACACCTTAGTAACTCTCAATGACACTTTTCAAACTTTCCTACCCTCCTAAAGCAAACTTCTTAAAGAAATGGTTCACCAATATGAAGGAGAACTGTATTTCACTTAGCACTGACCTTAACTCCATCAGTGCAGAAGTAAATGCAACCCTTCCTGTAGGCTGAAGCCCTGTAGCTACAGTTTTCATGTGGACCTCGTGGCCTTTAAGCCACTTTAACTACAGAAAGTACTGAAAGTTTCACCTCTACACCTCTTGCTACAGAAACCCCCTGCATAGAAAACCAACGCTTTTCAAACGTAAAAAAACGTTTCCATAGTTCTGTGAAAGGCTGTCCTACAAATGTGCAGCATCGCATTTGAAAAATGAGCTGTGAGGCGCCGTATTGAAATTATGTTCACAATGTGGAATGTGCATTTTCGAAATACCATTTTGTGTCGGTGACAGGAGAAAGACAGAAATTTCATATAATGTGTATCTTGGTAAACATGCCCCAAGCCGACCCCCTGAGCATGATGCATTAAGATGTTTCAAGAACCATTAGCCATTTCTTACATAGTATATAGTACCCTCTATATGTGATTTTGAAGTTGTCACAAAAAGATCTTTCGTCACAATCATGCACTGAAGGGTGTCTATGAGTGGAAGGTGCTTATTATTTGATTAATAATTGTGGTATATTCATTCCCCAGACACTGAAGCGCTTGTTACCAGCCTGAACTCATTCCAATGAGATAATTAAATGCCTAATCAGCCTGGAGTCAAAACAAATCTGTTTGTTTAGCTAACAAGATTAGCAGCAGTAATGAGCATGTTATGGATGCTATTTATAAGTGTTAAAATGCTTATTCAGGCAAACGTTGGTATTCCTTCCAGGATAAGGCTTGATTTTGTTTTGGAATGACTGCAGTCTAAACGACAACCTAGTGCAGGCAGATTGTAGCTAGTCAGTCAGATTTGCATATAGACTGCATAGAATTGAGCACTCAAATGTCTTTCTTAGTTCAGTTCACGGGTTAAAATTTACCTGATTCATAAACACGCCGTTAAAGTTTGTGTACATTTAACTGCGGCTAAATAAGAACGGTGCTTTTAGTTGGTGATAAGGCTAATCGAGTGTAAATAGGCTAATCATGGTAACTTATAGGCTGTAGTGGAACACTGAGGGAGGACATAACGTGGCATTTGACAGTTTATGAAACCGATAGACTTCTCTTTATTAAAGCTGGGGTCTCCAAACTACGACCCGTGAGTTATTATTATTAAGTAAGTAAAATAATGTTCGTTAAAAAGTAATACTTTTTGGCCACTGGGTGTCGCCGTTTTGCAAAAACGCGTCGTCTTCCGTTCAAAATGTTGCAGGATTTCAGGTAAGATGGCGAAAATGTGCATTTGACACGTTCAGAGTGAAGTGCTATACAGTATCTCAGAGTTTTTATGTACACAGCATATATAACGTGTTTAAGACCTGTCTACTGAGTTAGTCACTTTAATAAAATAGAGTCTTAATGGCAATCACGTGTGCTTGTCATATTATTTTTTGGGTATATTGCCCATGACTCCACATTTGTTCTACTTCTACATTTGGCCCCTTATAAGAAAACGTTGGACACCGTTGACCTAAAACAACATCAGTTTTTCACACAAGTCCTAAAAGCAGATCAGTGTTTGACAGAACTGTGTTCTTGAAGTACCATCAGGGTGTCCACTCATACCCGATATATTTATTTCATTTTAATTATTTCAAACTTTCAAGCACCTCTGTAACATTCATTTGTTGTATGAATATAAGTATCACTTAGTCCAAATGGTTAGTCTCAAATATAACAGACTGTAAATACTTTTTACATTGAGCGTCAAAAGACTTCCTACTTTTGCGTAAACACAGTGTATGTACATTCAAAACGACTTCATATGTGCAAAATCTTTGTGTGAGATGAGCAAAAATGGAACACAATCCATAAAGTCTTTGAGAGGCACTTTAGTTAATACTGATTTCTTTTCAACCTCACATTCCCCAGAACCCTGAGCATGCATCTGCTAAAAGCATGGTCCAAGTACGCAGACCTGTAGTGTTTACACACACAGCGACGGAATCAATATGATTTAGTGGCGGAGATGAGCAATTTGGTGCTCTATAGATAGACTGACATACTACATAATGTCTTTGAAAAATGTCCTCGTTGAAAAGAGGTATGACTCGGATATCCTCTTTAAACTGGTGGATTTGTTCTTTGGTTTGGACGCAGCTAGACTGGAGATCATAAATGAAGCACATTTGGTGAGAAAGATGTCCACAGATCAGTGTTATATATAAGAAAAGACTTGTATTTTCAGGTTTCACACTGAAGAGTCATTTGCACTTAGGTATTAAAATGATCTTGAATATTAAACCCAGTATGTTGGTTTATAATTGCAGGTCCCGTGGCTCCACATACTGTACTGCTGCCAGTCGACTGGCTGATTGTAATATATTTTGATTCAGTACTCTCAGATTTGCCTTGTGTGTTATAGTGGCATAGAGTAGGCAGTAACACCAGGATTATTGCTTATAACAAAGCTTTATTAGGAACTTGCCTGAAAGCATGGTGAGTAGCTCTGAAAACACAGACAGAACTCCCAGAATGAGCTGGGAGGTCGGAGTTTGACTCGTGTTCTTCTGAATGGAGACGGATTAGCAGGCATTATGAAGTGTGTAAGCAATGGAGCTATGAGACACCTTTACCTTAACTAAATTAGCTTTTAAAATAACAAAAATAAACCTGCCATACTGAACCTGCTTTGAATGCTGGAAGCTGCCAATGATATATTTTATATTCTCTATTTTATCTCTATTTTATTATACTCTTCATAATGTTTCATTTTCTCTAAAATATTAGTCTACATCTTGTTATATTTTATTTTAATCATTATAGTTTAACCTAAGTGCTCTCTTGATAACGATTTAGCTTTTGCTTATTTAAACTATTCAAACATATTAATTAGATAACTTAGTTTAATTCTTACATATAATCTCAGCCAGTGATTCCCAAACTTTTTTTCCTTGAATCCGCCCTGTGAGAATCTAAGAAAAGCTGCTTTCTTCTGCCTTCACAATAACGTACAGCGAAATAAATCTCTGGTGAAATTCTTGGAAACACATTTTATTCACATTGTCAAGCCAGTGCTTTTTATGTCACACAGTACCACGAAGAAAAGCTTAAAAAAATTCAATAACTGGTTACAGAAACTAAAAAAAAAATGCTGTTGTCGAATGAAAAGGAATAAAAGCTGCATTGAATTGCAGAATGCACCAAGGAATAGAGCAAGGTCTACCCATAGGATTATAATGTAAAAGTGATGATGGCTTGAAAACAGAGGTTACTCATGAACATAGCCATTACCACACAAAAGTTGTAAAAGTCACAAATTATCTAGCCAGGTAACTTTGCAGTAGCAGTAACAGTAGTGTTGAATGAAAAAAGCAGCCTTACACCCTTTTGCTAAGGGGACTGAGTGCCAAATCTATGCGTTAACACGTGTGATGGTGACATTTGTGAAGCTGTAGCTGTGGCAGGGGTGCAATGTTTATCGAGCAGCTTTTTGATTGTGTGTGAAAAGCGCTAAAAATCTGTAAAGATCCCAAATTGCTTCAGTTTCCATTGGAGAAGATATGAAGGAAGATATGGCGTATATTATGAAAATCGTGACATTTTTGCATTTTGCATCGATACACCCCTAATCTGTTGTATTTCTGTGTTCTAGAAATTGATCTATCAACATTAAGACAGAAAATCGACCTTTTTTTTAAAAAACAATTATAACAAATAACACCAAATATTCATACCTTTACATTAGCGAGGCACATTTATTTGGCAGTTGTAGCGACACTCCCTCGCTCCCTCCCTCCCTCCCTTAATTGTGTTACTGTCAAATGTCTCTGCCTATGTCCTTAAAAAGCCATAAAATGCAGCCTTGTGGAGCTCCAGGGAACAAAGCTGTGACTGACAGGCTGCAATTGAAAGCAACAGGTAGCACTTTGATCAAATTATCCTCTGCTTTCCACCTTCCCATGACTTTGACGTCAGTACAAATCAATAGCCTACTCTGATGTACTTTAATTCTGTACATTAGAACTGAGGGTTAGTTCACTGATATAATGTACTACATAAAAAATATTAAACCGAAACAGTGCAAAAATGTACGTATTGCAACAGGACCGATTAACACATTCACCAAAATCTGCCACAGGGCCACAAATGCATTCTAATGCACACAAAACAGTAGAGAGCAGAGATAATGTATAATATAATAATATATAATATAATAATAACCTCAATGAACCATGGAGCTATGGTTTTACCATGTTTTTTTGGCGGAAAGAAAACTATGAATGATTACGATGGTATCTGTACCATGGTTTTACCAATGTACTGTAGTAAAACCATGGTTCAGCTGCGACTAACAGAACTGCATCTTTTACAATAACTATGGTTGTATAGCTCACTTTGATTCTACTATGAACTACTAAGGCATATTATGGTAACTATGTCCATACTATAAATCTGCCATGGTTTTACTATGGTACTTAAAAGCCATGATGACAGGCCAAAAAGCCAAAATGACAGACTCTTTCAAAACACGCTCACGCGCAGCCCTCCTGGCCCCCGATTTTGCCGTTGATGAGGCTGACGCTGGCCACGGTGTGATTCTGCGTGCTTTTGAGAGAGCTCATGCGGGTGTTGGCTTGAGATGCACTTTGCCGGTGGGGCGAGGGCAGAGCGCAGCAGCAGCAGAGTTTATTATTGAACTGCTTCTGAAAGCTCTTGCTCAGCAGGTACAGAGCGAACGGATTGACGCACGAGTTGGTGAACGCCAGGATGCGGGCGACCACGCTGGCGACGAAGTGCGCCACGGACGTGTCGACTTCAGCGTAGTGGTAGGACCGGTAGAGGTAGATGACGTGGCTGGGGAGCCAGCAGATGGCGAAAAGGCCCACGAAGACCAGGACTGTTTTAGCCAGCCTCTTCCTTGACTCCATCTAAAAGACAGAGAAAGAAAGTCGGTTTTTAACGGTTTTAAAGTGGTCGCTGGTTTTAAAGTCGAGTGCCCTTTTCTGACAAATTTAAAGTGGATTCTCTTACAGTGCTAAATCGATAACAAAACAATGACATACACACGGCTACATAGTAGATTTTGTAAATATATATGAGCCATTTCATCGAATGGGTGCCACATGGGTGGTATAGACAATTAATATAATTAAATGTAAAAAACATATTCTTAGGACTCAAATCCTGCACAGTGGTGCAATTGCAAATTTAAGATATATAATTAAAAAAATAATTACCAAAAAATGCCTGGAACAATAGTCTTTGTTAATTGTCCCTGGTCTGTTCTTCATTTTCTTCATAGGTGTGTGTATGCGTGTATATATATATATATATATATATATATATATATATAAAATATGGCAAACGTATGTGAACTTCTAGGATCAGATGTTAATTTGACAGTGAAATTAGCGTCAGGTGTTTTCAATCAATAGGATGCCAATCAGGTGTGAGTGGGCACCCTGTTTTATTTAAAGAACAGGGATCTATCAAAGTCTGCTCTTCACAGCACATGTTTGTGGAGGTGTATCATGGCACAAACATGATAGTTGGGTTGCTGTCTTCTTGGCGAGGTCACAAAGGACCCCAGGGTAACTTCTAAGCAACTGAAGGCCTCTCTCACATTGGCTAATATTAATGTTCATGAGTCCACCATCAGAAGAATGGTAGAAGAATGTTTTGTGGACGGATGAGACCAAAATAGAACTTTTTGGTAAAAAAAAAAAGCGTTATGTTTGGAGAAAGGAAAACACTGAATTCCAGCATAAGAACCTTATTCATGAGTCCATCATCAGAAGAACACTGAACAACAATGGTGTGCCTGGCAGGGCTGCAAGGAGAAAGCCACTGCTCTCCAAAAAGAACATTGCTGCTCGTCTGCAGTTTGCTAAAGATCACGTGGACGAGCCAGAAGGCTATTGGAAGAATGTTTTGTGGACAGATGAGACCAAAATAGAACTTTTGGTTTAAAAGAAAAGCATTATGTTTGGCCGAAAGGAAAACACTGCATTCCAGCATAAGAACCTTTATCCCATCTGTGAAACATGGTGGTGGTAGTATCATGGTTTGGGCCTTTTTGCTGGCGAACCTGGGCAGGACGGCTTGCCATCCATTGATGGAACAATGAATTCTGAATGATAATCAGAGAGTTCTAAAGGAAAATGTCAGGACATCTGTTCATGAAACTGAATCTCAAGAGAAGGCTCATGCAGCAAGACAGCGACCCCTAAGCACACAAGCCGTTTCCACCAAAGAATGGTTAAAGAAGAATAAAGTTTTCATGTTTTGGAATGGCCAAGTCAAAGTCCTGACCTTAATCCAATGGAAATGTTGTGGAAGGACCTGAAGCGAGCAGCTAATGTGAGGAAACCCACCAACATCCCAGAGCTGAAGCTGGTTCTGTACGGAGGAAAGGGCTAAAATTCCTCCAAGCGGTGTGCAGGACTGATCAACAGCTACAGGAAACGTTTAGCTGCAGGTTATTGCTGCACAGGGGGGTCACACCAGATACTGAAAGCAAAGGTTCACATACTTTTGCCACTCACTCATAATATTAGATCATTTTCCTCAATAAATAAATGACCAAGTATAATATTTTTGTCTCATTTGTTTAACTGGGTTCTCTTGATCTACTTTTAGGATTTGTGTAAAAATCTGATGATGTTTTAGGTCACAGGTTTCGTTTAAAATATGGATTCACTTCATCAGACCATCTTACCTGCTTCCTAATGGGCATCTTCCCCTCCACGGGTAAATTAATCGCACTCTGAATCAGGCTCCTTGCGATAAGTAAATAGTACACCAATATGATGGAGAGGGGGATTATGTAGAATATCAGGAAGAAAGCCATGGAGTGGATTTTGGGGTGCAGGTCTCCTGTGTGGGGATACGGTGCACACGTAATGAAGGTTTCGTTGGTTTGTTTGATGTTGAAGGTATGCAAGTCCGAGAAAACTGCCTCTGGGACTGCCAGGAGCATGGAGAAGAGCCAAATTGCAGATGCTCTCATGCATATCTTGGCCATAGCATGGGATGACGGGATGTCCATTGGTTTGACAATGGCTTTGTATCTGAAACAAAAAGTAAAAAAAACACTGTAAACAAATCGTGTTAATATATGGTCCCGAGGTGCCACTGAGTTTGTGAAAGGTTGGTGTTTCCGACTGAACAAATGTGTTGGTTGTGTAACTGAATACCATAATAAGACGGGAGATATTCCTGGTCACAAACCCTTTGCTGTGTGACTGTACAACTGATGGATAGCATTTATATCAGAGGATCTGTGCTCGACAGAAACTGATTAGATCTACTGTAGGTTATTATGATCTTTACTCAAGAAATACAGACAGTCATTCTGTGGTTAATTATCATCCCTAAGGGAGAAGCACACCCTTATCTCCTCCTAGTGCCTGTTCAGCCTTCTTAACTGTAAATCTTTAAAGAAATCCCCCCTCCATGGCTCCACAAAACACACCATGTACTTTCTAGTATGTGCTTGTAGGTGCTTTTCTCATATCTTGGCAGACGGACATCTGCTCTGTTTTAAAATCTCTCCATTACACACAGGGAACATCTCTCAGGGAAGCTTTTTTTCCACATAATGGCATAAAATAACCTCCCAAATATGGTAACTAACACATTTTGCTCTCTCTCTTGTGCACCAGCCTCCTCCTTCCATAAGCAATTTTATATAGTACTGTGCAATAGTCTTAGGCCACCATTAGATTAGACATACCGTTGTTTTAGCACTGGTATAATGACCATATATAATTATTTATCTCTTTATTGTCTCTTTATTAGAATGGAACCACAATATGTATACAGTATTTAAAAAACAGCTTCTATATTTTACAATGGCAAGTACTTAGCGTGACCCCACCCAATACAGTTGAGCAATAGCAGAGTAAAATAAGCAGCTTCATCGGGATGCCAAGTTGACCTTTTACAGGCCGGAGAAGCTTCCAGGAAGGTTAGCAGCCAAGAAACTACTTTTTCAGAAATGGAACAGGGTAAAAATAAGATATGCTAAAATTCACAAAAATTGGAATGAAGATCAGGGTAAAACAGTATTATAGAGATCTTTGGGTCCAATCATCGACAATATGTTATATATGGTCATTATAGCATTGCTGGAACAGCAAATCTAATGGAGGCCTAAGACTTTTGGACAACACAATACTGCCACCACCTTCACAATACATCTGGGTGTGCTGTGTATGATTTATGGAAAACAGTGCTTGGATTTTGTTCCAAAAACCTATTTGACAACCACCATCAAAAGAGCAAACGTTTAATTCAGAACAAATAGATATGTTTGTAGATGTGCTAACTCTGGCTGGAACTCCTACAATTTCTTTGCAGAGATAAGCATCAAGGTTTATGTGTATATCCACTACATGAACAAAAGTTTGTGGACACCCCTTCTAAACACTACCTTGTAACACATTCATCATATAAAGCATACATTTCGGGATTCTCCAGATGAACAGTGGCAGTAGATTGGGTTGTGGCAGTGACTCTCGGTGAGGCACATTTATAGGTTTCTGCTTCCGCCATGCCAGTGCATGAACTTTCTGCTATGCTGCCCTTAAACTCTGACTGAGAGCTTGGCTGGTTTCCACCGCACCTTGACCTCAACTCCATCAGACACCTTGAAAATGCACTGCTATGCCAAAAGTGACGTATTGTCTAACATCAGAAAATCTAGGTGAAAGCATTTTTAGAAGAACAAATGCTGGTGTAGCAGCAAAACTCCATACTAACACTCATGTTTTGGATGTACTTTTTTGGGGTGTCCACAATCTTGTTGTATGTGCTTAAGAATTTACCTGTCTGCTGCCAAGGCGGTGAGAGTGAACACGGATACCCCGACGGATGTGAGCTGGATGAAGGGGATGAGTTTGCATCCCGCTCTTCCGAAGAGCCACCGGTCGGCAAGGTACCGGCTGGCGTCCACCGGCGCGCACGTGACCAGCAGCAGCAGGTCGCCGAACGCCAGGCTGCACAGGAACATGTTGGGCACGTTGCGCATGGACTTGACGCTGCAGAAGATCCGGATGAGCGTCACGTTGCCCAGCAGACCCGCGCCGATGAGCAGCGCGTAGACAGCCGCGATCCCGATCCCCGCGTGCCATAGGGACGCTTCCGCGGCGTCGTTGGACGCGGACGCATCGTCAGGGCTGGAGATAAACGTTTGCTCTAAAGACATTCTGATCTATTCGGTTATATCTGGCATTTAAATCACGTTTAGTATTAGATATTTAAGGAGTTGGTTGTTTTGCGTTTATCTACTGCACTTTCAGCCATTCTAATAAAACCTGACCAGAAAGGGCTTTAAACAGTATTTTAAATCAAAATAAGGGATATCCTGGCGCTCCTCTGTTTCTGTCCCATCCCTCAGACAGAGCGACATGCGTCTGATCCACGACGAGCGCGCGTATACAGCACGAGTGGACCACATGTGGCTTTGGATGCAGTGCGCTTGCGCAGCAGAACTCTCCGGTCCAGTCTCGTACCTCTGAGACCCAAAGACATACAGTTATGGAGCTTTCGACCCCAGGAACATCTCTAGACATTTATGGTTAGGGGGGCTGGCTGAACGTTCACTACACTGTAAAAAATTACTGTAAAAAAACAGCTAAATTCTAACAGTAGTGTACTGTTTTTCCAAAATACAGTTAGATACTGTAAAGTTTGATGCTTGTTTTGGTGCCAAAAAATTAATGATCGTTAACAGCATGCTACTGTAAAATTTTACAGTGCAATGCAGTATTTTCTTTTTGAGGACCAATGGAGTGACCATGCAGCCTCTACACATCCAGTAACACTGACATACAAATAATGCAGTGCAAGTGTCTATGCTAGTTTATTTCTGAAAACTAAAAGCCTTGTATGTGGCTGGGAGGCTAGGTGTTTGCCTGACTCATTCTGAATTGTGTTATATTGACATTATATGTTAAGCTGTAGGCTTTTACCTAAATCATCTCTTAAGGAACTGAGACTTAGTGTGGTCATATTATTATGCTTATTACTAGTACCATTATTCCACTATTATTATTATTATTATTATTATTATTACCATCTATCACTATTTTATACGATAATATATTGACAATGACACCCATTCCTGAACAGTAATATGCATGACGATGCACGCACGCACACAACCAGCACATACACAAATGTACAAGACGTCTACATGGCACAAGTTCACGCGATGTCCTACTACGCATGCGTTAATTTCCACGGCTCTGGAACTGTGGCTCTGAAACTGAAGCTCAACAACTGGACCCTTCTCACAATTGACGTTCAGCCATCGTTCATCCTTCTTTCGAGAAACCAACAAAAAGGTTAGTAATATCGTACTGAGAAAATAAACACCTGTGTTGTGAAAAAGTTTAGAATTTGGTTACTCAAATGTGAGCTAGGTTTAATTTATGCTAATCTTAGCTAGTATGTGGCAGTGCTCAGAAGAACGGTTACAAATAGCGTGTTTTCAGCCGTTAGAATTTCGAGTCTTTAAGCATTATTTTCTGTCTTTTGATTGCTTATTAAAATAAGGTCAGACCTGCCTAATATTAACACATTTTATTGAATAGTACCCAGTTTCCATTTGAGTTTTGGAAACTGGACATCGTTGATTTTATACAGTATGCAGCCAGTCATCTGACTCTGTTTTACATTGCAGACATGTAAAAGTTAATTTATCTCGTGATAAATAATAAAACTTTTGTGCTGTTAGACAAGTGAGAATTTACCTGCAATATACATACAAAAATGATAACATGCACTATTTGTTCCAAGACTTGCAGTAATATACAGGCATATGTGAGGCGCATGCGTAGTCATAGTAGTATGCCTAATGTGTCACTCAAGTGTGGGTTTCTTGAATGCATTTAGTAAGAGCATTTAGTAAGTTTTCGGCCTTTGAGTGTCACATTTATCGTCATAAATATGCACATAGAGCCACAGTGGCTATCTAATTGTTATATAATTATTATAACTTTTTCTATAATGCTTATGTGCACATTTTCAAATGCTCAATACAATTGTCTATGCTTCATAGGAGTTTGCCACAGCAACAGACGTGGAAAGCAAAATAACTTTGCCTGCCAGTCCTCGTCTGATACTGCGTAAGTGAGGAATGGAGTAGAAACGGTTATTAAATGTTGTAGAACATTCATACACAAGTTGTAGTCATGTACAACCCTGATAAAGAACCTTATAGAAACCTCATTTGAATGTGGTTTGTGATTGCACAGAAGAAGTCTGAAAAAATATATACAGTTGCAATGAACATTTTTAATTAACTTGTGCATACTAAAGACATTTGTGTCCATAATATTGTATTGTATTGTATTGTATGTGAACAACACATGATACCTATGTCTTTCAAATGAACTCTTATCTCTCTCTGCGACAGGTGGCGCTGAGCAAGTCATAACTGGATGGATGATAAGCATTGAAGGTGGAATTATCTGTGAGGGGGTCCAGCCAACTTTAATCTCAGGACTTTCTGCATTGTTTGCCACCTTTTATATCTACAACCTACAATACCCAGAAGAGGCAGCACAGACACTGGAGTTCATGCAGCGGTAAGACCTCCACATATGTTCCTGTGATTCCAAACTAAACTAAAGAGCACTTACAAGTAGTTGTATATGAATAAGTCTGTTTATGACTCATTCCATTTTGCAATTTATTCACTCTGTTTTGAGATACAATTTCTGTATCAAACTGTAACATATAATTAGCAAGAAAATCCACACAATAATGCATTCTAAAAATAATGCTCTTAGTTTTTCTGTTATTTTGTTTTGTACAGTGTTTATTGCAACCCCAAATCAGAAACAGCTGGGACAGTATGAAAATGCAATTCACTCTGAGTTTTATTTCATTGAGGACAGGGTGAATCTGAGATATGTCATGTTTTTTATCTGATCAACTTCATTTTATTTGTTGATAAACATCCATTCCTGCATGTCAAGCCTGCAACACATTCCAAAAATAGTTGTGATGGTAAATCATTTACCACTTTGTAATGTTGCCATTCCTTTTCACCACATGTTGTGGCACCGAGGATACCAAGTGATTTAGTGTTTCAGGTGTTATTTTGTTCCATTATTCCTACAAACACATTTTCAGATGTACATCATCACAGGGCCATTGTCACATTTTTGTTTCAAAATTCTTCACACAAACTTTACTGGGGATAGGTCAGGACTGCAGATGGGCCAGACTGGTATACGTACCCTCTTCTTCTGCAGCCATGCCTTTGTAATGTGTGCAGCATGTGGTTTTGCATTGTTATATTGAGAAATGCATGGATGTCTCTGGAAAACATGTCGTCTTGAAGGCAGCTTATGTTTCTGTAAAATCTCAGTGTCCTGTTCTGCATTAATGCTGCATCACAAAACTGAAAATGACTTCTACCAAGGGCCCTGGCCCGACCCCATACCATGACAGAGCCTGGCTTTTGGACTTGTTCCTCATAACAGTCTTGATTATTATTTTCTTTTCGTCTTTGATCTGGAGCACATGACGTCCATTTCTTCCAAAGAAGGCCTGGAATATCAATTGGTCTGACCACAATACATGTTTTCACTGTGTGATGGTCCATCCTAGATGCCACTGAGCCCAAAGAAGTCGGAGATCTTTTGCCCATCTTTGCTCATAAAATCTCAGACTTTTGTGGATACTGCTTTTGTACCAAATCATGATTACAATAACCTGTTGACATCACCTGTTTTAAATCACATAATATTTTTTATTCATTACTACCCCTAAATTGCTGCCATTCCAACTTTTTTTTTCGGAAGTGTTGCAGGACTGAAATGCAGAAATAGATGTTTATTAACAAATGAAACGAAGTTCACCAGAAAACATATGAAATATCTCAGGTTCATACTGTCTGCAATAACATGGAAGTCAAAGTAAATACAAGGAACACTGTGGGTTTTATTATATGCATTGTCTATACAGTACTGTCCCAATCTTACCTGATTTGGGATTGTACTTTTTCACTAAGAAGTACATATTTAGAAGTGCATATACCCTTCAGGGTTTATAGCATATTGCAAATGGGTAGACAACACTGTTACACGTTCATGGCTGCTGACATCGCAGCAACTGTTTGTAGACTGATAGCATAATGGATCTATTAAAAGGTGTTTAGTTAGTAGAATTGTAGCCAGCTGCAGCTTTGGTTGTCACTTGTTGTATACACTTACGGTCAGTTATTGAGGTTTTCACAGGTATTTGTCACTAAAAAGCATGTATGCCAATTTAAAAAAGGTACATTCTATTACAATGTAGTTCTGTATTAAAAAAATATTTTGAACTGTCATTCAAGTGCTAATACTTTTACAATTGTTGTAATTCCATGTTAGTTTATGTGAGTTATTGCATTCCCTGATCTTGGCTTGTGTGTTTTAGGCGCTTCATTGGGTTTAACCCAGAGAAGGGAACAAAGTCCAGCTGTGGAAAGATTGTTTCTAAAAAGACAGGAAAAGTCGTCCAGAAGAAGACACAGACAGTAAATCCACATGTTGCCACACTATTAAAAAGCCTGATGGATTTTGAGTGGCACTTCATAAAGGTTAGTTATAGGTTCATGGTTTGTTCATCTATAGTTGTTACATTTCATATTCTCTAATCTCACTTTCTCTTGTCTATTGCAGTGATCAGTCAACGTAGACACCGTATACCAAAGCGAAACCAGGCCAGGTTATGTTCTGTATAACTTTGAGTATATTGTTTGTTTGTTTTTTTTCATTGATCAAAGTTTTCACACTTGTGCCTGTTTAAAAAAATGACTTGTTTGTAGTTATTTATTTATTTGATTTACACTGATACCCTGAGACTGGGTTTTTTGCAATTATTTTCATTAAGTAAAATTATTTTACCTTGGTTTCTGAAATATTTGATGCAAGTACAATTTGTCATACATTGCAACCTGTCAGTAAATATTCCTGTGACATGAAAATGCCACTTGCCTTATTCTTTACCCTCTTTTGTTTTAGGTGTTTTAGTGGTATTTGCATTTTTAGATCTCAATTCTGGACCATAAAGATTAAAGAAATGTTGTTATTTACAGTATATGTCTGCATTTCAAAAATAGCTATACATTAGTTATACATTTTAAAATAAGAAAATGTTGGTAAACAATGTTGATTGTTGATAGTGTTATAACAAAACACTACAGTATATTACTGAAAAGTCTAGCTACAGTATTAACCTTTAAACTGCATTCTACTGTAGAATACTGTAATCAGTTTTACAGTAATTAACTGTTTAAGAAAATTACGGTAGTAACACTGTAAAAAGACAGTAAAATGCTGGCGACCATAGCTGCCAGTATTTTACTGTAAATTTCACATTCTACAGTAGAATACTGTAATCAGTTTTATAGTAATTAACTGTTTTAGAAAATAACAGTAGTAATACTGTTAACAAAACGGTAAAATACTGGCGACCACAGCTGCCAGTATTTTACTGTAATTTTACAGGGAAATTTTTTAGAGTGTAGGAGGGGCAAAAGGCATAGATAGGTCACCAGTCCATTGTGGGACAAAACGGAGTACAGGGGAACGCAAAGCAGTGTTTCTTCCTTATAACATTTAGGGAGTTTTTCCTTGCCACTGTCACCCTAGGCTTGCTCAGTTATAGCTTTTGGCCTATAGAAAATCGTAACGCTGCTTTGAGACAATGCTCTATTGTAAAAAGCGCTATAGAAATATCCAGGGTGCCAGTTATTGTTGGTATATTAACCTGGGCAGCATTACTGGCTTCCACACAAGTTTAAGGTCATATTTAAAAATCTGCATCCTCCAAATGCCGACCGATGGCCTTCACAACATTTATGTTGCAAATATTGACCTAGTAAATCACATTAGGCATTACTTGGAAAATCTCAGCGATTACAGTCCTATAGGAACAGCTCAATATGGAACCGAGATCCCCTGAGCGACTCTTTATGAATCAATATCAAGTAGGATTTCTGGCCCTTGTAGAGACTGTAGCAAAGCAAAGGACAAACGTTTGGGATTGGCAGTAGATATTAGAAGATAATCTAAAATTTTAAAGCTGCTTTGAGACAAAGCTCCACTGTAAAAAGCGCTACAGAAATAAATCTGACTTGACTTGGCTCAAAATGATGTGTTGTCAATTTGTAATCCTATTAAATCAGCGAGCACACGATCACATGACACACTCAGAGACACACAGGCTTCTGCGAGAGTCTATTAGCTCTGGGTTGAGGGCTTCAAGGGAGATTTTGCATGCAGACTGAGCTGTTCATCAGAAGGAGTTTGAGTTTAATAAAGGGAGAAGGCATAAGTGTGATCTGGACAGGACGCCAGTCCACTGTAGGGCTGGAAGGGGTGGCACCGTTGCAGCACTAGGGGATGAGTCGATGCCTGACCTGGATTGATTTCATCAATATGATATTTTGTAAAGGTCTGCATACATCAGACGTACCCTTTTACTGTAGTGTTGTGAGTTTCACCTAATATTTCTGCCTATGTAACACATAAACTTCCAGTCCCTAAATGTATTAACGTGACCGAATTTGTATATGGATCAAGACAGGATTTAAAACCTCATCTTTTCCAGCGATCAGAAGGGGTCAGGTTAGGGGAGAAGGACTCCCTGAGGTTATTTTGCTATTTCAATTCTAGGTCACATTTCGAACACCTAGTCAATTCTGGTGGCGCAAAACAGCATTTCGCACTCCAACAAGAGGACAGATTGTGATCTGCTTGCCTGATAGCAAGGCAATCGCAATCGTTGAAGGTAATCACACATTGAAGGCATCTGTCTAAAGACCCAATTCTGTTGTCCTCTCCTCAATAGATGGGATGCTGAAAAGAAATGAAAAACAAAATGATGTGTTATAGGGACATTCAGAGGAAAATGGTGACATTGCAAAGATGTCACAATAACAGTATGTGCGGGTGAAGCATGTACACAAGGCACAATGCATAAAGATGTTTTTTCTCTTTCTGCTTTACCCTGGATGTTTGTGTCTTTAAGTTTTGTGACTTGGGCTGAGGCAGTCCCTATTAGAGAGACTTCTCTCCCACAGACACATTTCACGGTCCACCCAGGAACTCGAACCTGGGTCTCTTCGGTAGTTAACTTATATTAGTACTTGTGTATTAGATTCCTGCATCACCCTGTAAGTACATCTGGCGGCATCCGACTGCTTCTTTTCATCAGCAGGCAGTGGACTTTGAGAATTAATCTGCTCTCCACCTTTGGCACTGCCTCCAACAACCACCAGGGGCGACTGTTACAAATATGGAACTAGGCAAATAGTCAGAAAAGGCAAGAGGAGGCAGAAGATAGAAGTGCATGTTCTTTGCTTTTTCAAAGTCAAACCATCCCAGATAGCAAGCGACTCCGATCCGTATCCGCTTTTCAACCGGCAGATCAGTATAACAGTCAGCTCCGTTTCGCGGAATTGGTCTGACTCCAGAACGGATTCGGTTCACGGCTTAGTTCCTGTGACGTGTCGATTGATTCACTGCCGCTACTCTGTTGTGCCCGTTGTGAGAGCTGCTGCGTTTGAATTATAACTAATGATGGTACAAGTGGGGCTTTTGAGAGATCGAAGCAAATGAAACAAATGATTCGGAAAAAGATTCGAGCTTGAGAAACGTTCGAATCATCGCACCACAGTGACATCTAGTGTCCAATCAGTGGTCTAACAGTAACATCTGTCTCTTGACTTGTTTGTCTTGAACAAGTTCAAAATGATCCCAAACAGCAGACCTTGGTCTTTTTTAGAGAGCCTTCCATTGTATAAATTGTATAATTTGCAAAATAATAAGAGATTAGTGTTACTTTTTTCCACAGAAAATATTGCGTTGCCTCGCAATGACGTAACGTGACATGTTGACACTAATCACAGTCCTAGGATCAGTGACTAGATCTTCTGACACTCATTTAGAGGCATTCTGGTTAAAAACATTATGTACTCAGATCTGCTGCTTGCACTTCCTTATGCGCGGATACCGAACCGTTTCGAAACTGTCACGTATGAAACTTTTTTAGGACAGTCACGTGACTTTTTCATTTCGATACGGATTTTGAAGCAACGTTTCGAAACACTGAGCTTCAAATGAATCGATTCGTTTCGAATCCGAGTTCCGAGATTGACATCACTAATTATAACGGTTATTTGGAGATACCAGGTCGTTTGGAGTGAGTTATTTTATCTCTGTATTAATTCATATTTTCCATTAATTATATATTGTCTACATGGTTAATGTTTCTGCAAGATAATTAACGTTAGTTTAATTTTTTAGGAGAAATTTCTCATCCTTTTGTTCCTACCAATGTAGGCTCTGAGCTCTGTGGTATTTGGGATTTTTATGTCAGGTCTAGTTTAAGTGTGGACATCTTAGCACATAACATGCATGTAAGTAACATTCTTTAGTTTGTATGTCTTTGGTTTAACACTAAAATAGTGTTAGTTTTTTGTTAGTTTTGTTTCTTAGGAACAACAAACATTCTCCTGTTCCTACCAAGGTAAGTCTAATAGATATATATCTAGGTAATGTGGAACTGCGGCGGCCTAGCTGTTCAAATCCGGGGTTCATCAGAAGGTCCAGGGTTCAAATCCCACCTCTGCCAAGCTTCCACTGTTGGGTCCTTGATCAAGACCCTTGAGCCACAATTGCTTGGATTGTAAGACTGTACCAATTGTAAGTTGCTCTGGATAAGAGCGTCTGCTAAATGTAATGTTAACTTAGGACTGTGAGCTCGGTGTTATTTGGGATGTTTATGGCAGCTTTAGTTTAAGTACTGACATTTACAGCTCATAACATGCATGTAAGTAACATTATTTAACTAGCTGGTATCAGCTGCTTATAAGTATTATTATAAGTAAAAAGTTTAACATGGTTTAGTGTAGTAAAGTAGTGAACACCAAACTTCTCCAAATCACCACTGTGCCTTTAAGTTTTCTGTCAAAGTGGAGACAAACTTTGGCTTCATCTTCTGCTAATCAGAAGTTACTATCAGAGTGTATCAAAACAAAACTATGCGATGCCGTACGTGGTTACGTGATACACCGGTCCTGGCAGATAGAAAAAAAAGATATTTTTGTTTTTGTTTTTTCCCCCTGCTTTTTAAAGGCTACAACAATGAATATTTTCATTTTTAAATATGCTGTTTGTTATTATCTTGAAAAATCGAGAATTCAAATATTCTTTACGTATAAGAAACATAAAGTTGTTTTGCACTTAAGTTAATTTTAAACATGGATTATGCATCTGTAATTAAATTTTAATCTGCACTTAAACCCGCCATTAACTTTGATTGTTTGTTGTGATGGACTCCACAGTATAAACATAAAAGGTACCATATAATATTCTTTGATATTGATAGACAACAACCAAGTCACAATCAACACAAGTCATTATGTATATGTTTTTTGGTCATTTTCATCTGAAAACAAGCACAGGGCTTTATCAAAAACAGCTTTCACAAATTTCTTGAGGAAACTGAAGAGCTAAACAAGAAGCCTTACTTAAGCCCTGTTGAAACCCATTTCTACGGATGTATTGATTCTAAAACAAGAACTAAGCCACAATGCAAACGTCTGCAGTTTCATAAGATGCAAGGTACCCCCAAACCCCAAACTGTGAGGCATACAACTTTTTAGTGGCTGGGACCACAACCTTGGTACAATGGTGCTCCAGAGTGACTTGTTTGATTTTCTTTTATTGCCCTGTGGATTAACCTAGCAACAAACATTCAGTGGCATGTCACCTCTGGACATTAACATTATGGTTGTTTATTAAATGTGCCATATGATGCATTTCTTTAGCATTTTAAGTTGTTCTCTGATGTCCCCGTAGAAGGTATGTAACTTTGGTCGGTTGAAAAATGCCCAGATGCAGATTTAAGTGCCCATTTGCCACTATTTCAGTGGCAACAGAAAGTCTTCATATATTGAATCAGAACTCTGACCTGGCCACTGAAGGACATTCACCTTCCTATCCTTAAGCCCCTGGTCATTGTCATGCTGGAAGGTGAACCTTTGTTTTTAGATGTGTAGAAGAGGGCTGTATGTTTTCCTTAAGGATTTGGATGTGCAAGGGTACCTCTCTACTTGTCATTAATTCATTTCAGAAGTCACATTGATAATTTTTCCCATGAGGAATAATGTAAACTAAATTAATCCATTCCACACCCCCAGAAAATCCACATTGTATAAGGCATTATCTGCATTAATGGAGTTGTAGGGTGTACAGTGGGTGAACTCAGGGGGGGACATCAGCCATAATGGGACAAATGAGATTTTGCATCATGGGCCATAAGTGTTAGCAGCCTTAAGTGTTAGTTACCAAACATGTTATTACTTTGTTGATCTAAATGTCCTTTACATGAAACAAAGTTAGGATCGAAATACGGAAATCCCTTCCAGTCTTTCTTTGAGGATCATTGTTTTTTAAAGATTTCAATAATTTTCTTACACATTTGTTGATAAACTGGAGATCCTCTGCCCATCTTTACTTCTCAAAGGTTCAGCCTTTCATGGATACTGGTTTTATACCAAATCATGGTTATATTCACCTGTTTTTATTCATTACTAGCTCAAAATTGCCACTGTCCCAACTTTTTTTGTAATGTGCAAAGTTGTAGAAAACTAAAACTAGCTTTTGTAAATAAATACTATGCACTGTAATGTAAATGTCTAAATGTCATACATTATAAAGTAATGGTAACATAAGTAGTAAAGAACAACTCAAACTGCTAAAGGTGATGCGAACTCAGGCTGGCGGTGACGCAGATCTGATCCGGAGCTGATCCATATAACGAGTGTGGCCCACATCTGGGCCACATGTGTAAACAAATCTGGGCTGATGCTGGGCCAGTATTGGCCCACATCCGCAAACCAGATCTGGCCCTGAACATGTGGAGGTTTTGGCCCGGGTCTGTGCCAGATAATTTTTGCTATCTGGGATGTATTTTGGCATAACTTATAATTTAACACTACATTCTATCGAAAATTCCCAAACTCTAAAACACTACTAGTATGCTAGTCTGACTGATTCGAATTAAAAACACACCCATAATCATATAACAAAATGTGTAGAAAACAAACTCAACAAATAACTTGTCTTAACAGTGCTAATTAGACCATTCTGACTTCGTCCTGCTGTACTGGATAGGCATCATGAAGCAATGAATTAGCGCAGTTCAGCAGACCCTCACTAAACACAGCTTGTCTTTTAGCTGCGTTAGCTCTGTTCAGTACAGTGACAGCTCTGAACAAATTAATATTAAGGGAGTTACGGCAAAAGCTAGCTACACAAAAATCTGAGGACCCTATATAGCACAACTAACTGTGAGTAACGTATTAACAACGAATCTAAAACAACAACCTTAATATTAGCAAAACTACCAGAGATTAGTAGTGTAATTAGCGGATACATCTAACGTTGAATTTACAGACAAAATAAGAAAGATAAACTTTAGGTCTACAGACTGCAAGAAGCAGTCCAATTCAACCGAACACTCCAACACTTTCACAGTTTTAGTCCACACTTAAATGAAACATACAATTACGTCTAAAAAAATCCAACGCTTCTTATTTTACAGCACATAGCTGACACCTAGTGTATTCTAAGATGAAGTACAGCCTAATACTTTTTTATGGCCGTGAGCTGTATGATGTGATTTATTGTCTGTTGTTGAACAGTTAGACACAAATGGATAAAATCAAAATATAAAATATAAACTCGTTTCTCTTGCTAGGAGAATCTTGTGTCATATGGGAGAAAGGTTTTGGGAGAATGGGAAAAATAAACCCTCACCTCCTCCTAACCTCCTGGGGGTATTTCAGAAAGCAGGTTTAACAAACTCTGAGTTCATACCTCAACTCTGGGTTAACTATGAAACTGTGAAACTCAGAGGTTTCAGTTTCAGAACAGGGGATAACGTTTACTGAAATGCCTTTATACATACAAGTCTCCAAATTTGTTCAATGTTGGATGTGTTCAAATTTGACCTCCGTTATAGCCAATAGAAAAATGCTGTGGGCCAAAAAACAGATGGGGGTCCACCACCACCACTGACAGAGGCTGAAGAGATGGCCCTCATCCAAATCACTGTTGCCGAAGGCATCCCTGGAGGAGGCTCATCTGCCCCCCCATAAGATATAAGCTTATGTACATTCATCGTTTTGCCACTGGGGGATCAGTGATGCCCACCCACCCATTACTAGACACAACGTGGCACACAGATCTTCTTGTAGCAGTACAATTCTTTGTAATTGACTGCTGTTACCTTTCCAGATTCTTCATACTTCATGGTGACCTAGAGTTACATATTTGAAAAACTGTGATGCTCACTGTTGTAGAAACAAAAGTCCAATTAGGTACATTGTCTTGTTTAAATTAGTAAATTTAGTTATAATTTAACTGTCTAGTCTTCCACATTTTCTACCAGTTACTGTTGGTGTAATCTGGTGGAGCCATAAGTACTTTTAATACTCCACAGAAAATTGTTCATTATTATTGCAAGAAGGTATTGAGGAAGGTCTCAGCTGCCACAGAGAGGGAAGATACAGAGAGGCCTACTGAGGTTTACACCTTGAAAATAACATCTAACAGTTGATCATAGAGAGTACTGCTGGAAATTACAATGGGGAAGAGGGTCCATCCACCTCCACAGAACAATGTACCTCGGTAAGATGTTGTTCGGAATTGGCCCATGACGTAGACCTAGCACTGTGATATTCAATGTCATTTTTTGTGTTCCTGTAGCTCAATGTGAAAGGTGTACTTTTAGAAACAAATTAAAAAATCGAATTTAGAAATGAACCACATAAAGCAGATATAAAAGACAATAATGGAAATACAACTGCTGGAACATCAATTAAAGGTGGATGAGGTGCCCACAGGTGGATGATTTTTTCTTGTTTGAAGAACATAAAAGATTTTAACCTCTGTATTGCATTTGTACTTGCAGGAAATAAAAAAGATTTCATAAAAACAGGCATATTGTTTTTATTTGTGATGGGCTAATCAGAAACGATGGTATCAGCTCTTCCATCTCGTGCATCAGCAGTGTGGTCAGGATTTATATCAGTAATCATAAAACTCTCCTATGACAGATAATACAAGGATACAGTTTACATTATCAGTGGCAAATGGAACTAAATATTGATTATGAGAGTTTATGGTTATATGTACTGTATGTATTCACCATGGACAAATCCAGCACTCACTGTACACTCATGAAAACTTTACAAGTCATGCACAGACCCAGGCCACTTTGCTTCCATGTTGCTGATGATGTGGGCTGCATCACATAATCTTCACACTGCAGAACAGAAATTAACTGCAGTCGCTGTATTGTGATTTGTATTTCATTTGTAATGCAAAATTGCTATTATTTAGCCCTACCTGCACATTAATGTGGGAAAACAGTATTCACTTAATTTCCTTCATTTAGCAGAGAGTGCATCTATGCAGCCAATCACACTTGGAAACCCTAAAATCATATTAATATTAAAATCATATTAACTGATTCAAGTCTCAAAGCTTCATACTAAATAAAGAACTTGTTGCTTAGACTGATACGTGAAATTCTGTGGGATTCTTCTTTGATCAGGCTTGTGGCTTTGTGACTTAGGAACACCACAAAGGTTTATATTAACCGTTTTAAAGCAAGCATGACATTTCTGACAGCCCGACAGACGATTGCTTTAGAATATGCTCAGCATCACTGATTTCGTATAGAAAACCCCCCTTGGCAAAAAACTGGAGCGCAACACAAACAGTTAGCTTTGTGAAACCGAAAACCTAGAGTATCCGTGAACTCTGAGTCAGCTAACTATGAGTTTTCACCAAACCTATTTTCTGAACTACCCCCCTGTAGTTACATAGTATATTCTGATACAGATTTGGCACCGACTGCCCTTTGCTCATATACTTACTATTTTAAAAAATAAAAACATTTTAATTGAATAATTGTAAACTAAAATTACTTATGCACTCTTAAAACTGACTGAAACTAAACTGGATTGATGGTAATTAAATAAAAAATAGTAATTCAAATTTAAAAACAACAACAACAAGGACAGGCAAGATTGTTTTGTAATTGAATTGAATACAGGAATAAAAATAATATGCATTTAATAGTTAAAATAAATGGAACGCCTGATGACCAGTGTGTTTGTGACACAACTACTACTGAAAAAATAAGAGAAACAAGGGTAAAAGTGACTGTGTGTGTGTGTGTGTGTGTGTGTGTGTGTGTGTGTGTGTGTGTGTGTGTGTGTGGATAACTGAGTCAAGTCTGAACGTCGTTATGAGGACCTAGTATGTTAGCCACAGTCAACGTTTAGCTGGTCCTCACAAGATAAAAGATTAGTGTATTGAAAAGATAAGCGTATCTTATTTTATTTAAAAAAAAAAAGGTTTGTTTTGAGATACTGACGTTAAGTTTAAAATTATAGTTTTATTACAGCTTTAAATAGCTGGTATGAAAAGACAGTGTTTGACAATTAGCCTTTTTTGTTGTTGTTTTTTTATTCATTTCATATTTGAAATAGTTTCTTTGTTTTGGTCAGTTTTACTTCCCTTTTTGTTGTTGTTGTTGTTGTTGTTATTATTATTATTATTATTATTATTAGTAGTAGTAGTAGTAGTAGTATTAGTAGTAGTATTAACGTTGTTTGCATTTTACCTCAAACACATTCCAATCTGGCAACCCAACCTCTACTCTCCATCGGACCCGCTCCAGTGTTGCCAGATTACATATATATTACATTAAAATGTCAGTACGGTTCAATACAAATAAATATGAGGTCAAATTACATAGTTTAATTAGTTTAGGTTGCCTTGTACTAAATGTTCTTGAAGAAAATCGATCATGTCTGGACGCTCGATCCAATGTGACAACCAGTAGGCTATTTCGCCGCTATCTTGTGATTTCAGGGCAAATGACATTAATATAAACAATATTTAATCACGCTGAACTATGGACTGGATTGATACATCAAACATCGTGTTGTAACAGTTGAAAATGGATGGTATGATGAAAATAACGGGCTATCGATCTACTGCGGGGGACATGGCAACCCGCGTCTGTGGCTGTGACTGAACCCGCAGTGAGGGGAGCCGAACAGGATGGCGTAGTGAGCGGGAGAGGATGAGACTGCCCAGCTCCGTCCTGGTGTCGGTCTCTCTGTTCACGGCCGAGACGACGGCTGCCGTGTACCTCAGCTCCACGTACCGCTCGGCCGGAGACAAGATCTGGCAGGGCTTCACGCTGCTCTTCACTCTGGTACCGTGCGTGCTGGTGCAGCTCACCCTCATCTTCATCCACCGAGACCTGAGCAGAGACAGGCCGCTGGTCCTGCTGCTGCACCTCCTGCAGCTCGGACCTGTCATCAGGTGAGCTTTACGAGTTAGACTATTAGGCTCTGCTGTTGCAGCGTTATTGATCTTTTCGAAGCAATTCACGCGCTGATTTGGTTTATTTTTCATATTGTGGTGTGAAATGGACGCCTTATCTGATTAGACCTTTAATGTAGCTGCGTGTAAAGAATGTGAAAGAAGCAGCTACCAAAACCAAAACAACCATTTTAAAATAGCTGATTAATTCTTATTGAAAAGGCCTTTATACACCTAAAATGGATTTAAAGTAACACTGCATTATGTGATTAGAGGTAAAATAATATCATATTCCATTTGCATTTTATGTAGCCTATATATTATATTCAATTTTGCACAAAATATCAAATCCATATACACTATGTGCACTTTGAAACAAAATTATGCTACAGCATTACCACGGAAGTCCCAGATCAAAACAGATGTTTAAGGCTGCACCGATTATATATCATTTTTAAATAATTTATTAAATGTTTGTGGAGAAAACCTTAATTGAACAATAGATTGACAAGAAACTGCCCCACCCTGCAATCTAATAGTATCCCTTCCAAGGGAACTTGCAGCATGTGCTCTCTGGGACTAGGCATGGCGAACCTGTCCAGGAAGAGTAGGGGTTAAACGTGGTAAAATATATTTTTTAATAATGGCTGAGTGAGCTGTTGCCTGGCCACTCATGGCCTCCCATGTGCAAATTGTTATCTTGTCTGCCAGGCATGTTGTTGAGCCATGCAGTGATGGTTACTGCTCATGCGACACATCTGCTGTCACACAGTAATGAGCACAGCTGTGTTGTCTGAAATCACTTCCTACCCCCACAAACTCTGTATGTCGAATGTAGCTGGAATAGAGATTAGGAGACCATTTTGGACACAGCCCATAAGTATGGTTAGTGAAAATGTGATTATCGGCATTAAAACACTACTGTTATCATGGTTTAATCCCACTTTTGGTGGTCAAAGCGGGACGTTCAGGAATGAGTCCTGACTGGCCATCCCAATAATGTCTGTATGCCTGGAGGGCACCATCGGGACTTGAATCTGGTTATCACAGGGGTGGACGAACAAAATGCAGCTGCATCACCCAAGCTGGGTTCGAACTCAGGACCTTAGGAACTGCCATTTCCAGCAGTTGGCTCTTACAGTACTATATATACATATACATACACTGTATGTAGTATATAGTATATATACAGCATACCAAATAGTGTATATGTATGTGCCATTTAACATCCATCGATGTCCGGACAGAAATCTAGTACCCTCGCGACACCTGCTGACCGACATCACCATGCGAGGGGGGCCTGCCCGTGCAACAATGGTGACACACTCACTTCCTGGATTCTGTTTTCACAAGTACTAGGCGCGTTCTCACACCCACGGCGCGGGGGCGACGCCCAAACAATTGATCACCTATGGCACAAGACAGCCGACTATCAGTCGTCGGTCTCGCAACACCATCAGGACTCCCACACTTGAGAATTAGCGAACTGCGCAAGCTTTCCAGGCCTGGGAAAGTGGTCCATGGCTGTGGATGCTCTGCTTGGGATCACAGTGTACTACAATACGCATCAGCACGAATGAGTCCTATATATCCACTAATACCACTGTCTTGCTCACATGCATACTTGAATGCTAAGGTGAGAACATAATTGATCATATACTATGTGCGTCAACCCAAATACATGTTAACATATGTACAGGCTCGAGACACTATCACCATCCTAATTCACACCTCGCAAACAACTGCATGTCACGGCTACACAAACTCAACAGTACCAACCAACAATACGCTGCTGCACCAGCACGTGCTCCGCTAAACACATAAGTTGCCGCCAGACGCAGAAAACATTCTTGCCAAATTACAACCTAAAGTGATTTCTGTTTACATTTCGTGTACACACAAGCTGGGGTAAATGCTCAACTGTGTGTAAGAGGTTGAGACCCCATAATAGGAGACTACACTTTTCGTGTCTTCCCCAACCCATAAAAATCTCTAACTGACTAATCACACTGTATCAGGCTCCTCCACACATGACGCAACAATACATTCTCATACGCTTCCATGACCACAGAGCAGCTCTTCTTTGTCTCTGTTCCAAGCTCGAGCCATTTTACACCATGGTAGTATCTGGCCACACCTACTCCGCTCTTCGTCCTCGCGCATCATCAAGCCAGACTTCAGACTCAACATGAATAATAACATTTCCAATCAAGTCGCAGACAATACACACAATACACCACAAACACAGACTCTCCGACTGCACCTAACTCAAACCCATGGCCAAGACCAAAGAGCTGTCGAAGGACACCAGGAAGAAATTGTAGACCTGCTCCATGGCTGGGAAGAGTGAATCTACAATAGGCAAGCAGTTGGTGTGAAGAATTCAACTGTGGGAGCA
This sequence comes from Ancistrus triradiatus, assembly GCA_025084515.1. Lineage (NCBI taxonomy): Eukaryota > Metazoa > Chordata > Actinopteri > Siluriformes > Loricariidae > Ancistrus > Ancistrus triradiatus. Next base: position 280,595 of record JAJAGP010000556.1, on the reverse strand, counting down.
ATTGTAGAAAATGGAAGACATACGAGACCATTGATAATCTCCCTTGATCTGGGGCCCCATACAAGATTTCATCCCGTGGGGTCAAAATGATCATGAGAACAGTGAGCAAAAATCCCAGAACTAGACGGAGGGACCTGATGAATGACCTGCAGAGAGCTGGGACCAAAGTAACAAAGGCTACCATCAGTAACACACTACGCCGAGAGAGACTCAGATCCTGCAGTGCCAGGCGTGTCCCCCTGCTTAAGCCAGTACATGTCCAGGCCCATCTGAAGTTTGCCAGAGAGCATATGGATAATCCAGAAGAAGATTGGGAGATTATCATGTGGTCAGATGAAACCAAAGTAGAACTTTTTGGTAAAAACTCATCTGGAGGAAAAAGGATGCTGAGTCGCATCCCAAGAACACCATACCTACTGTCAAGCATGGAGGTGGAAACATCATGCTTTGGAGCTGTTTTTCTGCAGAGGGGACAGGACGACTGATCTGTGTTAAGGGAAGAATGAACGGGGCCATGTATCGTGAGATTTTAAGCCAAACTATCCTTCCATCAATGAGAGCATTGAAGATGGAACGTGGCTGGGTCTACCAGCATGACAATGATCCCAAATACACCACTCGGGCAACGAAGGAGTGGCTCCATAAAAAACATTTCAAGGTCTTGGAGTGGCCTAGCTCAACCCCATAGAAAATTTGTGGAGGGAGTTGAAAGTCCGTCTTGCCCCAAAACATCAGTGCCCTAGAGGAGATCTTCATGGAGGAATGGGCCAATATACCAGCTACAATGTGTGCCAATCTGGTGAAGACTTACAGGAAACGTTTGACCTCTGTCATTGCCAACAAAGGTTATGTTACAAAGTATTGAGTTAAACTTTTGTTATTGACCAAATACTTATTTTTACCATCATTTAGAATTAAAATTATTTAAAAATCCTACAATGTGATTACCTGGATTTTTTTTCTCATTTTGTCTCTCAGCTGAAGTGTAGCTATGATGAAAATTACAGACCTCTCTCATCTTTCTAAGTAGGAGAACTTGCACAATCAGTGGCTGACTAAATACTTTTTTGCCCCACTGTAACTTAGTTTAATTCTTACATAAACCATCTGAGGTTGGGTCCCTTTTTGAGTCTTGGTCCTCTCAAGGTTTCTTCCTTATAACGTTTAGGGAGTTCTTCCTTAGATAAAAGAAGATAATATAAAATGGTAAAGCTTCTTTGAGACAATGCTCCATTGTAAAAAGGTGCTATAGAACTAGACCGGACTTTGACTTGAATTGACCTTTGCATTATTGCAGATGTGAGCCGTACTGACCTACTCAGGGTCAGTGTTTCAGGATTCAGTATTGCTCATCAGCAATCACAGTTGTTCTTATATTGATTCCCATATAACAATATTCCCCTGCTGGGTCTTTTATAACACATTAAAAGCCTGATTGAAAGATGGTTGAGCCTGCCAGTCTTTATGAACCTTGGCACATTAACATCTCTGTATGCAGTACAAGAGAAGTCCTTTGCATATTTAGTGCAGTATATGAGGGAATCGCTTGCTGTCCCCGGGCGGCATTTGCTTGGCACTCACACTGTTGTGGCACTGTAGAGCATTGATTTGTAATTGCTCGATCCGTGGTGGCTAATGGGTTTAAAACTTTTGTGCAACACATAAAGCATTTTATAAGCATCATTATGAACATCCTGCTGGAATTTGGATTAAATTGTCTGAGGGGAGAATTGAGACTTAAGCTTGGTTATGTCCATTCAGGCATCATTCTCACGTTAACAGAGCTTTGTTCTGGCACAGAATGAGAAAGTCAACAGGACGCGAGCTGAACAGGCTACGCATGCTTTGACTTCTGAACCTATTAATAGTACTGTAATGTAAATACCATAAATCATGAGTTCTGCAGTTCCGTTTGGACGCTAAGAGGATTGGATTTGTTTAGGACAAGAAGGAGAAGTTATAAGTTGCTACAGTAAATACCAGTATGTGGTTAAGCAATCAGCACAAAAGACAATGCATGGGTAGTAGTTAAATGTTTCCCTTTCCCCAAATGAGCTGATTCTATTGTGATAATGGTATCGTGATTGTAATTCAAGAATACAATCTTTCTGTATGAAGCACATGTTCAGCCCTAAGTGGTTCTGTTTAGACAATACAGTAAGTGGTTGTATGACAAAAATCAAACCAACTTGTCTTGTATCTAATATTTGTTTTTCTTAATTGATCAGTTTAAAATCGCTATGTAACAGTTGTAACAGCTCACAAGATTAAATTGCTTGCTAAGTCAGCGTGACATGGGGGCACCCCTTGGTCGGCATCACATGATACGATAGGCCCAAACCTCACCCCAAGGACTTCAGAGACATCCTTGAAGTGCAAAGTGGTTTCAAAGCCATAAATCTTGTACTCTGGCACCATCAATGCCACGAGACTGGAACTTATTGGGTCAGGTACCACCTGGGCTTGACTGTGGTGCTAAGAATCGAACACAGCTCCATTAATGAGCTGTTGAAAGAAGCGGGTACGATTCAGAGTGGTTCAGCACTTGATAAGCCACAATGTCTGTATTGCGCCTGTGTTGAGGTGAGGTTTGTCAACTACAGACTGGCACTTCATTCAATTCTTGGGTCCGTTGTTAGGCCCAGGTGGTACTGTAAGGTCAAGTTGTGGCGTCCCTGGCACCAGAGTACAGAGTACGTTCCTCATAGAGGGGTCTGGGTCAATCATATCATGTGATTAAGGGTGCTTCTTCAGCACTTTTTTCCTAAAAACACTTGCTGGATTTCTATGTATTGATGTAAAGGAACTGTTGATGTATTGATGTAAAAGCCTGCTGCTTGCACAGGTGCTTGGATGCCTTTTGCATCTACGGGAGCTCTGGGAATGTGGAGGAGCCATATGTCACCATCACGCGGAAGAAGCAGATGCCACGGAGCGGCCGGGCTGAGGAGGTGGAGCAAGAAGTCGGGCAGGCTGAGGGCAAGTTGGTTACGCACCGAGCTGCCTTTGCCCGGACCTCTGTGATTCAGGCCTTTCTGGGCTCTGCTCCTCAGCTTACACTGCAGCTCTACATCTGTGTGCTGCAAAGGGACGTCTCCATCGGGAGAGGTGCGGAAAAGTGCATCTGCACTACTGAGTTTTTAATGTTTATTTGAATATCTATACATAATTCTTTGTTTTTTTAGCGAGTGCTGTTTCTCATGTCAATGTCAGCTCAAACCCTCCCCCCTTGCACCCTCCTTGCACCTTCCGCACAACTGTCTTGGCTTTCTCACATGCCGATGGAAAACTTCACACCCCTGCAACATCTCTCTGCCTCTGTGAGCTTTATCTTAAAGTAGCACGCTTGGTTTTGAAGGACGTCGCTGATTAGATAAGGGCTTGTTATGAGCAGGGCAGGAAGTGCCGACACAAGCCGTTTCCCTCTGTTTACAAGTAGCTGAAATAAGTGCACTTCAGGCGAAAGGCTTAAAGGACCGCTCTTATTTAAAATCCTAGCTCCTCCAAACTGTTACTGTTACGACTTCAGTGTTTCTGAATACATGTAAATGTTAAATGGGGCTATACTGAGTTTCTTGTGATATGAGTGAATAGGGGCTATTTAAGAAAACATGAGCAAATAAGGCATATATCAGTGTCAATTAGGGGAAGGTGTATATTATAGAACGGTGGTTCCCAACCTTTCCTTGGAGCCCCCCTTTGAGTATCTAAGAAAAGCTTCCTCCAGCCTGCACAAACACAGACCAGAAGAGTAAAGTGATTCATTGCTAATCTTGTTTGGGAAAAATTAACTTCAGCTATAGCTTTTCATTACTATTGGGTTCCTTTTGTAGCTTTTTTTTGTTCTTTCTGACTCCTTTTCTCTTTTCAAGACAGCTAAACATTTTGCTTAAACTCAAACATAACCTAGGTATTTTCTTGTAACATCCCAACATTGCTGACCTGTACACACATTCTTTTCATTTTAAGTTTATTTAACATGTGCAAATTGTACTTTGACAAACTCAGAGCAGTTCAGAGCAGACCGAGCCTCCCTGTGATGTTTGGCGCCCCCTACTTTGTGAACCAGGGTTATAGAATATAGAAAATCATATAGAAAAGAAAGTTAAAACTCAATAAGGATATTTGCCTTACAGCATTCATGTAAAAAGAAAAACTTTCTTGAAATCAATACATTTTCACCAATGGCCATGAGATGGGGGCAGAAACTAAGTCAGAGAATGGGGTAAGTTTTGAAACGGAGACTAGAGTAGTAACCCACAAAGTTAGAGAGTTGGGGCAGGGCGTTTAATGTAGGGCTGATCAGTAGGAAATACTTGTATACAAGTGCGGAACCTTGAGCCAGGGAACGTTTCCCCATCCTGCCTCTCTTCCTTTACGCAGGGCAAATTATGTGTCTGTGTGACGCCTGTGCTGTAAGCCACCATTAAGACTCAGGGCGTACTCACGCTAAGCGTGATTGCCTTGAACCACACTGAACCGTAGGCTGATTGGTGGTGGGCACATTTAGATAGTAGGCTTCAACTGTACTAGGAAACTATTTTATTAAAGATTGTGGATAGAAACAAAGCTGACTTGGCTTGACTTGACTATATGTCACTCCCTCTGGTTCTCTCTCAGGCACCCTGATGATCATCTCCCTTCTCTCCATTGTGTACGGGGCGTTGCGCTGCAACATCCTGGCCATCAAGATCCGCTATGACGACTACGCAGTGTCGGTGCGCCCGGCGGCCTATGTGTGCCTGTTGCTGTGGCGTGGCTTTGAGATTGCCACGCGCGTGACCGTGCTCGTTCTCTTCGGCTCGGTACTGAAGGCCTGGCTGCTGCCTGTCGTCTCGCTCGGCTTCGTGGCCTTCTTCCTGCAGCCGTGGGCGGCGTTCTGGCGCAGCGGCTCACCTTTCCCCGAGAGCATCGAGAAGACGCTGACGCGAGTGGGCACTACGACGGCGCTCGGCATGCTGACCTTTCTGTACGCCGGCATCAATGTGTTCTGCTGGTCGGCCGTGCAGCTCAAGCTCGACGACCCCGACCTGATCGAAAAGAGCCACGGTTGGAGGCGGGCGACTGCGTACTATTTCCTGCGCTTCTTCGAGAACGTAGCGCTCATCACTCTTTGGTTCACCCACCGCACTGACTTTTATCGGCAGGTCGACGCACCCGTGCTCGAGCTGCTCCTGCTGCTCGGCTATGCCTTCGCGGTGTTCTTCATGCTCCTTTTCTACCAGTGCTGCCACCCGTGCAGGCACCTGTTCTCCTCCAGCCCGGCACAAGGACTGTGGGAGTGCTGCGTGTCGCTCCGAATACCCGCTGCGCCCTGCTCGCGGCCCGGGTGCTCACAGGACAAAATCTCTTTGGAGCACTCCGATTCAGCCAAAGCTATAGACCAGGACGTGCTTCCTGTCGTTAACAGGGACGTGAGCCAGGGGCTGTGCTGCATTCCTGCGGAACCGAAAAGTCACAGCACATGTGGAGAGTCTTAGAATGTAGGACAGCACACTTTTGTACACAAATGGGTCTGTTCCTCTTCTCCTCACTAGTGGAGCGCAAGCTTGTACTGCTTATCAGTGCTCTTAAGAGATTCAAACCCAATACTGAAATGCTATCATGGACCACACGTTTGATCAGCCAGTGGAATCCATACCTGTTCTGCTTATACCTGGACAAAAACTAAATACTGTGAAGAGCTCACAATAGTCACCAGTCAACGTGGCATGGATTGTTGAAGTGCTGTCCCTCAATGCATGTTCTCCTTAACCCTAATGCTGCTCTCGTCCTGTTAGCTTTCGTCTGCCTGCCTTTTCATAGCCGGCGTCAGGTTTGCGCTTTTCGATTTTTATCGACTTCATATTTTTAATAATACTACGGGGTAAACGTTTATTACAAAAACTGTCTTGTGGGTGTGGCTCAACAAAATGGACATGCCTCCAAGCAAGGTTGCATGACTAGTAAGAAATCATCAAAAATCTCATTGTAGAGGCAAGAGGCAGCAACGCTTTGCTTTTTGTTTTTCCAAACCAAAACTCCATATACAGAAACGCCAGTCCAGCTTTAGAAAGCACCCGTCACTCAGGTCCAGATTGTTTTGCATTGGCGTTTGGTGGATAGTTTAAAGGGCTTCAATCTAGGAGTGCGCTTCCACTTGCAAACTTTTAAAAGCTTACGTGCATTTTTAAAACTTCGGTTCGATTGATATATAATGCCTATAGAAAATCACCAATGACCAAAAGGGACATAATCACTTTGCACGCAGTGTTTTATTTTAAACAATAACATTAATTAAAGCACTTAATGAAGACATTTAGCACAGTCCTATTCTGTACAATACAATTCTTATCTTTGAATGTTTTATTAAACTTGAAAACGAAAAGAACGTGAACGTTTTCTGCCTTCCAAGACTGGTATTCTCTTTTCTGCCAGCAGGTGTCGCAAGGGTCCTAGATTTCTGTCATGAATTAGACGTACAGGTACTCTCCCTTGTATGATGGCCCGACTTTACGCTAGGAGTCTAATAGTAAACTTAAAAACACCTTCAGCAGAAACCATACTCTGAAATTTGAATTTCGTATTTTCACAGGCAAAGCCATAGGCAGCATGTTTCTCACTTTCAGTACATTAATGTTCTGCGGTACTCCAAGGGTTAGTTTTTTTTTTAATCTTTCCTTCCTTTATCATTTAACCCTTTTGAAAGCACCTTTTTAAAAATGGAGAGTTCTTTGCGTTACCATGCTTGAAGCCTTTTGTGCAGTCGAAAGCTGACACCTGAGGAAGTTTATAACGGTTTCTGTAAAGAGGAAGATAGATACTCATCCAAACTCGGTATTTTATTGATTTGTAAAATCTAACAACCTATCAAAAGTTTGTATGTTAAATTTTTTTCATATTTTCACCTTTTTCAGGTGGGTGGTGCGCTGTCACTTCACAGCTTCCACCTGTGAGGTTCTTGCCTGGCCCCTGTGGTGCCGGTTAGGTCCCGGTTAGGGCCCCAGCTCTGGAGTGGGCATAGATTTCAGATTGTAATGTGAAAAGAGGTAAGGATTTTAAGGAGGCATGGGGATTTTCAATAGGCACTGTAGATGTGATAGCATTAGCTGATTAAGAATGAGGTCTAATTTGAGTTCAAGAACTATCCTTGAAGTGATCGTTCTTCTCTGAGCCAGTTTATTGATAATGAATGTCATCTTCCTACCAGCACTGTCGTAGATGGACTATTTTCTTAAGGATGATACTGACTTACATCGATTGTGGTCGCCCTGTGATGTATTCTGTGAATACATAGCCAAATACAAAGGGATCTAATGTTAGGGAAAGATAGTTTTTTTGAAACATGCCATTTTTACCCCGTTTTCAGATTCACGTTTCGCACATCTGACCAGAATTGCTGTACAGACAAACTAATCTTCTGCTCTAAGAGAATGACTTATGAATTTCCGTGGGGCTTCACGATCGTGCCGAAGCCTTTGCTGCCCTCTTGTGGATAATTAAATAAAGGCAGTTGAGTAATTTTGCAGCTGGTGAGGCAACGCCATTATTACAACACTGAGAAAGAAGAATCGTCACATGACTGTTCTGTATGCAACGCCTGGGAAAATAATAATAAAATCGAATTACATGACTTATATGTGTCACTGTCTCTGATTTTAGTTTCCAGTTCACTTTATCAATAATGTGACTGTAATGTAACCATTACGGACAGTTGTGTCTGTATGAAAGCAGTACTGATCAGTAGTCCAAAAATATGTAGACACCCCTCCTAAGTAGTGGTTAATCTGGTTAGTAGTGGTTAGGCACTCTCAAAAGTAATTTTTGTTGAGCATTTTTTGTCAATGAGTGCATTTTAACAATGAAAATACAGCATTCCTCCCTTGCCTCGCAGATGGTATGAAACCAAGCGATGACTTTGTGGCTTAAAGAAAGTTTTCTCAGATATGTTGGTCTCATTCCAATCCCAGTGTTTCCAGTACCCAAAAAGTCAGACGTTCTTTCCTGACTGATATGAATGATATTCCAATATTACGTTATGCTTTGTTGTTAAATGGGTGCTCGGCGCCATTAAAAAGCCTTGATCCTACAGACGTCCCCGTGGCTAATTATTACTACACCTATGCCTAACCTTAACCTCAGTAACCTAAAGCAACCTTTTGGCTTCTTTGGTTTTTTAAAAGACAGTTGCAATTGTTGGAATAAAGCAATTTGCCAGGAGACAGGTTCAAAATTTTCTTGTGACATTTTGGTCCTCACAGTGGTATAGAAACTTGAACCACATGCTGATGAGGAACTGTATATTATATGCGATTGGCAAATTCTCTGAGGCTTACTGAACTTCCCCCTGGGCTCTACCTTAAAAACGAAATGCCTTTCACTTCTCTACAGCACTCGGCCTGTCTTGGACGCACGTACTCATCTGTTCCAGCACGATGGGCAACTTTGCAGCCAACGAAGGCCTGTCTGTCTTTGTCATTGTGAGTCTTTCAGTTCGAATCGAACTGTTTTTTCTTCCAGCAATGATCTGTCATGTCGTTATTATGTTGTAATATAGCAATCTTTCCATGTGTTTAGCGTTTGCATCTGTAGCGCTGATCAGATTTCCTTTTATTGACTGATGACTGTTTGTCTTCTTAGCTGGTATGGCTGGGGCTGAATGCCTTCCTCTTTGTCCATTTCTACATGGCATTTCTGGTAGACCGTTTCTACTACACCAGAGTCATCCTTGGGGTAAGCAGTCAGAATCCATTAATGAATGAATGAACGAATGAAACAAATTGGATGACCACCCCTTTACATTACACCCTACACTAGGAATACTAGTAGTTAGTGCTGGCAGTGCCAGAGACCCAAAGACCCATAGGCATAATGTACTTGGATGCCACATGGATGCCGCAGGATCATGTGTCAATGTCGTCATAATTCTCCATAGATTGTATTGGAAAAAACATGCATGATTGTAGTCTAATAAATAATAATAATATATATGGTATGTATATGAATGTATATGGTATATGTAGTATAAATAGTAATATAGTAGTGGTATAATATAGTATTCACTATTTTATGTACTGTATTATACTACTATTATATTAGTATTTATACTACATAAGCTAAATGTAATATTGTCATAATCTATTACTTCATAAATTATATTATTTATTACACTATATCTTACTGTAATCATAGGCTAATAATATATTGTACTGTACTGTATGTTACCTTTGAGTTTATCTGTATCATTTCACTGTTACAACAAACAGAAAGCAGACCGACTGCCAGTGTCTCACTATTTGATTTGTATTTGCTGATTTTGTTACATGTTCGTCAATGATGGTCAATAGTAAGAACTTAAAGATGCACATTTGAGATGATTTTTTCAGTATTTCAAAGTGAACGAGCCGAGTTCTGACATTGAATTCATGTACATTAAATTATAAAGGGACGCTGTCGAATCTCTGTATCGAGATTCGAAGTAACTGGAGTCAAAACTTGTTTTTTGTACTCCACGTACGTTCACTTGTATTTGTTTACAAGTCAGTCTTGCCTGGACCAATATGGCGGACGCGTTGACATATGTGGCGTCTAGGTCTATTTGTCTATGCAAAGACCAGTCGTGGCTTGTGTCTGCCTAGCTTTGTTCTCTAAAGTGTTCCACTGTGAGTGTGTGTGTGCCATACAAAGAACGCGAGCATCATCTAGGGTTCCTTTTGCTCTCTGTGCCGGTTATGGAGGTGTGGAAAGTGAGGGGTGTGTGACTATTAATACAGTTCATGCACCAGTAAACGCAGCACAGACAGTGGAGCAGGTGTTAGTCGTGAAGGGAAGTTCACACACGTCAGCTTTCAGGGCTGTATGAAAGAGTTAGTTGCTATGACATCTGTTAAACATCCTCGTTTCATTCTCACCGCACAACCCGTTCTCTCTCTCCAGCATGCCCTGTCATGGGCGAGAGCTCCAGCTGCGTGTTTGAACTTTAACTGCATGTTGATACTGCTGCCCGTCTGCCGCAACCTGCTCTCCTTCCTCCGCGGTTCGATCCAGGTCAGCTGAAAATGGACTCGTGAATGAATAAATGCAGGAATAAGCAAAACGTATCCAGAATTGGCTGTAACCATAAACGATTTTGTTTTCTTCGCTAGTGCTGCAGCCGCACGGCCGCCCGCCAGCTCGACCGAAACATCACTTTTCACAAACTGGTGGCATACATGATTGCCTTCCACACAGGTAGAGTCTAACTACCATTTTTGGCCATGCTTATTCTGGTCAGGGTTGCAACGGAGGGTCTGGACCCTATCCCGAAACTCTAGCAGGATAGCATGTACCTTGAATGGTTCACCGGCCCAGACTCGTACCACAGTGGTGGGTTAGTCAAGTCAAGTCAAGTCAAATCAAGTCAAATCAAAATAAGATTTATTTCTATAGCGCTTTTTACAATGGAGCATTGTCTCAGAGCAACTTTACAGTTTTAGATTATCTGCGATTATAAGGCCAGTTCCAAATTAAACAAGCCTTATAAGGAAGAAACGTTGGGGTGACCAAGACTGAAAAAGGGATCCATCCTTCATGGCTGGCTTAGATGTTATATGTAAGAATGAACTAAGTTATCTAGTTAATAGTGAACTGATGCTGCGCCTGCCAAATGCCACCATTATAAAACATTAAAAGGTCCTACTCAGGGAGCCTCGCAGTCAAAATACTTATTTCCCACCATGATTTACAATTGAATTCTTTAAAAATCCTACAATGTGATTTCCTGGATTTTTTTCTCATTTTGTCTCTCATAGTTGAAGTGTACCTATGATGAAAATTACAGACCTCTCTTATCTTTCTAAGTAGGAGAACTTGCACCATCAGTGGCTGACTAAATACTTTTTTACCCCACTGTATATTTAATTGTGAAGCAGGACGTCTTTTATTGAGGGTAAGAGCTACACATCCATGCCACTCAGGGTACATAATGCTTTGTACTCCAACTGCATAATTCATCTGCAAAAATGTACCAAACCTTATCGTCTTTAGCTAAAACACCACAGCAGGAACAGAAAAAAAACATTTTCAGACGTGAGGAGCCAAAACAGACAAAATACTTTGGAATTGTTTATAAATGCAGCTCATAACTAGACATGGCAACGTTCAGTACTGCAGTAAATCATGATATTGAACGAAAACAATAGTTATCGTCGACTCTTTGAAACACTCTCACTGCATTTCAGTCCAACAATGTTTTTTTAAGAACAGTTCGTCTTTTAAATGCTCCACTACACTACTTGCAGACCCAGTACACTTTTAATATATCTCTTATATTCATGAGAAATAGAATTCACTGTCCCAGGGATGAATAAAAACAGTGTAAAGTGTGTACAATCATATTGGGGAGTAGAATGCGTTGTGCTGAACATTAATAAGGGTTGAAAGTGAAAGACTTAAGTTACTGAAAAAGTATTAAGTTACTGAAATAATCATGCGAAACACAGATACCTAAAAAATACTTAGTAAAGAAGTAATTGAACTTTGTTATTTACTACCTCTGTTGTCAGTCCTATGGCATGAACCCTTAGCCTTACACAAAAAATGTTGAACTAGAAATTGTAGTTACTTTATTATCCGTTAGCCAACCTGCTATCTAATGGTTTGTTTATGTTTTTAGCCCGGCCTTTTGGACCAGGTTGCTATCCCTATAGGACACAGGAGTAAGAGCGTATGCCTATAAATAAATCCTGCTTGTGTCTACCTGTTACAAATTCAAGTTAATGTAGTTTCCTAGCCCTTAGATAGCCGCCAGGCTAATACGTAAGCACTGCAGGAGAACATAAGGCTAGCTCTTGGTGTTCTCTAATAAGGTTAAAGTTTGTTTCAGACAGCTGTAATTCATTTTAATGGGTGTTTACAATGACAATGAGGGATGAAACTTTTGTCTTTCCATCAGCGGTGCACACCATCGCTCATCTGTTCAACTTCGAGCGCTTCATGAACGCCCAGCTGGAGGCCAACAGCAGCTCGCTGCCCCACGTCCTGTCTCTGATCGGCAACAGAGATAACGAGTCCTTCCTCAACCCCATCAGATCCAATGACACCGTGAGTTTAACCCTTGATTTGTTTTTACGAGGATGAGTTTGAGTGCACCCGATGGAACGCTTAAATAGCTTTATTTGAATTTTGAAGGGTGTTCAGTAGAAAAGAGTAAAGCCAAGACTTTCTTGTATTCTGAAGAAACAGGTTTCAGCACCAGGGTTTCTCACATGAGTGCAAAGGTTCAGGTGTTTCCTCTTTAGATGCTTTCCTACCCTATCCTTAAACAGGAAGCATCGAACTGGTCAGTATTGAAGGGAAACCACTCAGGGCGTGACTACATACACACACTGACCACATGCTGTTTAGTACTTCTCTGACACGTACACATCGATAGCACATGAGGAATCAATTAAAAGTAAATTGTATTACAAAGGTAGTGAAATCTATTATTTCCACCTCTGCTGGAGAGGCTACAAAGATCTGTGCTTATGTGGATTTATACGTATATATGTACATGTCAATAAATAAAGTATATACAACATATACTCAACAGACAAAAACAATTAGCCGCCTGTGACTGAAACGTACCTAATAGCGTGTAATACCTCCATGAATTTGGACGACAATTTCCTATAGGCTAATGGGGCTATATGGCATGTAGAATGTAGGTAATAGTGAAATTAGGAGTTTGAAACACAGCCTATAATGGTAAATATGAGAGATCGAAATATCGTGTGTTGCCCCCTTGAGCACCCGTGAGAGCTTGCAACCTTATGCAATAGTTGGGAGTTGAGTTCCTTTGTTTTTTCAGTTCAGAAAACCGCCCACCGTTCATGGTAGGGCCTGTAAACTCTTTGGTTGTCTTCCATGAACTGCACTTCTGAGATCTACTTTACACCATACCTCTTCAGACTTATATAGATGCTATTTAATGTATTGAAGAGACCTGAGCACACTTTTCAAGCCAGCTGTGCACTGCCGACTTTGACCAAAGAGGGCGGCATAGGGCTATCATGCAGGCCTGTGTCATGCTCGTGAACTACAATGTGCAGAAGCCACAACAAGGTCACGTGGTATGAAGACGTTTGGCGTGAACAGGCTGCAATTAGTCCTAACTAACTGGCTGCACCTGGCTGAAAACATATTTTTAACTGGCCATCAGGTAGCGGCAGTGTGGCTTCTTTAAACGAGAAGCTGCCAGTAAAGGTACTATGTTTGTGTCTGTGAAGGGGAGGAATGGGAAAAGAAAGAATATAAAGAAAGTATAAGCTGGCCAAGGTGAGTAATGAGAAGAAAGAACAGCTCTGAGAAAAGATAAAAGTCAGAGGAGGTAAAGACAACAAACCAGTTTGAATTTTGGGGGATCAGAAATGATCACATTCATAGTTTGGTTATCCTCCATTTTGAAGCAGGGAGGTTTTGTTGAAGCCATTTCGAGGTCCTTATTGTTGGCGGAGGCCATTTTGTTAGTTCTTTGTGTAATTTCCCCGCCTTTTTCAAAGCCCCTGCTTATAGGTGTGCACTCATAAGCTCACGTGTGCCGAGTTCAGTGGTAGAGTACATGCGTAGTGAAACTGAGATCCCAGGATCAAATCCCAGCCCTGAGTATGGTCACACAAGCACATCCACTTTGTCTTTTCCTAGTATTATCCTGTATATATACTTTTGTTTATAATAAATCAAATATTAAGCAATTACAAAGGAAGATCCGGTTTCTGTGTCAGTATCTCTTTATGATCGATGCTGTAACAGCCACACCACTTTGGTTGAGAGCACCCTGTTGGTTACTTTTGGGTTTATCTAAACTTCTTGTACAGCTTTCCTGGAAGTTGTCAGGGGTCTTTCTAGATCTGTCTGATCTTGCCTTGGTATCCACAAACCACTTATTTTTCTATCAGACTTTGAATAGTGCAGACTGGCACAGACCTTTTGATAGTTTGTTTGCTTTCCCCAAATTTCCAGCAAATTCATTGCAGGCCTACACCAAAAAAGACTAAGAACTAAGAAAAATATTTGACCGCAATCTGATTACAATAAAAAGGCAGATGCAAATCCCTAACCTTCCCTAACCAGAGTTCATAGCTAACAGGAAACAACAGAGCTAACTAATAGAGCTATCAGACTCTCGCTGAAGCCTGTGTGTCTTTAGGTGTCTGATGCGTGATCACTTCATTTTCTGTATTTTTCAACACACGTATTTAGCTATTCATAATGAGTACTGGTCAATCTCAGGCAACTTTATTTTAGTTTTTACAAGATATTTCTCCTCTTACCACTGTTATTCAGTCCTGTTGTTCTTTATATGAAGTTTTCAGCACAGAATTAGCAAATGCATGAACTGTAACCACATAGCATCCATACCAATAGCATTAGGATGCTGAGCATATTCTATGGATTTACCAAAAAATGTATTTTTACATTAAACAAACAACATCTCATAATTTCAGTAACAGGATGGTAAGCTGAGAGTGATCTTCTCAGTCAAATGTACAATATAATCAATTATATAGGAAACAATAACAGGGAACTTAATTTTGGTTTTCCCATGGTGTTTAGAAGATCCAGATGAAACAAATTCCTATTGAATGTGGTATGTTCCATAATTTTCAGTATTGGGAATATGTTAGTGTAACAGGACTGACCCGGGGACAAAACGTGTATTTTAAAGTAAAATATGATGGATTTCTTATGAAAAAATATTTAAGGCATAGATGATGTATGGAGTGCCATGGTAATGCAAAAAAAAAAATAAAATCCAAAGGTTTTTAATCATTATATTTAATTGTAAAGTGTAATATTAGAGACCAGGGACACTTTATTTAATAATAAAATGCTTTACAGTTAATTATATGAATTATCTATACATATAATGTCCTGGCAACAGAGATGGCTCCCATGGCAGATTGTCAGTGAAGGTCAAGTGAGCATAATTCTGGCTTTAGTAAGATGTTTTTGGTCTCTTTCCCTTCCCCTGCTACAGAGTCAAACAATAGTGATGTTCACCACAGTGGCAGGACTGACCGGTGTAGTCATCACGCTTTCTCTCATCCTCATCATCACATCCTCCATGGAGGTCATTCGCAGGTCCTATTTTGAAGTCTTCTGGTTCACCCACCACCTCTTTATTATCTTCTTCATCGGCTTGGTTCTTCACGGAGTTGGGTGAGTGGGAATGCCCCTCAGCAGTCCGGAAAAGACGTATAAAGTCAATTGGCATCTCTAAAAGTGTCCCAGTGTGAATGTGGGGGTGTGTGTTCCCGCCTTGTGCCCTGTGCTGCCGGTTAGGACCAGGCTTGGGACTGGTACTACGAGCACCCTGTGCACCCCCAATTGCTGGGTTGAATGAATTAATGTGATTTTTTTCAAAATGTGGCTCATATTTATGAGATGATGCATTGTTATAGTGATTTTTAACCTTTTTGCTTTGTGTGTGTGGTCATTTATCAGACGCATTGTGCGAGGGCAGACCGATTTTAGTACAAAACAGCACAATCCTGAAGTATGTCACACCAAATTCGAGAGCTGGGGCAAAGACTCTGATTGCCCTGAACCGATATTTGCAGGAAACCCACCGATGGTAACCAGCTTCAATCATGACATAACACATATTCATTGTCCAAGACTCTGCCAGGCCTAATGTAGCCAGTCTCAGGTTTTTTTAGGGGTTTGCTCTTATTTTCGACTTTGAGAAGTCAAAAGCATTGTGTGCTAAGGTCCAGCGAATGACTGGTTCCTAGAAAACTCCATAATAGGCCATTCTCAAGTTCAGTGGTTCCCAACCTGTGTCCTTTGCAGAAACCCCTCCTGACAGTCATGTGTGCTAGTCATACCAAGAATGACA
The DNA here is from genome assembly GCA_025084515.1 of Ancistrus triradiatus. Taxonomy (NCBI): domain Eukaryota; kingdom Metazoa; phylum Chordata; class Actinopteri; order Siluriformes; family Loricariidae; genus Ancistrus; species Ancistrus triradiatus. The sequence goes on along the minus strand of JAJAGP010000556.1, from coordinate 264,757 downwards.
AAAGGTTTGTGTAGGCAGATCTTTTTTTGTATGAATGTAGGGCCTCCCATTTCCCTTGATCATATTTGATCATAAATTCAGTTGATTACACACACCTGTCTATGTAAGCTCACAGCTAACGAGGCATATCAGAGACAAAACCAAGCCATGAGGAGGAAAGAACTGCCTGAAGAGCTCAGAAACAGGATTGTGTGGAGGCACAGATTTGGAGAAGGCTACAATATCTGCTGCACTGAAAGTTCCCAAGAGCACAGTGGAACAACCATGACTCTTCCTAGAGCTGGTGGCCTCACCAAATTAAGCAATCGGGGAAGAAGGGTCTTTGTAAGAGAGGTGACCAAGAACTCAGCGGTTACTCTGACTGAGCCCCAAAGATCCAGAACTTCCAGGTCAGCCACTAATGTAGCACCCCACCAATCTGGGCTTTATGGCAGAATGGCCAGAAAGAAGCCTCTCCTCAGTAAAGACACAAGAATACTTGTTTTCTGAGTGTCTCTCTCCCAACATTCATACATGAACTCACCATACTTCCTCCATAGAAGCTTATATATGTAGCGTATATATAAAAGTATACTCTGTATATCTGGAAGGGAATACTTAGCTTCCTACAGTGCTTGATGTCGTTTTTTCTTTTCCCAGACGTGGAAGTGGGTTATTGGACCGATGATTCTGTATGTGTGTGAGAGGATTGTGCGATTCTACCGCTCGCAGCAAAAAGTGGTTATCACCAAGGTAGGTCAAAACAACGTCAATCAGAGGAAGGTCCAAAAGCAAAAGGAGCTCTCTTCCCAAATCAGTGGTGCCCTTAGTAAAGAAGGATAAGGATAAAGAAACACAAGACAAATATAGCCTTCCAAAGTTTCTTCCTTACAACATTTAGGGAGTTTTTGTCTTGCCACTGTCACCCTAGGCTTGCTCAGTTAGGTAAGGGATTTGGCGTAGATAATAGAACATTTGTAAAGCTGCTTTGAGACAATGCTTCGTTGTAAAAAGCGCTTTTTTTGAAGCGCCCCTACAAATTCTGATGAACAAAACGTGACTGAAGCAGTCATCCATGAAAGGCCAAATTTCCTCAGTCCTTCATCCAAATTGGCCAGATCAGAAAATATGCAAAATGAACAATATACCTTTTCAAATATCTTGCACTTTACTGTACAGAAACGAAGAAGTCCATGCATGTTCTTTCGTCATCCTCTGCCTGTACAGGTGGTGATGCACCCGTCCAAAACCCTGGAGCTGCAGATGAAGAAGAAGGGCTTCAAGATGGAAGTGGGTCAGTACGTCTCCATGCAGTGTCCATCGATATCACAGCTCGAGTGGCATCCCTTCACCTTGACCTCCGCCCCTGAGGAGGACCACTTCAGCGTTCACATCCGCATCGTTGGGGACTGGACCGCGGCTCTGTACTCGGCCTGCGGTGGAGACAAAACTGGCGTTCAGGACGCCTGGGAACTGCCCAGGTAAGAATTAAGTGAAACTCCGGCACAGCACCAGAATAAGTGCATTTGAGGTCTTGTCTAGTTTATAAAAGGACATCACTGGGGTAGACTTTGCCCGTGCCGTTGGCGCTAACACACCCCATATCGTGACTCATGCTGGCTTCTGAGCTTCGCTTTGGTAACAGTTGGGGTGATCCTGTTCCTCTTTGGCTCCATTATTTCCAAATACAGTTTGTCTCAGTCCAGATTGTCAGGTCACTGGCCTTGCTTGGTGTTCTTATGATGATATATGGCTTTTTCTTCATGTAGTACTTGTTGGATTTGGAGATGCCAAGAGGTGTTTAGGGAGAATGGTTTTATGAAGTACTCCCAAACCTTCTATCTTTAAGTGCAGTGCTGTTTGAGGGATTGAAAGTCTTTACCAATAGAGATTTCTCCAGATTCCCTGAATCCTTTAATGATTTTATGGGCAGTGAGGTGAGGTCCTTTGATTCTGTACAGGTGCTTATAGAGAAATTGGTTGTAAACTCTGGAACTTCACCTCAGCCTGTTGTGGATGCTCTTTTGTCACCGTCACCTGTTACCAATTCACCGCTTTACGATGTTCCAAACAGGTGTAGAAAATTCTTCAGAAGAATTTTCAGAATTTTAGAATGTGCAGCAGGCACTCTAATACATGCAAAAAATCATTAAAGCCTTAATAGCTTTTTTAACAGAACAAACAGCACTATATTTAAAAAAAATAACCAAAAAAACAGGAACTTTCTATAATCTGACCCCCGCTTTGCTAAGATGTCATGCAGTTAGATGTGTGGGCAAGTCACAGTTGTGCTCTTGGAAAATTTGCGATTGTGAAAAGGGGATGTGGCTGCGCGGAGCTGGGATTTGCCGCCAGAATGAAGAAGTAAGCCGATCCAAGCAGCAAGCATTTGCAGCAAGCAGGGGAAAGTTTAGAAATTCTTGATTTCATCATGCAGGATTTTTTTTGTTCTGTTAAACAGTTTGCAAATGTGTGTAGTCAAGTCATCGCAGTGCACCGGTGCACCAGTTACAGTGCAGAAATGCATGCATATTCTCTAGAGCTTCTTTCTCTGCATGTGCAGGATTGCAGTGGATGGACCGTTTGGTACAGCCAGCGAGGATGTCTTCCGCTACGAGGTCGTTATGCTGGTGGGGGCCGGAATTGGCGTCACTCCGTTCGCCTCCATCCTCAAGTCCGTGTGGTACAAACACGTCCAGCAAAACACGAACGTCTTCACCAAGAAGGTGAGATGTGTTCTTACCTTTTGGTGTATTCCACATTGATGCATTATATGGCCAAAAGTATGTAGACACCCCTCTAGTGGTTTCATCCATAGCCAAGCCACGACTAATCATTTTCATGTTATGTATAGTAATCAGAAAATGGCGCACCCAGATAGAAATGCTGCAAAACTGTAGAACTGTAAATGATTACAGGTGTGGTCTGATTAGACACTGGGTCCTTCCACAAGTGCTGCCTTATAAAAAGGTTCGCCGAGGCTTCTTTTGGGTAACGTACCTCTTGGTTGGAGATTGCTAGACATGCTTCTACGATGAACTCGAAGACATTTCGCCCAGTTGACAGACTTTGAGAAGGGGTGCATCATTGGACTGAGAGAAGCAGGATGGATGCTTTGAGGAACTGCCCATCATCAAGGCTGTTCTGACCAGCTGAGGGCACACACATGGCGCACAGGCTAGAGACGGCCCAGACACTATCAGCCTTTATCGACGAATCCAGGTTCTGTTTGGGATCAGACGATGGTCGGGATAAAGAATTGAGGAATTCAGCTTCAATCCTGCCTTTGCTGTGGAGTGACACAGCGCCCCAACTACCGGTGTGATGATAAAAGGAGCCATCGCATACGACAGTCGGTCACCCCTAGTAGTGATACGAGGGACACTAACAACTCAGCGATATGTGTAGGACATCCTGCCATGTGTTGCCTCTCATGGAAGAGAACTGGCTAGGGGTCTGCACAATATTAGGCAGGTGGATTTAACGTCATGGCTGATCAGTTTATAGATATGAAATTGAGGGTAACTCCAGCTCCTCCACACCATACTGTTTTCCACATGTTATGCAACTTCAGTATATTGTACTAAAGCTTCTAAAAACTCTCCGATTAAACAATGTTCCAGTCTGACCTCCCACTCTTTCTATCTCTAGATCTATTTCTACTGGCTGTGCCCGGAGACGGAGGCGTTCGAGTGGTTTGCAGACCTGCTGCAGTCATTGGAGCGTCAGATGACTGACAAAAGCATGAGCGACTTCCTCACTTACAACATCTACCTCACCCGCTGGAAGGACGCCGAGGTCAGACACACACACCCAAATCTTACAGAGCAAGAATCAAAAAGGTGCAGGAAATGTGTAGGCAGTATTAAAAACTGAAAAAAAAAACAAGAGAGAAATGCTTCCATAGGCTACAGTGGCAAGTATCACCTCCCCTTGCCAAATTGACCCTTCAAAGTCTGAAAAGGCTTGATCAGGAATGCTTTTTGGAAGGGTAGCAGCCAAGAAACAGGGGAACCATGCTGTAGCTCACAAAGATTGGAATGAAGATCAGTGGGAAAGAGGTTATGGAGTAACGAATGGTCATTACAGCTATGGCACTGCTGCTAAAACAACAAATCTAATGGTGGTCTAAGACTTTTGCACAGTATTATATTATTATCAGACTTTTTTTAAGCAGTTGGGGGTTAAGGGCCTTGCTCATGGTTCCAACAATGGCAGACTGGCAGATCTAGGACTTGAAGTATTACAAATCGTGAAGGTTCTGCACTTTTTAACAATGTTGCTATTCCTTAATGAAGGCTGCCCACTTCAGAGTTCACCATGAAGCAGAAAACGACCCCATCACTGGCCTCAAGCAGAAGACTTTGTACGGCAAACCCAACTGGGATAACGAATTTCGGACAATTGCCACCACTCACCCGGGGTACGTGTTTAGATTCTCAAATACCTCTTGTTCTCAGAGATTTAGTCACGGATTCCAAATAGGAATGGTTGTATATTAAACTAAATTATATTAATTAAGTTTCTCACTACTGTCCTGCAGGTGTAAAGTTGGGGTGTTCCTCTGTGGGCCTACTCCCCTGGCAAAAGCCTTAGCGAAGCAATGTCTCACTCAGTCACAGTCCGGGACTGAATTTATATTCAACAAGGAAAACTTCTGATCTGATCTGGTACATGGTGGAATCATAGCATGAATGACATTGCATTAAGATTTGGAGATGCAGCAACTGATTGACGACCAAAGGAACTGGTTTCACCCATTGATGAGAGGAGGACTTTTATATTGTAGAATTGTGCTATGGAATAATGAGATGGAAACATTTCTTGCAAACAGCTTATCTTTTCTGTTTATTCACTTCCCTTAAGTACTTAAGTCATTGCCTACCTACAGTTTGCTTTTCTTGTAACGTTGTTGCACAAGCTTCACAAAAACTTGCTTCCTGATTATCATGTAGAAAGAGGAAACATGTTTGTTGTAACACGAATGAGAAACCTGGCGTTAGCTTTGGCGAAATCCCAATAAAGTCCAAGTCCAGTCATTTTTTGTCATTAAGTACTACAAGTAACACAAACTTGACAGTCATTCAAGTGGATACACAAAGTTTTATTCTTAAGCCATTCATAAATATATAGAAAAAACAGTATTGGGGGTGACACAAAGAACTGCAGGAGATTCTTGTTTTCTTGTTTTTTAAAGAAGACTCGATTCTTTTATTGTGGAAATCAAATCCAAATTGAAGACACTAACATTCTAACTAAAAAAAAATCGTTTACTTCATGGAAAAAAACAGAAAAGTGCTCATTGAACACCAACTCAAAACGGGTAATGAGCTGCGGCTGACTACGGGTATGATTTTAGCATCAAAGACAAGCGTTATGTTACAATACAAATTCATGAGCACAGGAGCTCTCCACCCAAAAATAAGCCGTTCGTTATGTTTCTTGTGGGTAACACGTTCGGCACAACCCGGTTTAATGAGTTGGTGGCGCCACCTGGTGTTCAAATGTGTATCTATGAGTTGGTCACATGAGGCAGGAACTTCTTCCCGTTTCAGAGAGTGATGGCGACGGCGAACACGCTGACGATGCAGTACATGGTCCGGTTCTCCCATCTGACTGTGCAGCTTCCTACGGAGTTCAACATAAAATACAGATTAAATCACCTGAATCTGAGGTGCCGTTGAACAGAGCCATTAACGTTACAGCACACTAGATAAAAACACTTAATGTCTTCAAATGTCTTGAAACTTCAACCTATAGAGCTGTGGTTCCCAACTTTTTTCCACTAAGAGTAACTAAGAACACACATAGACCAAACGAAGAAATTGATACATAAATGAATATTGGACATAAAATATATACATAAATATATGGTGTATTTATTTATTTATTCATTCGTCATGTTTCATCCTACATAGTGATGACATGTCCCAATTAAAATGCTGGAAAACGTCAGATGGCCACTAAAGTGCTTCAGTACTCTGCCCGTTACTCACCGTCGGTGGTAGTGTCCCAGTAACATGAGTTGGCTGTGTGTAGACCTGCTCCACTCTTCTGCATTATAGCACAGTTAACTAAAGCATACACACACATGGTCAGTTTATGGTCAGGTGATTAATAATACAAATATTAATGTACCTTAATACACTGATGAGCCAAAACTTCATGACCAAAAGGAAGAACGTTGATTATGTTACAACTGTCAAGGTCTAGTACTGTATATATCAGACGATGACAGTCGGTTCTCATAGTTGACCAGCAGAGGTCTTGTAGAGTCGGTGAGGGTTGGAGTTACTTTTGCGTCACACCAACACCATATCAGCCAAGTGGCCATAATGTTCTGGCTCATCATCGTATATGCATTATACGGATTTACTGAGCATTACCGATGTACTTGAAGGGTTTTCCCTGTTTGACCAGCTGAGTAAGCGAGTGCTCCACGATGCTGGCCGTCCACTGGTTCACTTTGCTCTGGCTGTAATCCACACCTCCGATAACACCCTCAATACACTACCCCACACACACACACACAGACAGACAGGGTGTACATGAAGCTTGCACTTCTTAAAAAAGTAACTGTAAATCCCTCAGACTGGAGTCATGGGATCTGATACACAACAAAGCTCCTCATTCAGAAGAGTAAACAACAATAATCCACACTGCCATAAAGAACAAACCAAGCAAACAAGTTCAATCCGTCAAAACGTACCTCTTTAACAGCGTTACTTGCATCGTCAGCGTTGAAGGAAACCTAAATGGAAAGCAGCATTAGGAGGAAATGTGAGAACATCTAGTCGCTCTGCTCCCAGCTATCAGAAGCATCAAATAAAAGCTCACAGGTTCATTGCTGCAGTCTGACCTGAGTTAGCAGCTAAAGGTTAAAACAATCTACAAATTAAAAAAGATGTAAACAGCTTAATAGAGAGGAGAAATGTTTGTTTCCAGATATAACAGAAACAATGTAATGTAACAGCAGTGTATATAATACAGTGTTGTTTATACAGTGGTGCTTGAAAGTTTGTGAACCCTTTAGAATTGTCTATATGTCTGCATAAATATGAGCTAAAACATCATCAAATTTTCACACAAGTCCTAAAAGTAGATAAAGAGAACCCAGTTTAACCAATGAGACAAAAATATTTATACTTGGTCATTTATTTATTGAGGAAAATGATCCAATATTACATATTAGTGAGTGGCAAAAGTATGTGAACCTCTAGGATTAGCAGTTAATTTGAAGGTGAAATTAGAATCAGGTGTTTTCAGTCAATGGGGTGCCAGTCAGGTGTGAGGGGGCACCCTGTTTTATTTAAAGAACAGGGATCTATCTAAGTCTGCTCTTCACAACACGTTTGTGGAAGTGTATCATGGCACGAATGAAAGAGATTTCTGAGGGGCTCAGAAACAGAGTTGTTGATGCTCATCAGGCTGGAAAAGGTTACAAAACCATCTCTAAAGAGTTTGGACTCCACCAATCCACAGTCAGACAGATTGTGTAAAAATGGAGGAAATTCCAGACCATCGTTACCCTCCCCAGGAGTGGTCGACCAACAAAGAACCCCAAAGAACCCCAGGGTAACTTCTAAGCAACTGAAGGCCTCTCTCACATTGACTAATGTTAATGTTCATGAGTCCAGCATCAGAAGAACACTGAACAACAATGGTGTGCATGGCAGGGCTGCAAGGAGAAAGCCACTGCTCTCCAAAAAGACATTGCTGCTCGTCTGCAGTTTGCTAAAGATCACGTGGACGAGCCAGAAGGCTATTGGAAGAATGTTTTGTGGATGGATGAGACCAAAATAGAACTTTTTGGTTTTAAAAGAAAGGTGTTATGTTTGGAGAAAGGAAAAACACTGCATTCCAGCCATAAGAAACCTTATCCCATCTGTAAAAATATGGGTACCATGTAGTATAATGGTTTGGGCCTGTTTTGCTGCATCTGGGCAGGAACGGCTTGCCATCATTGATGGAACAACGAATCTGAATGATATCAGAGAATTCTAAAGGAAAATGTCAGGACATCTGTCCATGAACTGAATCTCAAGAGAAGGTGGGTCATGCAGCAAGACACCGACCCTAAGCACACAAGCCGTTCTACCAAAGAATGGTTACAGAAGAATAAAGTTCATGTTTTGGAATGGCCAAGTCAAAGTCCTGACCTTAATCCAATGGAAATGTTGTGGAAGGACCTAAAGCGAGCAGCTAATGTGAGGAAACCCACCAACATCCCAGAGCTGAAGCTGTTCTGTATGGATATTGACAGCACACCAGATACTGAAAGCAAAGGGTCACATACTTTTGCCCTCACTAATATGTAATATTGGATCATTTTCCTCAACAAATAAATGACCAAGTATAATATTTGTGTCTCATTTGTTTAACTGGGTTCTCTTTATCTACTTTTAGGACTTGTGTGAAAATCTGATGATGTTTTAGGTCATATTTATGCAGAAAAATAGAAAATTCTGAAGGGTTCACAAACTTTCAAGCACCACTGTATGTTAGTGTAACGCCAGTCTCTATAATACAGTTTACGTTAGTGCAAGACCATTCGTGTAAAGCCCGTATATGTAATACTGCGTATAATATTAGTTTATATGCAATGCAATGCAATGCGTGTAAGGGCAGTATCCATAACGCAAGTACTGTTAGTGTAACGCCAATGACTTTAACCTAATGTATATTATTGTAACTTCATCGTGTATAATGTAACGTACACAACTATAATGCCAGTCTGTATAATGTAATGCACACTGTATATAATGTAATACAGCCACACCCAAAACGTTACTAATGTACGACTGTAGCAAAACGGCTCAAATTTGTTATCGTTACTAAATTAAACATGAATTAATTGATTACACGTTAACGTAAGAAACTGATCTGATGTGTTACATAATAAATCACTGTTTATCTGACTCGCTCCTCCTGTCGTTAGTGCATTATGCTATGTATGTACGTGAAATATCCTTCCACAAAACTCTTTTATTTACCAATAAAGAATCAAAAATGTACCTCATCTCCGGCATGATACTCCTCCATTATTATTTATTAACGACGTGGAAACAAAGAGCAAATAAAGAGTGTAAGGAACAGCCGATTGTTGCTATCCGACTCTACCCTTCCTTACTTACATGCACTGCGCATGCGTGAAAATGGTGCGCATGCACAGAGAAAATGGCTTGTTGTCTGGATGTAGTCGTGTTTCGCTGCACCACCGTCTAGCGGCGTTCAGCCGTCTTTGTACGTAACTACGACGCCTAAAGAGCCAAAAACATTCAGAAGTTATGAATTAAAACCAAATTTTAGTTCACACAAATGTATAAGCGGGAATTATACACCAACAACTTCAAAAACAGCTCTCCTGTCCACCTGAGAATGGCCCATGACCATGGTAACCCACAGAATAACAGTCGACAAGCGGTAACCTTTTCTGGATGCAATCCAAAATCGACACCTAAACCATGGGTATTAGTATGAAGCTTGGAGTGACACACACACACACACACACACACACAAATAGATTTCCAAGGATTTTAATCCTTATATTTCATGGTAAAGTGCAATGTTAGAGATCAGGGACAGCTGACAAATCCCGGTAGTAATTTTCCAGTGTTTTGGGTAGTTTTTAGTAATGTTTTACCTTATACACCTTAAATTTACACTTAGTATATGAATTATCTATACATGTAATGTCACCCATTCTGTGAAATGGCTCAGTTAGAGCTCAACCTTTTGAAGTGAATGTATCCCGAAGCTTGAGATCAGTGTGGAAAAGTACACGTTTTGTGTTTTAATGGAAAAATGTGTGTAGAAGTATTCAAAGCTGTGTTTACTAGGCATGTACCCAACAGCATGCTTGAGTTATGTTCAATGTTGGGAGAAATACACAATTCAAAACAGTCTACACTACAATATGAAAACTACCAGCACCTTACTACATGTGTAAACCTTAGATGTGGTTCAGTACACACACAGAGACTTTCAACTTTGACTTTGAACCAGTTTTGTAGAATTTTCCGTATACAAAGTGCCTGATAAAATGGCAACTCAACGTGAGTTATATACTTGAGTGACTGAGTGTGTGTATCGTACTGTGTTATAGACTGAAATGCCAAATTGTAATAATACACAACACAGGCCAACAGATTCAGTTTTACTTATTACACATCACACACATGGAAAAATAAATCCACATTTATACCAGTTCTTTTCCCAATTGGTCCAAAGTGCAAGGGTGCAATAGGAATATTCTTACAGTTCACTTAAAGATAGAAAAACTTTACATTTCAGGATGCACATACACAGTCATATCACAAAATAATATTCAACAACCTTAGCGTAGTACCAAAATGCACACGGCTACCACAGCACTGGAAAACTCAAAAACCTCTTTCTAAGGCACATTATGGCTGCTAATCCACATATCACAACACTGCTTCTAAAAGTGGCAAGACCAGTTCTGCTGAAAGGATGGAAGTCAGGACTGGTTTAGATTTGGTTTTGTATCTCTCTGAGCAAACCCTCAACAAAACCTGAGGTGATTGCAATCCAAAGCCTTAGAAAGTGCCAGGGAAGTATTGTAGAGGACCTTTAACATCTGTACCGATGTCAGAGCAGATTGCAGGTGGCTGAGCGAGATCGTAGAGGCTGAGGAGCAGGACCTTCAGTGCTGCTGCTGTTTTCTGCATCTGCACTGTCTGAGCTGAAAGGTTTCTCTGCCGTGTCGTTCTTCGCTAGGGCTTCTGCTTTTTCTTTGCCCTGCTTATCTTTGGTAGAAGATCTTCGCTTGAACAGAGCGATCTTAAGTCAGGAAGGAAGGGAAAAATATACAGCATTTAATGCAATCCATGATGATGATGATGATAGAACAATGGAAAATATTCTACTAGATATTTAAGATATATACAATAAACCCTTCAGAGACCTTGCTGTTGGATCCGAAGAGGTACTTGGCCTTCTCCTGCTTAGCTTCATTTAGACTTTGTGGATTCTCCTCAATAAGTGGACTAGAAGTGCCGTGTTCTTCAGATTCTGCAATTCATCAGAATGCTCTTTATTCTCAATCAGCAGGATTTATGCTGATTTGGAACCAAGAGTCGAGAGTGTCTTCATACTGACCTTTGACTGGTCCATCGGGTTCAGTCGCATCTTTCTTTTCCTATTTTAAACACATAATTACAGTCTTTTAAAGCAACACTTGTGTCAACATTTTTATGCATACCTGTTTGAAATTCTGTGTATTGTTTTAAAGTCATATCTGTGTGGTTGTGCAATGTATAGGGTTCCTTTCAGGGTCTTCTTAAATGACACAGCAGTCTGAATGTGATGTTAATCCAGCGTTTTAACCTTCAGAAAGAAAGACCTACTACTAAACAAATGCACTGCGACCCTCATGAGGACGCGTGATGGAGACTGAGCCTGCCACACAGTGATACTTCAGGCTCCAGCAAAGAACTAATTTGTATATTTAATCCAAAACAGTTTTAGAAGAACTAGGCTTTTCTCTAGTGACACATTTTTTTAAACATACGTCTAAAAATATTGCCATCTCCATTATTAATAAAGCTTCCCCTTTGCTTAGCAGGCTCTTGAACCAATCAATTTCAGGGCATTTGTGGTCCTTGGGTCTTCACTTAGCGATTTCCCTTTGAAATACACACCACTGCACTTAAATTTGATTCCAATCTGGAGTGTGCCATTGCAAAACTGCTGGAGTGATCCCGCACCCATTCCCATGTGGATTCGATGCATCTTTGTGGTTGTTTTCTTGGAGAAAAGTCCAGCCACAGTCAAGCTTCAACCTTCTGTCAGAGGCAGATTTTTGGTGATGCCACTGATTAGAGCCTCTAGTATCACCACAACCAAAAGCATCAACGATCCACCACAATATTTGGCAGTGGGTAACAGATGGACTTCTTTCTATGCTGTCCCTTTTTGTCAAACGTCAGTTTACTAAAGACATTAACAACGAACAAAACCAAAACATGTTTTATGGGCTGTATTCAAATGGATTCAGTTCACCTGAGAAACAGGCTGGACTGTGTTGTTCTCCTCCTCTACTATATCGTCCATCTCATTTTGTTTCTGCTCGTCCTCCATCTCCTCCTCCTCGTCTTCCGTTTGCTCTTCCACTCCACTTGACTCATCGTCACTGAACTCGATGGTTCTTTGGAAATAATCCTACAGAACGTTAGATAGGAGGAGAAAAAGAAATGCTTTAAATGCTTTTTCTTTTCCCAAGTTTCAACGAGTCAAAGTAAAGACTGAAGGGATGTCAAATGTTTAACATGTAGTTGGGATTACACACAGATGAGGATCATCTAAGTATCTGCTAAGGGTGGGTGTATTAGAAAACTCTCACCTGGCAACATAGCATCCTCATTACTGCAGAGCATTTCCACATTCAGACTTCGGAATATGACTTTGTACTGGTGAACTCGACATTGAACAGAACCCAGATTCTTGCTTTATTTATTGTATTGTCACTCGCTTCTTTACAATTGCACTGGAGCAACAAGGCTAATGTAGCTAAGACGTTATGGAAGTGAACCTTTATATATATATATATATATATATATATATATATATATATATATATATATATTGTACATACCAATTTCCCCCCGAATCACCCCAACGTCTTACTGCTATGTCTTAAAGGCAGTCCTGGGTAGTAATATGCAAGCTAGCATTTATTTTAGCACTAGCTAGCAAGTCATTGTTACTTAAAGCAGCACAGATTAGTCACACTTGGTTGCTTCCTAATCCTTATATAACTCTTCCTAACAGAAAACTGACTATTAATAATTAAAATAGTTGAAATGAACTAAAATGAATGAAGTTTTAAGGGTGGCACAGTGGTAAGCTCCATCCTCTCAGAGCCCCTGAGATCCTAGATTAGACTCCAAGCCTGGGTACCACCTGTCTGGAGTTCTGAATGTTCGAACTTTGGGGTAAACAAAATTCAAACGGACCATCGAATGTCCAAACTGATCGAGTGAAGAGGTGTTCGAATTCTGAGGTTGTGTATGGGTTTTCGGCAGCAGTCGTTTCTTGCTTATACTGTATGTTGTGTGACAATTTGACATTCTCATCATGAAAGACACAATTGTTCATAAAAAACACACAAACATGATACTGAAAGTAAGAAAAATGGATATGAAGAAAAAATAGATTGTAAACACATCAGCTTTTTAAAAAGGCCAACAAAAGTACTTAAAGGAAACAAAGACAAAGGAAATGAGAGACACACAGAGAGAGAGAGAGAGAGAGAGACAGAGAGAGAGAGAGAAAGGGAGAGAGGGGGAGAGAGAGCTGTGTTTTTGATTTATTGACAGTTGATTCATTTCAAGTTGAGGTAATGGGGCAGCACGTCATCCCAGAACTGCTGAGGCTCTTGAGGTTTGAACTGCCTTTTTTTAGCCAGGCTCTTTTTTTGTGATTTGGATGCACTTTTACTTTCTTTTTGCTTCTTATTACCCTCATCTTCCTCCTCTTCGGCAGCTTCAGATTCTCCTTCCTCACCTTCGCCTTCCTCCTCTTTTGCTGCCTCTTCTTGGTCGTTGTCTTCTTCATTCTCATCCTCCTCTCCTGCTTGCTCCTCACTTTCCTCTTCCTCATTTTCACCTTCATCCTCATTTTCTTCATTTCCATCTTCGCTTTCTCCTTCCTCTTGATTTTCCTGTTCTTCTTCTTCCTCTGCTTCACTATTGTTACTTTCATTTTCGTCCTCTTCCTCATCCTCTGCCTCACTCTCCTCCTCCTCCCCGTCATCTACCATCTCTCCACTCTCCTCTTCTGCCTCACTCTCTTCCTCACTTTCCTCATCACCTGCCTCGCTGCCTGGCCCTTTACCTTCGGAGTCACTTTCCCGCCCTCCTTCCTCACTCTCGTCCTCTGCCGAGTCACTTTCCTGCACTCCTTCCTCACTCTCGTCTTCTGCCGAGTCACTTTCCTGCACTCCTTCCTCATTCTCATCCTCTGCCGTGTCACTTTCCTGCACTCCTTCCTCACTCTCGTCCTCTGCCAAGTCACTTTCCTGCCCTCCTTCCTCACTCTCGTCCTCTGCCGTGTCACTTTCCTGCACTCCTTCCTCACTCTCGTCCTCTGCCGAGTCACTTTCCTGCACTCCTTCCTCATTCTCATCCTCTGCTGTATCACTTTCCTGCGCTTCTTCCTCACTCTCGTCCTCTGCCATGTCACTTTCCTGCCCTATTTCCTCACTCTCGTCATCTGCTGTATCACTTTCCTGCGCTTCTTCCTCACTCTCGTCATCTGCTGTATCACTTTCCTGCCTTCCTTCCTCACTCTCGTCATCTGCTCTCCTACTCTCCTGCCCTGCTGTCTCACTCTCATCTTCTGCACCACTTTCCTCACCTGCTGCCTCACTCCCGTCTCCTGCTGTCTCACTTTCTTGCTCTACTATCTCACTCTCTTCCTCCTCCCCCTCCTCACCATCTGCCATGCTACTCTCAGAGCCTTTCTCCTCTTCAGAAGAATTGGCTTCTATTCCTTTGTCCTCTCTGCTATTGTCCTCAACCTCACTGCCACTTTCAGATTTTACACTTTCTTTGTCCCTTTCCTCCTCAGACTCCGACTCCAGTTTCCCACTCTGGCTCTCTGTCCTTGCATCAGTCTCTTCTTCTGCGTCTTCATCTTTTCGTCTCATCTTGCGTATTCCATGGCTGCTCACTTCCATTTCTGGCTCGTTCCCTTCTGCCTCATCTTCGCTTGACTCTCTTAAAGTTGCATCGTCCTCTTGCTCGTCCCCATCCTGAACGATTTTACTGCCTTCTTTGCCACTCTTCACTATAGTCCCTTTAGTCATGTCCTCGTCGTCTTCCTCCTCTGATAACTGACCAATCTCACCTTTCCCTCTTTCTCCATCTCTGTCTTCACTTTCCTTCTCCTCTGAAAACTGGGCCTCAGATTGATATTGAGATGAGCTTCTTTCCATTTGAGGGCCATCTTCCGGCATTACGTTAATGGTAACCACTGTCCTTTTGCTTGATTGCTCCTGAGAGCTGATAGGGACAGCATCTGAGAGATTCCAATCATTCAACTTGTTTGGGCTTTGTCTACGTGAGCTAGTTTGGGAGGAGTTAACAGTTGCTGCTCTAGATAGAGACTTTCTAGTGACTCCCTGTTTCGGCAAAGGCACAGGACTCTCCATTCTGAGTTTCTCTGTTAGAGAGGTCACCTCAAGAGGAGAGCTTGGTTCTGTGTTGTTCATACAGTCTATTGATTTGGCATCCATCAAATGTCTTGTAGTTGTATTTGTGCTAGTAGGAGTTCTCGTTTTTGCTGGAGTATGCTGTTTGAGATGTTTCTTTTTGGTTTCAGGAGTATTATCCTTTAATTTGCTTTGCTTAACTGCTGATTTACTGGTCGCCTTGGCTACCTTGTCTCCAGCAGTGTGCTTCACCTGTGTTATTTTAGCAGCAGCAGCTTTATGCACACTTTGATCTGCAAGGGTTTTACTATTTATTAAAATCTGTTTATGATAATTCTCCTCCGGCTTGATCTGGTCTTTTACATCAATGATCTGTCTTTTTGCCTCTGACATCCGGTGCGCTGGGGATCCTGTTTTGCCTGAATCGTTTCGTCGTAAACGTTTAGTCTTATCTTGTGATTTGCCAGCTTTCACTTCAACTAAACATATATAAATAAACTTAGGATTGCTTAAGCTTTCTCGAACTGACTTATCTTTGCCTTTAGGTCGTTTAGTGTCCCCTGTGATTTCGCTCACGAGCTTTAATAACTGGCTTTCCCTTGCTGCATTTATGGACAAGCCAGGCTCAGGCTCAGGCTCAGTTACACTCTCTGACCGGCTCTCTGGTTTAGCCCTACTGCTTCTTGTTTTGCGCCTCGTGAGCCTACTTTCCATCGCAGCGTTCTCTTTATCGCTGCTTGAACTCTGAGCATTTAGGTAACAAATTCTGGCAAGTCGAGATTCCCTATGCGGCGGTTTGCCCCTGCGACTTCTTGGTAAGTCAGCTGACAGATCCTTGCTCGAAGTATGTTTTGCCCACCCGGGGTCTCGTGCAGGCTGCTCCACCTCCTGACTGCACTTTTTCTCAACTTTAAACTTCTTCTATCCGAGCCCCAGGAAGCAAAGGAGCAAAAGAGAGAAAGAGTTAGAGAGAGGAATGAGAAGACATGCAATGCAGGAAGAGTTAGTGCAGCATGAGCTCAGAGGTGAGAAACTAATTATACAGCCTAAAGCCGTGGTTCCCAATCTAACAACCTTTCTTCCTTGGAGCCCCCCATATGAGTATCTAAGAAAACCCGCACACACACAGACCAAAAGAATAAAGTGAATCATTGCAAATCTTAATTGGCAAAAATGAACATCAATTATAGGTTTTTCCCTTTTTTTTGGATTCCTTGAATACCTTTTTTGAGTGAAAATATCTTAAGTAATTTTATATACAGATTTTTTTTCCAGTAAGTTATTTTCATTCTATTTAACTTGCAAATTGTACTTTGACAAACTCAGAGCACCTCAGAGCAGACAAAGCCTCACACACCCCAGTGATGGTTAGCGCCCCCCTGAGGAGCGCCCGGACCCCAGGTTGGGAACCATGGGCCTAAAGCTGTGATAAGGACAGATGCATAGAACGAGCCATGATAAAAAAGGGTAGATTGAGAATAAAAGCCCGTTTGTAAAACATTTAAATTATTTTTGTTAAACGACAAGGCCAATTCCAAAACGTTGGGCCAGTATGTACAATACAAATACAATCAGAAAGTAAAAAAAGTCCTTTTTTCTTAGATTAGGGGCTAAAAGTCTGAGACCACTATTAAAAATCCTTCTATTTTGCCTTATTCTTGGATTTAATACATTTTTTCATTACAAGTCATATAACCAGCGTCACATTTTTTGTGTGAAAAGAAGATATTTGACATTTTATTAACTAGCAATGTGGCGGATTAGATAAATCAGTCTTACCTTATGAACAGGAGACAGCGTAAGAGTCTTCTCACCAGTGTCCATGTTCATTACATGAGTCTATAAGAGCAGAAGGACACCTAAAGTTCATCCATCTATATTTCCCTTTAATTACATGATGTTATCATGTGTATCATGATAATAAGTGGATACAATAGCAACCAATGCACTGAAGAACTCCCTCAGACACATCCAGTGTTTGTTTGATAAAGGACCCAGTCAGAAGGCACCGCTGCTGTGACTTGTAACTGCTGTGTTGTACTGGCAGGTACACCCTCTGAGCCCCTTAGGTTGGATCAGGTACATGAGTTCACATTTCACATGTAAGTACTCACTACATTCAGTAGGTCGGTCGTTTCTCCCAAGTCCTTCACACTTTCGTTGTCCTCATACTTTTCGACAGAACGTTTCCCATCGACTTCATGTTGGGTTGTCACATTTCCTGATAAAATGAGTGCGGAATTCATTGAGCACTATATCTACCATCTTGTATTATAACCAGTACTGTGCACAAGTCTTAGGCCACCATTACATTAGATACAACATTGTTTTAGCAATGGAATGACGCCAAGTTGACCCTTGAACTTGTACAGACGAAGCTTGATCAGGATTGCCAAGAAACCACTTTGTCAGAAGGCGAACAGGGTGAAAACCAAGATATGCTAAAGCTCACAAAGACTGGAATTAAGATCAGATGGGTCGACAGTATGGTATATAAGGCGTAAGATTTTGCATAGTACTGTATAATTAAGTAATGGAAGTAATTCAAGACTGTGGATTACCAGTGAGGCCATTTGGAGCGTTGTTGCTGTGTAGTTCTGTGGGAGGTACCCGTGAGGGCAGAGTATGGCTAGACATGGGCAGAGACACATCAAGGTTACGCGAACTAAGGGGTGGAAGAGTCCGGAACATCATCCCGTACTGGTCTGGAGAACGTTCCTAAAAGTGAAAAACAAACCGATCTTGACATTCAATTTCAAGGAACAAAGACCTATAGGGACATCTATGGGTTAAAATGGGGCGGAGCAAATTATTATTACAATTTTTTTGCAGTGTGGCAGGGCATATTATCATCCTGAAAGAGGCCACTGCCATTAGGGAATACTGTTGCCATGACGGGGTGCATACGGTCAGCAACAATGTTTAGGTAGGTGGTAAATGTCAAAGTAACACCCAAAAATAGTATCTAAGAGTTAACTTATTGGGTTGCTTTAAGTTAGTATCCATTAAGGATCATAATCACTGTTATTATGAGTTGCATTGACCAACCCTCTCCCTGCGCCGGTCCCGAGCCGAGAGGCTTCTTTTCAGATCGGGCCGACTGTCCACCTCCATGAGCAGCTCTGTGTTGGACTTCTCCAGATACACCACAGTGCCGTCATCGTCCTCCAGCGTCATAGCTTCTGTCCCTTCGACCCGAGGTTTGGCCAACACCAGCGTGTGACATCCACCACATGAAACCTAATGTGGAAAAAGCATAATCACACATACAGGCTATGCACAGAGGCTTTGAGCTGTACATGTAATGGATTACATCATGAAACCCACAGAGTGCACGTTATATCTGAGGAACCGTGGACACAGTGTTGGGGTAAACCGATTGACAAAGTTCTCTTCTCCCAGAGCTAGCTTCCCGTGGCGGCCGTCGCCAAAGGTGTACAGAAGGCCGCTGTCTGAAATGAGCAGAGTGGAAGAAATAAGGGAATTCAACAACCCTTCTTAATAATATTAAAGCAGCTTAGTACATAAGCACAAGTGATCATATTTGGAGGTGATGTGGTACCTGTGATAACAGCGGTGTGATTCTCCCCACATGCTACGTGTTTTACTCTGCCCTTGCGGAAGTGCTCCACCACTCTGGGGACTCGGGATTCGAAGGCGATGGTGCCGTGACCCAGTTGGCCAAACTGACCCAATCCAAATGAATAAAGGCAATTCTCTGTTTCATATTGCAAAAACACGTTACATGTTAGAGAAAAACAAAATACAGACAGGGAATAGACTTATAACTGATAAAATCTTACAAATAGAGGCATAAAAAATCGTTTAGGGTTCGGGAATGGATTAATAATATTCGGAGTTCAAACAGCCTTTTGGAACCAAAGTTTGTACACCTTGGACATTGTGGTCAAATGTCCAGTACTTTAATCACTATAGTCCCCATAACTAGACAGGTATTTGTGAACATATAGTTTTCCTTCCATAGAAAATCACTCCCCAAATCAAACTACTTGCCAAATCAGCCATATTCCACTTCCCAAATGCCTGATAGCCAACGCAACCTATTATATTTCACCCACCTCCCAAAAACATGCCAGTAGATGGACTGGCTACTCTGAAATGCCCTGTCATTGCACCCAGTGTTTTTTGGGTAGGGCTCCAGAATGCAACCCTGACAAGGAAGAAGTCTTAATTTTATTACTTTGATTCTCTTCCAATAATTTCTTGTTTTGAGAGGAATGTAAAAGTCATTCAATTATTCATGGTACCAACAGCCCTGACTAGTACCATGTTAACATGTACAAGTCCTGCAATCCATCCATGTCTTATACTGCATCCAGCATGACTCTGCTGCTCCTAAACACACCCATTTTACAAAATATCATCTTTTAGCCTTCGTGGAGAGTCATCGTACCTGTGAGTGCCACCGTATGCTCTCCTCCGCATGCCACTTGGAGCACCGGTTCAGAAATGCCCTCCACCTGCTGCGGCACTTTGTGATTGGGCAGCTGTGCTGTAGACAACCCCAGCTTCCCATTGTCTCTCTCGCCGAATGTGAATAATGCTCCATCCTCTGTTTGTGGAGCAGAGTAATTTCAATGACCATTTCACTGTACATAAGGTTTGATATCACAATAAAATATTCGTACCTGTTACAAAAGCAGAATGGTAGTAGCCACAGGATACCCATGCTACTCGTCTCCCTGCGGAAAGTTCCTGAGGAACTGGACTGCCTTCCTTGTTTCCAAGACCGATCTGCCCCTCTGAGTTATCACCCCACACGTAGAGCTTCCCATCCTCTAGAAGAACACGGCCAAACAGCTCAAACTATTACCACACAGCTACAACCAGACCATCTTCACACATTAATTACGCTGACCAAAATGGAGACAGTGTTGGTAAAGTGGTTAAGTTAATGGACCGAAGATTTGTTGTACAAAATAACAGGTTTCTAGTACACAAATTACTACAACTTCGCTAACTCAGAGGAAACCTTACGCATAAGAGCCGCTGACGTATTGGATCCAGCAGCCAACATTTTGATTGGTCCACGTTTGGCGAAGAAGTTAATCGGCTCGAATGAAGGTCTGTCCTTAAAGTCTCCAAGACCGAGCTGGCCTTCATTGTTCCCACCAGCGGCGTACAGGTTACCACGTGCTGGTGACATAAGAGAGACTGCTGCCTCATCCTTTGCATACTGTGACATAAAGTGCTGTACAGTTGAACCCGACTATCTGAATTTGATCACAAGCAATAATGAAAATAGGCTCTCGATATTTGAATATTTGTTATAAGAGATGAACCGATTGCAATTCTTTTGGCCGATTTCGATTGCCGATTTTTTTAACATATCGCCCAATTATGATTACTTTTCTGGAAATCGTTGTCGGAAGTATAAATGACAGAATACAGAAACATTTTTGTTCCACTTTTCTTTTAATGGAAGCATTTTTATTGCTAAAGAAAGATAGCAGCAGCTGCTGGCTTGGACCTGGCTCTACACTCTCGCTAGCGTTATCCTCTTTTGCCTTTGTTAGATTTGTCAAATTCCGCATATTCAGCGGGGTGATGCTGTTTGAAACATCTTATTGAATTTGTGGTTCTGTTTTCTGAGTTGTTCCTCCATGGCTTATTTTCTCTGTGCATGTATTATGAGCTGTAGAGCTTCCACGCTGAAGACATGACTGTGTCCGAAATAGATCCCTCCTCCCTCATTAGTGTCCCTACTCCCTCATTAGTAATATGTTATATAGTGAGAGAGTTTAGTTGACCATCCATTTATGGTCACTGGCCGGTGATCGGTGCATTTCTATTTGTTATTCAAAGCATTTTCAGGACAAGGCACATTCTGATAACAGGGTTCCACTGTATTTGTGTATATTTGCCACCCTTAACAACAGTATCATAAAATCATGTAAGCAATATAAACATGCGATTACTTTTTGTGGTGCTTCCTGGACTTTAATGATAGAGAAAATATAAAGTACTTACACGTATAAACAAGCGTATGAGTTCGTCCACAAGCAACAAGCTTAACCTTCTCAGGCTTTAAGGCTTAAACAAAGGATAAATTGCATAATGACGTTAAAAATATGCCTAGAATAAAAACACAGTATATTATTAAACACAGTTATGCCACCATCTGTTCAGCAGAGATCCCATTGTTTTACTGGCCAGCCACAGCATTTCGCTTCATATCGTCCTCTAGTGGAGCTGCAGTAAGTCACGTTGCCTAATTCAAATCCACCCCGTATTGTATAATAACATCTTATTATTGTATCTTTGTAAATCATAAATTGTATAAAATAACCATGTGTTATTGTGTATTAGACAACCCAGCTAACTGCAGCTCCAATTACGTTCCCAATTTACTCACTGGCAGATTGTTTCCGCCCCTTTGAAAGGCCAACCAATCATCATAAAGAGAAGCCGTGCATCCAGGTGGGCCAAATGGAAGTCATGCTGTCCAGTAAAGGCCAAGATGTTTTGCAGAAACAGACCTGCCCACGCTCCGTTCACTGCTAGTGAAGCTTTTGCGTCTGGACGTGGCTCAGAATGATGCAATAGACACTCAGAGGTGCACAGGCTTTAGTGAGAGTCTGTTTACTCTGTTTAGGTGTTCAAAGGCGATTTGACATTCAGGCTGCACAGTTCAGTGGGAGGAGTTTGGGTTTAACGAACGAACAGCATGACAGTGAGGAGATTTGATCATCTGATTTACTAAAATATCAAGTTCCACCAAGATTAATATGAATAATATAAGCATTTTTTCGAAATTTCTTCGATTCTTAGAAAATAATGGATTAATTGACTCAGCAACACCAACTCCTGCAGTGTGAGATTAAGAGGACATATGAACGTTGAATGTTTTATGCAGTAAACCAACGAAACACAGAGGCTGCAATGAATGAGACATGTCTTATATTTGTTAAGAATGCATTTTACCTTTCACACGAGTAGGTTTATTCACGCTGCTCTTATCTCCCAGCCCTAGCTGCCCCCAGTTGTTACTGCCGAACATGAACAACTTTCCATTCTCTTTGAACAAAAATACCAAAACAAAGTGTGTCTTAACAATAAAACAGTATATCTAACAAAGATGCAGTACGAAGAGCGTTCGTTGTTGACCATACCTGTAATTAGTGCTGTGTGCTCGTCTCCACACACTACCTTTAAAGGTACGTCATTTTTCAGCCAGAATTTGCTGGGAATATTGTCTGCGAATTTGCTCTTGCCGAAAGTAAAGACTGCTCCCGATTCTGCAAAGAATAAAAAAACACTTCAGCTAACATCCTCAGAATTAAGTTAATATTGCAGCATGCTTTCGATCTTTCTAGACTACTTGTCATAAAAATATGCTTCTTAAACACTAAATACAGGGTGGGCCATTTATATGGATATACCTAAATAAAATGGGAATGGTTGGTGATATCAACTTCCTGTTTGTGGCACATTAGTATATGGGAGGGGGAAAACTTTTCAAGATGGGTGTTGACCATGGTGGCCATTTTGAAGTCGGCCATTTTGGATCCAACTTTATTATTTCCAATGGTAAGAGGGTCATGTACCACATCAAACGTATTGAGAATTTCACAAGAAAAACAATGGTGTGCTTGGTTTTAACTGAACTTTATTCTTTCATTAGTTATTTACAAGTTTATGACCACTTACAAAATGTGTTCAAAGTGCTGCCCATTGTGCCGGATTGGCAATGCAACCCTCTTCTCCCACTTTTGACACACCGATAGCAACACTGCAGAAGAAATGCTCTCCCGATCTGACCCCCTTAGACTTTTATCTTTGGGGTCATCTGAAGGAAATTGTCTATGCTGTGAAGATACTGAAACAACGGATACTGGAAGCCTGTGCTAGCATTTCTTCTGCGGTGTTTTTCTTGTGAAATTCTCAATAAGTTTGATGTGTTACATGACCGTCTTCCCATTGAAAATAATAAAGTTGGATCCAAAATGGCCGACTTCAAAATGGCCACCATGGTCAACACCCATCTTGAAAAGTTTCCCCCCTCCCATATACTAATGTGCCACAAACAGGAAGTTGATATCACCAACCATTCCCATTTTATTTAGGTGTATCCATATAAATGGCCCACCCTGTAGATTAAATGGTTTAACAATAAAACGGGTGTTACTCTGCCATGGATATGAAATGAAGAACAAATGTACACTTTATTAATCCATTGTATCTTTATGCTAACGTAGTTTAATGATGGTGTAATATGTACTTTTGGTAGGCTATACGGTTATTAGCTATGAACTATAATTCTTTTCTGCAACATGGCTGACATTCTTTAAAAAGAAATAAAAGAAACTGGCGTTAGCCCTTCAACCTTTTGGAAGGATGCTGGGGCATTATGGGAAAAGTAGTTCCTGTAGTGAAGTTGCGTGGAAGTGAACTTATTACTACTATAACGTTACTGTACTGGATAACTCACATTTATCGTTGCATACTGCATGTTTGATGCACCGGAAAGTACGACGCAACTAGTACGTACTGCTACAGCAGTATGCGACCGTGAAAGGGGCGTGGCTTGGTTGACCCTGGCAACAGACAGACGCTATTTCTGTTCTGCTCCATATAAATAGCCGCTCTTTATTTACACGGTTAAAAAACAATGACTGCATTTGTTTTTAATGATGGAGGAGACGATATTTTAAACCAGATAGATCATTAACTTATTACTGAGGAACGATCCTGTTTTAATTTAGCCAGGCACAGATGAGGAGACATTCATAATCATTGGGAATCTGCAACGGAAAATAAAGCAATAAATAAGCGATTGTAAATCAATGACAGATACATAGTACAACGATGTAATCCTACCAGGTATCTCATCCTCTGTGTCTCCAGCCATTTCTCCTGTAATCCGCTTAGTGAGACTGCCTACAAATACACGTCACGTCCTGTTTACGATCGATTGCGTACGTCAGTTATTATTATTATTATTATTATTATTATTATTATTATTATTATTATTATTAGTAGTAGTAGTAGTAGTAGTAATCCTGCGTATTCGTTTAACCCACTTCCTTTATCGCAATTTAAACTCTTTGCCGTGTCCTAAATGCCACCTCACTCCCTATCCCCTACAAACCCTAAAGTGTATTCCCTTGCTGAACCTAGCTTTAGCTATTTCGCTTAGCCCACTTTCGCTTTCATAAATGCGCTAACTGTGTGCAATAGGCTTGCAGACGTTGCTTATGAAGGAAAAGCCCCCTAGGTAGTGCGCTCTATAGTGAACAGGATGCGGTTTGGAACAGCGCCCGCACCGCTTCCGTCCAAAACACGGCGAGAGAAGCTTACGTACCACGATGGCACTCAGTTCTGGATAACATCAATATGAAAACGCTTTTCTTTTTTAGCCGTGACTCCTGGGTCCTGATTCTGTCGAGATGAAATGCGCCTAAAAGTTTAGGAGCAGCGTCTCGCTGCGTGACATTGGCCCTGAGCTTAGAAATCTGCCCTGACGATAATGGAAGGAGTGCTGTACAAGTGGACTAATTACATGACAGGTAACTTCATTGCTGTGCAGAAGAGCTGCGCTGAAATGCCACGCTGCCATCATATATAGGATTTATAAAGAGCTTAAGCAGATCGAGAGCAGAAATCGTAGCAATCCAGTCTGCCTCCCTGTCTTATCTATCTATGCCTCTCTGTGTAAATATTTGTCTGTGTATTTATCTATAGCTGTGTTTCTGTGTAATTATCTACCGGTGTCTATGTGTATCTATATACAGCGCTGTGCAAAAGTCTCAGGCCACCATTAGATTTGTTTTAGCAGTGCTATAATGATCATGTATAACATATTGTCGACGCAGCATATCAAACTTGGATTCGACTCCATAGTAGTCTTTCCCACTGATCTTCATTCTAATGTTTGTGAGCTTTCGATTGTCTTCGTGGTTCTAAAAGTGGTTTCTTGGCTGCTACCCTTCCAAAAAGCATTCCCGATCAAGCTTCTGACTGTAGAAGGGTCAACTTGGCAACCCGATGAAGCTGCCCGAAGTGTCACACTAAATGCTTGCCACTGGAATCCGTTTTATCTTTACTATCTTTAATACAGCATTCACATGTCCCATCTTTATGGTCGCGTTCTAATAAAGGGACTGCGAAATAGTTATATATGATAGTATTGCTCAGACAATCGTATATCTAAGTTAATGGTGGCCTAAGACTTTTGCACAGTACTGCCCGGTACAAGTCTGTCGAGCCGTCTGTCTTTATTTCTGTCCCTCCCTGTCTAGATCTGTTTGTCTGACTTCTTGGTTTCTGTTGCCAAAGTGAAGTTGATTCCTGTCAGGCTGTTTTTAGACAGTATTTGCTTTTATGCACGTCCCTTTCAACACGGAACTGAAATCTTTTTTTTTTTTTTTTAATGAGGGTGTGATAGCACTGTAAGCGCTTTTATGCTGCAGACACATAAACAGTACCAGAGCTCATATTGCACTAACTGAAACCGATGTTTATTGCATGTCAGGTTGGCAGCCACGCTGGTTCGTGTTGAACAATGGAATCATTTCCTATTACGACTCGCAAGATAACGTGTGCAAAGGCTGTAAGGGCAGCATAAAGATGTCAGTGTGCGAAATTAAAGGTAAGACTCTTTCCCTTTATGGCGGGTATTATGGTTTGTGTACTGACATGGCACTGTTTCCAGTAAATACTGAAACTAATCCTGCGGTGTAACACAATGCTGGCAGGGCTGCAAAGCCGGCCTAATTCTTTAGTTTATTGGCTTTCTTTTGGACGCTAGTTCACCCGACCGACAACACCAGGCTGGAGCTGATCATACCAGGCGAGCAGCATTTCTACGTGAAGGCTGTCAATGCAGCCGAGAGGCAGAAATGGCTGGTGGCACTGGGGAGCTCCAAGGCTGGCCTCGTCGACACCAGGACCAAAAAAGAGAGGGGTGCGGCATTCTCGTTAACCCTGTTCAATTCACTTCAGTCCTATTTGCAAGCACATGCACACGTGTAGCTGAAGTTTCACCCATCTTTGACCTGGAATCTTATTCTTGTCTTTGGCAGAATTAACCGAGACCACGGAGTCACTCAAAACCAAAATGTCTGAACTGCGCCTGTACTGCGACTTATTAATGCAGCAGGTTCACACCATACAAGAGTCCGTGGAGCAGGCTGGAGACCACGTCGAGGTATGTATATTTTAAATACGTAACGAAAAGGAAAGGAGCATTACCGTGCTGTTTTCTTCCTTTCAAGACTGCGATTCTCTTTTCTGTCCAGCAGGGTTTGCAAGGGTTCGTTCATACAGTGGAACCTCAGCATTCAAACAAATAAAACAGTGAACAGTTTTTTTTTTCTCCCCAAATTCGAACAAAACTTGAGATTTTGAACATAGAACACTCAACCACAATGCACATAATGCAATCCAGCCGGTGGTGATAATGCACCAATACGGTGTACCGATCGTCATAAAATCCAAAAGAAGAACATGAAATGATCATATGTGTATGTATAGTGGGGGAAAAAAAGTATTTAGTCAGCCACTGATTGTGCAAGTTCTCCTACTTAGAAAGATGAGAGAGGTCTGTAATTTTCATCATAGCTACACTTCAACTATGAGAGACAAAATGAGAAAAAAAATCCAGGAAATCACATTGTAGGACTTTTAAAGAATTTAATTGTAAATTATGGTGGAAAATAAGTATTTGGTCAGTAACAAAAGTTCAACTCAATACTTTGTAACATAACCTTTGTTGGCAATGACAGAAAAACATTTTCTGTAAGTCTTCACCAGGTTGGCACACACTGTAGCTGGTATTTTGGCCCATTCCTCCATGCAGATCTCCTCTAGAGCAGTGATGTTTTGGGGCAACACGGACTTTCAACTCCCTCCACAAATGTTCTATGGGGTTGAGGTCTGGAGACTGGCTAGGCCACTCCAAGACCTTGAAATGCTTTTTACGGAGCCACTCCTTTGTTTGCCCGAGCTTGTGTTTGGGATCATTGTCATGCTGGAAGACCCAGCCACGTTTCCATCTTCACATGCTCTCACTGATGGAAGGAGGTTTTGGCTTAAAATCTCACGATACATGGCCCCGTTCATTCTTTCCCTTACCACGGATCATTCGTCCTGTCCCTCTGCAGAAAAACGCAGCCCCAAAGCATGATGTTTCCACCCCCATGCTTCACAGTAGGTATGGTGTTCTTGGGATGCAAACTCAGGATTCTTCTTTCTCCAAAAACGACAAGTTGAGTTTTTTTACCAAAAAGTTCTATTTTGGTTTCATCTGACCACATGATATTCCTCCCAATCCTCTTCTGGATCATCCCCATATGCTCTCTGGCAAACTTCAGACGGGTTTGGACATGTACTGGCTTAAGCAGGGGGGCACGCCTGGCACTGCAGGATCCGAGTCCCCTCTCGGCGTAGTGTGTTACTGATGGTAGCCTTTGTTATTTTGGTCCCAGCTCTCTGCAGGTTCATTCATCAGGTCCCTCCGTGTAGTTCTGGGATTTTTGCTCACCATTCCTCATGATAATTTTGAACCCATGGATTGTCTTCAATTGCTCCCACAGTTGATTTATTCACACAAACCTGCTTGCCTATGTAGATTCACTCTTCCCCCAGCCTGGTGCAGGTCTACAATTGTTCTTCCTGGTGTCCTTCAACAGCTCTTTGGTCTTGGCCATGGTTGAGTTTGGAGTCCTGACTGTGTGAGGGCTGTGGACAGGTGTCTTTTAAATACAGATAACGAGGTCAAACAGGTTGCCATTAATACAGGTAACGAGTGGAGGACAGAAGAGCTTCTTAAAGAAGAAGTTACAGGTCTGTGAGAGCCAGAAATCTTGCTTGTTTGTGTGTGACCAAATACTTATTTTCCACCATGATTTATAATTAAATTCTTTAAAAATCCTACAATGTGATTTCCTGGATTTTTTCTTCATTTTGTCTCTCATAGTTGAAGTGTACCTATGATGAACATTACAGACCTCTCTCATCTTTCTACGTAGGAGAACTTGCACAATCAGTGGCTGACTAAATACTTTTTTAACCCACTGTACATTATCATATGATGCATGTAAATGTTATATTAGTGATAAGATGTGCCAAATTTGCGTTTCACTTTATTTTCACTTATTTCTTTTTTTTATTGATTGTCATTCCTGTGTTACATTCTTTTGATTTATTCATGTTTTTAATTATTGTCATACTGTTATAATGTCATTTGGGGGTCGGGAACGGATGAATCCTATTTCCATTATGGGGAAATTTGATTAATACTTCGAACAAATCCGAACTCGAACGGCCTTTGTGGTTGGAAGATTGCACCATTGAGTGTTTTATTGAAGGTGCCCACGTTCGAAGTCGGAATTTTTGTTGTTTGATGTCCGAATTATTTGAGTGAATAGGCGTTTGAATGCCAGTGTAAATAAAACAAACAAAAAAATTGGTTGAGCTCAACAATAAGGCTTCCAAACATCTTGCCATGTTTCTGTGACATATCTGGGACTTAGAGCAGGAGTGAAGACTCAATATAATGACATAATTGGTAGTAAAGAAGAAAGGCATAGATGTAGCTCATTGAAGCCAATGAGATGCCTAGTTTGGCTTTATTACCCACCTATCCTGGAAAGGAATCCCCTAATTCGATAAATGGCGAAATTTGTAACCCTTTCACCTCCAGGTAAATCTTAAAGATAGAGATACAGAGCCATAGAGAAATGCATGATGAGGTTAAATCTAGCAAGAAATTGTGTAGAGAAAGAAGAATGAACTCGATATAGGGATGTAATTGTTAAAAATAAGAAAGGGCGTAGAAGTTTCCCTACTGATAAATTGGAAGACACCAACTGGCATGAGCTCTTGGCTGTGACTGGGCAGGAAAAAATTGAAAACACTGATGAATTGCACGTTTATTTATTGGTTTTAAGCAAAGCAAATGCCAGCTTTGTGTTAATTAAGCCGTATCCTCTCGTGGTGTTTTGGGCGTGTTCCCTAGACGAGGAATGAGGCGTCATCCTTGCTGAGTGCCACCTGTAACACCTTCATTCAGACCCTGGAGGAATGTATGAAGATCGCCAATCTGAAGTTCCAGACGGACTTGTTGCAGTCGAGTCCGGTAGACCCGCTGATGTCACCCGTCTCCCCGTCTCCTGTCCAGATGGCCAGAGTGAGGACCAGATGATCAAACTAGTGCCTTTGAGTTACTCTGTACTTTCAAAATTTAGACCAACTCTTCTTTCCCTTTGTTTTGACTGTGCAGATGAAGCGGTCCATCAGCCATCCGGGCACCTATAACTATGACAGGTACCAAACGCTGAGAGAAACTCTGAGATGCAGGCTCATTTGGTGTCACCGTGTAACCGTGTGGATCTGCTGCTCTTTTCCCTCAAGGTCGAGTGCATCGAAAGAGCTGCACAGGTCATCGGAGAGACGCCAGCTGGCGTGTTCGGATACCGAGGCTCTTAGTGATGGCGGTACGGAGGAGATGGAGCGTGAGTCAGCATGCATTTCTAACTCGGGGTGTAACGACGCATGCATTCTCCTTATACCATCTGATGCAGTTGCATTTCTTGAACACCAGAGGGCGGATATGTTTTATATATTTAAATATACAGTGAAACCTTGACATACGGGTTTAATTTACGTCCTTCATCTGTTCCCGTCCCCCCAAAACCACCACAGTTAACAAAAGAGAATGGAAAGAAATAAACTGGTTTGATTAAGTGAAAGTCAGACGAAGATGGTAGTGGAGGAAATCGCTTTTTTCACTTCACTTCACTTAATCTTCTCTTTCACCTTCACTGACTTTTGCCTTGTCTCTTGTGATAAAAACCTGTCCAAGGAGGTTTGTTTCTTCCTCCCTTTCACAATGTTCCGAAAATGAGTGAGGCACAGCACTCGACGTGTGCACGGAAGACAAAGAAAGCAACCGAACGCTTTCTCCTAGTGGCAGAAGGTGGATTTTTGCTCAGTCGTAACTCATATTCGCTCGGAACATAAACCAAAAAATTGACCAGGCGACGGGTCATATCTCAAAAAACTCATTAGTTGGGGACACTCGTGAATCAAGGTACCACTGTTTTTGGAGATGATTAAAGATATTGGCACAGCTTCAAGTACAGTTTCAAACAAAAAATAGATTTTATAAGCGCATCCTAATCCATTTCAGCAGTCTCTTACTTGTATAATTGTAATGTTGCTGCTTTATAGGTTAGGCGGAGTAAGTATTTGCCGGAGTAATACTTGAAGAGCTTGTATTGCAATTATCGTGCAATATGGGCACTTCTAGAACGTCTCTCAGCCAATCAGATTGCAGCCCTGACTGTGGTATAATTCAAAAGCTGGTACAGTAATATAGAGACCACAGTTAGAGACAGTGCAATTTTCTGAGGAGTATAATAGTGTAAAATAGACAATAGTGTAAATGAATAAAATATTGAATAAAATATTTTAAAATAAAATAAAGTTCTGAGAGACAAATTAGAAATACAATCCAGGAAATCACATTGCAGGATTTTTAAAGAATTTAATTGTAAATCATGGTGGAAAATAAGTATTTGGTCACCCACAAACAAGCAAGATTTCTGGCTCTCACAGACCTGTAACTTCTTCTTTAAGAAGCTCTTCTGTCCTCCACTCGTTACCTGTATTAATGGCACCTGTTTGACCTCGTTATCTGTATAAAAGACACCTGTCCACAGCCTCAAACAGTCTTGACAGACTCAAAACTCAACCATTTTCAAGACCAAAGAGCTGTTGAAGGACACCAGGAAGAAAATTGTAGACCCTGCAGCAGGCTGGGAAGAGTGTATCTACAATAGGCAAGCAGGTTGGTGTGAATAAATCAGCTGTGGGAGCAATTGTAAGAAAATGTAAGACATACAAGACCATTGATAATCTCCCTCGATCTAGGGCTCCACGCAAGATCTCATCCCGTGGGGTCAAAATGATCATGAGAACGGTGAGCAAAAAATCCCAAAACTACATGGAGAGACCCTGATGAATGACCTGCAGAGAGCTGGGACCAAAGTAACAAAGGCTACCATCAGTAACATACTACGCCGAGAGGGACTCAGATCCTGCAGTGCCAGGCGTGCCCCCCCTGCTTAAGCCAGTACATGTCCAGGCCCGTCTGGAAGTTTGGCAGAGAGCATATGGATGATCCAGAAGAGGATTGGGAGAATATCATGTGGTCAGATGAAACCAAAATAGAACTTTTGGTTTTAAAAAACTCAACTTGTCGTGTTTTGGAGGAAGAAGAATGCTGAGTTGCATCCCAAGAACACCATACCTACTGTGAAGCATGGGGGTGGAAACATCATGCTTTGGGGCTGATTTTCTGCAGAGGGGACAGGACGACTGATCCGTGGTAAGGGAAGAATGAACGGGGCCATGTATGGTGAGATTTTAAGCCAAAACCTCCTTCCATCAGTGAGAGCATTGAAGATGGAACGTGGCTGGGTCTTCCAGCATGGCAATGATCCCAAACACACCGCTCGGGCAACGAAGGAGTGGCTTCGTAAAAAGCATTTCAAGGTCCTGGAGTGGCCTAGCCAGTCTCCAGACCTCAGCCCCATAGAAAATGTGGGGTGGGAGCTGAAAGTCCATGTTTCCCCAAAACATCACTGCTCTAGAGGAGATCTGCATGGAGGAATGGGCCAAAATACCAGCTACAGTGTGTGCCAACCTGGTGAAGACTTACAGGAAACCTTTGCCAACAAAGGTTATGTTACAAATTATTAAGTTGAACCAAATGTATTGACCAAATACTTATTTTCCACCATAATTTACAATTAAGTGATTTCCTGGATTTTTTTCTCATTTTGTCTCTCATAGTTGAAGTGTAGCTATGATGAAAATGACAGACCTCTCTCGTCTTTGTAAGTAGGAGAACTTGCACAACCAGTGGCTGACTAAATACTTTTTGCCCCACTGTAAGTTTTTTGAGAACAGATATTTGATAGATTTGATATTGAAACGCAGTGAGCTTGTTTGTTTACTGTGATTTTCAGTTTAAGTTCACTTAGTTATTTCTAGTAATTAAAATGATTTCATCGCAAGGGATTAAACGTTTTTTGGTTTAAAAACCGATACAGGAAAATGTTTATTATTTTACGTTGCTATTATTGAACATAAAATGGATAATCGTGGAAAACATCGAATCGTGAGCAGAGTGCATCGTTACACCCCTACTATGTGCTGTTCCTCTTGGTCGAGGGACCTGCATCGCCTTACTTCCATCTCTCCTTTGTAAGGTCTGCTGCTGTTCTCCAAATCCGGTCTGAACGGCGACACCGCGCCAGTAATTCCCGAGGAGATGGGCACCGGGACGCAGCTCCAATCGGAAACGGACACTCCTGAATCAGACTTGTCACTTTGAAGCTCGGATTTTTTTTGGGTGTACATAACCTGAAGGAAACGATGTGAAAATGTGCAGCTACTGTTTGCCGCCACACATTGTTGGTGTTTAGGAAGTATTACGTCCCGCTGTGAAGCGTCCTGTTGCACTTTAATAAGGAATAATGGCAGAAGGAATCATGTTTGTGTGAATGTTCGGACTCTTCCAGGCTTTTATTTGGTCATGTCGTGGATTGTGATGCGGAGGAGAAGCCTATTGTGAAGAGGAAGACGTTTGTTGTGGTGCAGAAAACGTTGACTGAAGAGGTTTGTGTTACAGTGATAAGGAGGTACAATGACATAAAGGCCATGCTGCAATTTTTTAAAGATGTAAACAAAGGCATTGAGATTGGGTTGTGCCATCCTTAAGACGTTTTCCCATAATGTATTTCAGCAGTAGTGATGAGAACCAGGGGGCTGTCCCACAGAGTAGGGGTGTGCGATATTGGCAAAAAATTATATTTTGATATTTCCTCCGATTTTTATCAATAACAAAAATTAGAAGGTACTTTGGCAGTGTATATATTGTGTGTAAAGTACAGAATTTTTGTCTTGCCATCTGCTGCTTTGCTAAAATGAATTCGCTCGTCTATAATGATGGTATCTTCCACACCAAGATGCGTTTTGCGGACAGCAAAAACGCAACGTTGTTTTATTCACCACCTCTATCGGCGACAAACTCACTGACCGTCGCTTTTGCGGCTCATGAAGCAGCTCCTGTATTTTCAGACTGACTTGGAACTAGACTTTAGTTGCTTATAAAATGTTCGGCTCACGCATCATTAAAACAACAGTTAAGCTGCTGTGGTAGACGATACGTATCGCACACCCCTACTACAAAGCAGGTTTGGGGGTTAGCAATATAAACATGTTTTGTGTTTTTTAACTTAGGCTTAATAGTATCACAAACTTGGTTCAAAACCCTTGGATTGGGTTAAGCTGCAGTTTAGACTTCGTAAGTACAGTATATTCATTGGATGAACATTAGGGTTGCAGAGACCTGGGTTTGAGTCCTGGCCAGGTCTGTTTGGACTGCCCCAACAATGTGGGCTTCCACTGGGAACTCCAGCTTCCTTCCATATTCCATATACTCCAAGTTGGTGCAATCAGCATCTCTAGTGTGCCGGTCGAGGTAGTGCGTTTGTGTGTGGAGTTGGTTCCCGCCTTGCTTCCTGTGCTACCATCAATGCCTCAGACCCTGGACTGGATAACTGATGAATGAGTGAATGGCAAACACTAGATTTTGGCAAAGCTCATATCTGTAATCATTTTCCCGTTCCCACTGCCAGTACACTGTCCAGCAGGGGGCGCTGTTGCAGAGCACAGCAAATCGTGCCCACATGTTACCCCAGACCTGGCCAGGAGGCACCCTTTAGACCCAAAACCCCAGTCTGTGCAGTGGTGGCCAATGGCGGCACCATTTGGGGTATTATTAAGCCCAATTTTTAAGGCACTTTTTCCTTTAAACTCTCTTTGCTATAGACTTGGTGAATTCCCCTTTAACTGTGAAGCTTTGGTTTGTTGTGCACTCGGCATGCTCCAGTGTTACAAAGATATTTATTTATACCTTGCCAGATTTTACTTGTCAGACCCCCCCTCACACACACACATCAATGATTTTTGCCTTAAAGTTGTCTTTCGCATGGAGGAGTTTGATGTGTATAAACATGTGGGAAAAAAATGCATTAAATATTTAGGGTATTTGTTTTTACGTCTATCTCGTACTGCTGAACACATTCTCACAAGCTTCTTGGACCAGTGGAAAATGCAGTGGTCTGAATGACAAAATGTGGTCCCGAAAAAAGGAACGACTGTAAATCACCAAAATTGTGAAGTCACCTGCTGCGTGTTGCTGCACGAAGGCGATGTTTGCCTCCGGTCATATGTATTCACCACATCTGATATTTAATTTGGGAAAACATTCATGTGCAGAACGATTTCTCTGGAGTGTAATTAGCGCTCCGTGTTGGCTTGTGTTTTCACACTGTGCCGCACACAGGGAGAAAGCAGGTGCAAATGAAGCATGGCCTGCAGGCCACATGTCTCTCCCATATGGCAAGCCAGATGTAGTCAGGCTGTCGGTGGCTGGGATTCAAAAGAAAGGTTAAACGCGTCTTTTTTTTTTAAATGAGCAAAAAGGTTTATCTATTGTTAGGTTAATATTCTAAACAAGTCCTCAAAGAGCATAAGTTCAGTGTTTTCTCCCATATATAGCATTGCGTATTAAGGGTATAAGATGGTGTTCGGACAACGTCCATTTACTTTTACATGTACAGCATTTAGCAGACGCCCTTATCCAGAGTGACTTCCAACTGATACAATTTTACGATCCAAGCAGTTGTGGGTTAAGGGTCTTGCTCAAGGACCCAACAGTGGCAGCTTGGCAGAGGTGGGATTTGAACCCTGGACCTTCTGGTCCAGAGTCCAGAACCTTAAGCGCTAGGCCACCACAGTCCCAAACACACAAGTTTCACGGAACGTATCGTGGATGTTAAGTGGCGCATTCCTGTATTTGCCTCTGTAGTGTCCAACCCGCACTGAACACACATATATGCACGTAAACTGTGGTGGCCTAGCGGTTAAGGTACTACACTATGAACCAGAAGGTCCAGGGTTCAAATCCCACCTTTGAAAAGCTGCCACTGTTGGGTTCTTGAGCAAGACCCTTAACCCACAATTGCTTGGATTGTACATGTAAAAAATTAGTCTCTGGTTTTACAGGTTAAAATCTGTTTTACTAATAATATGCTTGCTGCAACAATTGGCATTTGTGGTGACCATAATGGACTTCATGAATAATAGGATGGGCAGTAGATCATAGATAATAAAGCATCTCTCTAGTGATCCGACTCGGAGATGTTCGTCGTTGCTAGCATGTACACACCAAAACATGAATAAGTCTAACTAATTTGATTAAACATTAAGAAAAACGGTAGACAGCACTAAGACAGCAGTCCATTCCAACAATCCCAGACCTGGAGGACATTGTGGGAGATGTGGCTGTGCCGAATTCAAAGCAAACTACAGAGACGGGAGTTGACGTGTATGTTTTCAGAAGCAACGCCATTTTCCATTGGCGGCGAGTAATCGGGCACGTAGTGAAGCATGTCGTGGATTTGAGAAGCGCCGTCGGCATCGGGTGGACAGGGAGATGGGTCATCGATGGAGGGACATGATGAAGGGGCGTCGGCTAAAGGAAAGGTTGAGGAGCTGTTGCTTTGGTCTTCGGCAGGTGATTCCTCTTCCACGTCTCTATGGTTTTCCTTCTCGTCCTTTACCAAGTCTAATGAAAGTGAGAAGTAAATGAGAAGTAAATGGCCTCCAAACATCCTGTCCTGTCACCTAACTAGCAAAAAGTTCACGGGATACAGAGCTCCTACCATTTGTAGGTTGTGGCACCTCGGGTTGGTCGTCTCTGTAGATGAATGTAGCATCGTCCCCTTTTCCCATGATCTGATCCTCAGACAGCTCGAGGTTCTGGAGCAAGAAGTAGGTGGTCATCAAGCCCTTTCCCTTAACCTGGATCTCGCCCCTTTCTTGGATCTCGAATGGTTTGTCCTTCAGGACGCTTCAGAGACAAATGCAAAGCCAGGGATTCAGGGACACAATGGTTGGAGTTCTGGAACCATTATGGGGTTCCTTAGTCACACCACCCAGTGACAAGTCCAGTTGTCTCTAACCTGCAACAGGTGTGGGGTGCTTGGGAGGTGCAGAACCAATTTGCTAACCCAGCACTGAGAAGTCAGATTGGGGAACGTCCCCTGGCACTGCAAGAGCGACACCTTACTGCACTGTGGAGGATGACTAAAGAACTAGACGATATTTCTTTGATGGGTTCATGATTTATTTACTATATTACCATATATTTATTTAGTCCTACTGTATGGGCAAGCGTATAACCAAAGCATGTGTGATACCTGTAGGTAAAAGGACTCAGGTGTATATGGTCAGGGACTCCATGACTCTCCATACGAGACGCTGTGTTGACAGTGTCACCAAAGAGACAGTACCGGGGCATTTTCTCCCCTACTACTCCAGCCAGAACAGGCCCTGTGTGTAGACCTACTCTAATCTGGAAAGAACACATGCGCTGTGGTTAAAACGTGCATTTATGAAGAAAACAACACTGCAGTCTTTGTGCCAGTACCTGTATCGGCTGGCCTGTGATAGGGCTGTTCACTCCCCTGGCAGCTATCCTCATGCCCAAGGCGAAGTTGGCCACGCGTTCACCATGGGTGTCCTTGGGAATGGGCACCCCGCCAACCACCATGTAGGCATCGCCGATTGTTTCCACCTGCAGCGGAGCATGGGATTTAAGGAAAACAAAACACCCTGCAAACTTGAAACCTAGTGACTATGGAAAATGCCGCGACCTTGTAAACATCGTGGACGCTAGTGAGGCGGTCGAACCTGGAGTACATGGAGTTGAGCATGTTGACAATCTGGATGGGCTCACAGGCTGCGCAGATGTTTGTGAAGGTGACCACGTCGCTAAAAAGGATGGTGCACACCTTGAACTCGCCTGATGTGAAGGAGAAAAACAAGGCGCCGGTTTGGTATGCAGACGGCGATTATATTATAGAACAGAGCAGAGGTGAAGCAGGAGTTTGTGGGTCAAAACCACATGACTGTGTCACCCGTCAAGCCAGACACATTGTTTGAAAGCTTCTTAAGAATATATTATGTCTCCCTAAGCTCTTAGTTTATAAACATGTCCAGCAGAAAACTGTCACTCAGGTAAGGAACCAAAATACAGTGCTGTGTAAGTATTAAGCCACCATTTGTTTAGATGTACCAGTTTTAGCAAGTGTATAATGACCATATAGAATTATTTCTCAGTTTATTAAAATACAATTGGAAATATTGAAAAAACAGCTTCTATAAGCTACAAGTATTTACTGTGACAGCTTCATCGGGATGCCAAATTGAAGTCTGAAGCAGCTTGATCATTTTTGGAAGGGTAGCAGCCAAGAAACTGTTTTTCCAGAAGAGGAATACTGTGAAAAGCCTAAAATATGCAAAAGCTCACAAAGATTGGAATGAAGATCAGTGGACCAGTCTTATGGAGTGACGAATCCAAGTTTTCGGTCCAATCATCAACACTGTTATACATTGTCATTATAGCATTGTTAAAAAATACCTAAGTACAGCATGCAACTGGATACACAGGCTGGAGAAATCCACTGTGCTGCAGCTGCAAGTATTTTTTAACAATGGAGCATTGTCTCAAAGCAGCTTTACAATTTTAGATCTTCTAATATCTAAGGCCAATCCCAACTGAGCGAGCCTAGGGTGATAGTCGCAAGGAAAAACTCCCTAAATATAATAAGGAAGAAACCTTGAGAGGACCAAGACTCAGAAAGGGACCCGATCTCCTTGGGCGGCTTAGATGAGAAATATTGTGAAAAAAGTGCGTGCCACGGAGACCAATTTAAAATCTGAAGCAATAACTTTTTTCTAACATCCCCCACTTTCAGTGCAGACCTTTTAAGTGCGCCGACTTACCCGCCTCCACTCTCTTGCCCTCTTTAAGCTGGTTGGCCACGTGGCGCGGCAGCATCGCGTACAGCAGCGTCTCCGTCTTCTTCTTCTCGATCTCCAGGTGGCGCGAGAGGATGCGCAGCTCCTCTTTCTTACGCTCCAGCTGGTTGGAGAGCTCGATCTCGGCCAGCCGCTGCTGGTTGAGCAGGATGAGGTCGCGCGTGGTGTCGTGCTGCGCGATGTCGGCCAGGTGCAGGCCGCGCTCCTCCAGCTCCTGCAGGCTGCGCAGCTTGGGAGAGCAGAGGTACACCATGCACTGAAGAGTCTCCATCCACACCATCTGACCTGAAATGGTATGAAACGAAGCTCTGAACTGTGTGAACCCACAATTTTATCAGTAGTGACTGAGATGAATACACTTGTCAGTTGGCATCTCTGAAGTGACTGGGCGTGTGCATGTGCCTTGTGATACACTGGCACCAGTCGAGGGTTGGTTACCACCTTGTGACATGTGAGCACGGTCAATAAAACCCTGATCCCCCAGCCTAAACTGGTTTTCTGGTCATTTTAGGCAAAGGTGTTAATTCCAGTTGATGGGAATTATCTAGATCAGTGGTTCCCAAACTGTTTTTCTTGGAGCCCCCCCACAAGTATCTAAGAAAAGCCGTAAACACACACAGACCAAAAGAATAAAGTGATTCAAATATTTATGGGCAAAAATGAACATCAGTTATATTTTTCTCTTTTCAAGACAGCTAAAGATTTCACTAACAATTGAACAAAGCTTATTAAATGTATTTCTAAGTAATTTTGTATACAGATTTTTAATTTGATTTAATTCTATTTCGCATGTGCAAATCGTATCTGGACAAACTCAGAGCACCTCAGAGCAGACAAAACCTCGTGTGATGTTTGGACCCAGACCCCAGGTTGGGAACTGTGGCTCTATATGATACTAATACACCAAATCATCATAGTGTCATCATAAGTGATATAGAACGTCTTTACAATGTTATTAGTAATTTTCATTAGAACAACTAATACCTCGCAGTTTGAGCATGGACTGGTTCTGGAAGCATTCTTGAAGCTGTTCCCGTCTAGTCTTCAGCACAAACTGGCTGTTGATGAATTTCTTGATGCTGTGGATGTTGAGCGTTACTTCTGGATGAACCACGCTGAAGTAATCCTCCAGCCGGGCCCCTGCCCTCTGCAGTCCCGGTACGAACTTTTGAATGTTCACGCCGGTCTGTTTGACGATCAGCTGCGGATAAACAGACGCATGTACAGTGGGGGCCAAAAGATTGCATTCACATTTAGCAAACGCTCTTATCCAGACCGACTTACAGTTGATACAGTCTTACAGTCCAAGCAATTGTGGCTTAAGAGCCTCGCTCAAGGACCCAACAGTGGCAGAGAGGGAGTTGAACCCTGGAGCTTCTGGTTTATAGTTCAGCCCTTGAGATTCAACTGACAAAATTTTAACAAACAAGACATGTGGCCAAAAGTGTTGGGACACAAACCCACATTCTATTTGCTTGCCACATTTCAAGCACTGTTGTAGTTTCTTCCAGAAATGCAGATCTAGTTTTGAATTGTTGTTGTTCGGAACTAAAAAAAGAGGGAGGTTGTTTAAGATATGGTGAAGCTGCAATAGAGCATTTTGTTTAAACCACTGTTTCTAATCATTTTTTAATTGCAGAGACAAGTTTTTTGTTTAAAATTGTATACAAGAAAATGTGCAATGTGATAAAATAAGAAGGAATGTCTTCTAATGAACGTAAAAAATATAGTAATGGGAAAATCAAATCGTGAGCAGAATGTATTGTTACACCCCACTAGTTTCATCTGTTAGTAAGAAGGATCCGGAATAGGTTACTGCCAAATATTAAGTCCAAAATCCTATTTTTTTTTTACTGTTGATCTAAATGTGACTGAAACCTTACATTTTGGTCGAAGACGATATGGAAGGGGAAAGCATTGCAGAAAGCTTTCTCGTCAATCCACAGACTCTTTGGGTAGCTGGGACAGAAGGAGTCGAGGATACTATCTGAAACGCGAAAACAGGAAAAAGCTTTGGCTATGACACATTATTTGTTTAGAAAGAAGGAGCTTTTACAGTGAATAAGTCCTATGCCGTCTATAACACACTGCACCTGACTGCTATGGCAGGTGGCTGTACCTGGAGGGGCCTTGCCGTTGACCTTTCTCGTCTCTTCAGTTGTAGTCCTCGTCCCCTCGCTGGTCTGTGTCATGAGGAAAATCACATGCTCCCTCTTTCCGGTGCGCTCCTCCTCCTCGGGCTGCTCGAGGATGCTCATGGTCACTTTGCTGCCGAAGAAATCTTTGGCCACCGCTTCGATTATGCCTGTCGTGTCGTCATGGAGACGCCACCAGAGAGCAATAAGAAAGCCTTTTAGGGCTGATCTTAAGGTTAGAGAGCAGGTACATTAGAAGAGGCTAAGCCATTCGTTTGTGTTCCTTCACAGTACCAGGCACTATGTGGTGGAGTCCTTTCCTGTCGGAGTAATAGTGGAGCAGGGTCCTGCCATCATTTGTGCGCTCCACACGGAAAGAAGGAGCATTCATCTCCTGAGATGATACACAAGACAGGGAACAAGGCGTTAGACTGCAAGTTCAGCTGCCTTACACAGATGAGTCAAAACATTACAGGCCACAACGATGAACATCTGAATTTTTGGCTAAATGTTCCCTTGAGTCAGTGGTTCCCAACTTTTTTTCCTTGGATCCCCCCATACGAGTATCTAAGAAAAGCTACGCCAACCCCCGCTTACACACACACAGACCAAAAGAATAAAATGATTCATTGCAAATCTTTATTGGCAAAAGTTAACATAAATCATAGCTTTCCATTTTCTCTGGAGTCCATTTATATATTCTGGAGTCTTTTTCTCATTTTGAGACAGCTAAACATTTTTTTCCAGTAAGGACAAAATCAGACCTGATAAGACAAAGCCAGGTAGCTATGGAGGGCGTCGAGGTTCTCGATGAATTCCACCAAATTTCCACCGAGAGTACGTAGCATGGTGTCGTAGCCGGACATTTTACAGAAGCTGAAGAAGTATTCTCCAAAGAGCTTCAGCACCACCTCTGAGGAGACATCTAGAAGGCAAAACACAAGGGAACGTAAAGGTTTGTCATTTGCTGCTCTCCATCCAGCAAAAATCAATTAGTGGAGCTCAGGTTTGTGACCTGTCCTGAGCTTCACACCTCGCTTGTACTCTCTGAGGACACGTTGCTGTCAGTGGTCAGCCTTCAGAGGGGACATTGTTAACACCTACACAGAGCTCTCACTCTGGTTCTGCTTAGCACAAAACCAGTCCCCAAGGTCATCACACATGCAGAGAATGTCCACAAACAGTCAAAAGCTTTTCGCTCGTTCAAGCTTTGCTCTTGTTTTTTCTTTCAATCCGTGTCCTTTTTCCTCAACTTCAGATTCAGCCCTGAGCTTAGAAAGAGCACTTCTGTGTAG
This sequence comes from Ancistrus triradiatus, assembly GCA_025084515.1. NCBI lineage: Eukaryota > Metazoa > Chordata > Actinopteri > Siluriformes > Loricariidae > Ancistrus > Ancistrus triradiatus. The sequence goes on along the minus strand of JAJAGP010000556.1, from coordinate 223,250 downwards.
GAATTCAGCGCAGCTTTTAGGTCGAATTATTGAATAGGAGTTGGAAAATGAGAATACCGAACTCTGAAAAGGAGAGCAAAGCATGAAGTTTGGTTGCATTTGTGGACGCACCGTCTGCTCCCCGTGACTAAAGTTCATGTGCTCACCAAGCATTTTGCACGCCTGTTGCACCAAGCGGATCGTGATGATGTCGTCGTAGATTTCGTATGTCATGAAGGTGTCTTGGACTTCTGCCGACAACCTGAGGTGATACAGCTTCAGTCAGAAGACCACTCTAAAGCAGGTAAGGACACACTTGTAGAGTATTAAGCATTACCTTAGCTGCTCCCATGTTTCTTCTCCAAACTTTTCGACCACTAGGGTCCTCAGGCATGTATTAATGAAGCCGTACTGTGAGGGCAGAGGACAGAGAGGGTGAAAAGATATCATGATGCCTCAATATCATCAAAACATCGAGAAAAATGTCTGGATAATCAGCTGGCCTGAACTATAGAGAGACGGACAGAAAGCTCAAGGTCAAGACTGCTGAAATACAGATGATAAATCTAAATGGTACACATATAGTGTCAGTACATAAGGTATTCCTTTCACCCACACAAACATAATTGGAAAAGGACACAACTCGCATTTCAAATATTAGGTAAAACGCATAAAAGTCCACCCATCAAAAACAAGTCCATTCACAGTATAGAACATCACATCAATATGCAATTTCTGTAAGAAAATGTTATATAACAGCCACTTCCTAAGGAGAAAATGTGTGTCCATACCATTCCTGTATCTCTTCGTTAACTGCAGCTGCTACCCTTGTTTGTCCTGGATGACTGGAGTTCTGGAGATTGTAGATGGCTTTGCATTCTGTCCACCCTCATGGACCCTTAATGAGCAATTTAAACTCCGCCTTCCTGCCCAGTCTCCATGCATAAATACACACACACACATACAGGTAGTCCTAGATTTATGATGGGGATACGTTCCGACAAATCCATCGTTAGTTGAATCTATCGTAAATCGAGGAGTTTAAGGTATGCTGTATACAGTGGTGCTTGAAAGTTTGTGAACCCTTTAGAATTTTCTATATTTCTGCATAAGTATGACCTAAAACATCATCAGACTTTCACACAAGTCCTAAAAGTAGATAAAGACAAATGAGACAAAAATATTATACTTGGTCATTTATTTATTGAGGAAAATGATCCAATATTACATATTAGTGAGTGGCAAAAGTATGTGACCTCTAGGATTAGCAGTTAACTTGAAGGTGAAATTAGAGTCAGGTGTTTTCAGTCAGTGGGATGACAATCAGGTGAATCGTTGCTTTCAGTATCTGGTGTGCCCCCCCCCGTGCAGTAATAACTTCAACTATACGTTTCCTGTAGCTGTTGATCAGTCCTGCACACCGGCTTGGAGGAATTTTAGCCCATTTTAGCCTCCGTACAGAACAGCTTCAGCTCTGGGATGTTGGTGGGTTTCCTCACATTAGCTGCTCGCTTCAGGTCCTTCTACAACATTTCGATCGGATTAAGGTCAGGACTTTGACTTGGCCGCTTTATTCTTCTGTAACCATTCTTTGGTAGAACGGCTTGTGTGCTTAGGGTCGGTGTCTTGCTGCATGACCCACCTTCTCTTGAGATTCAGTTCATGGACAGATGTCCTGACATTTTCCTCTTATATCATTCAGATCTCATTGTTCCATCAATGATGCCAAGCCATCCTGCCCAGATGCAGCAAAACAGGCCCAAACCATGATACTACCATGATTTTGGTCTCATCCGTCCACAAAACATTTTTCCAATGGTCTTCTGGCTCGTCCACATGATCTTTAGCAAAGTGCAGACGAGCAGCAATGTTCTTTTTGGAGAGCAGTGGCTTTCTCCTTGCAACCCTGCCAGGCCTTCAGTTGCTTAGAAGATACCCTGGGATCCTTTGTGACCTCGCCAACTATTACACGCCTTGCTCTTCGAGTGATCTTTGTTGGTCGACCACTCGTGGGGAGGGTAACAATGGTCTTGAATTTCCTCCATTTGTTTGAGTCCTCCATTGGTGGAGTCCAGACTCTTTAGAAATTTTCCAGCCTGATGAGCATCAACAACTCGTTTTTTTTTTTTTTGAGGTCCTCAGAAATCTTTGTTCATGCCATGATACACTTCCACAAACGTGTTGTGAAGAGCAGACTTTGATAGATTCCTGTTCTTTAAACTCACACCTGATTGTCATCCCACTGACTGAAAACACCTGACTCTAATTTCACTTTTCTAATTTCACATACTTTTGCCACTCACTAATATGTAATATTGGATCATTTTCCTCAATAAATAAATGACCAAGTATAATATTTTTGTCTCATTTGTTTAACTGGATTCTCTTTATCTACTTTTAGGACTTGTGTGAAAATCTGATGATGTTTTAGGTCATATTTATGCAGAATTATAGAAAATTCTAAAGGGTTCACAAACTTTCAAGCACCACTGTATATCATAGTGCTTAAAACATGACTGCGACCACGACTTTTCCTCACTACATTTCCCAGTGCGCCTGCAGTCCTGACCTGTCACCAATAGAGAATGTGTGGAGAATTTTGAAGTGAACTTGGTGCCAAAAACATCTTTTAAGTGTGGTCAAAAGGAATGGCAACATTACAAAATGGTAAATGCATTACCGTCCTTATTGCAGACCTTGAAATTCAGGAATGTATGCTTTGTAACATATGAAATATCTCAGGTTCAGGTTTTCTGTTTTGGGGTTGTACATCGCAACACCCTCTTATGGAAATACATAGACTTTTAGCTGTAGAGTGAAGGATACTTTTTAAAACCCATTTTGTACAGGTTTTGATTGGTTTTATTTCTCTTAAAGAAACAAATGTGGGATTTGGTCAGCTACTGTGAGGAAATGTGACTGACTGTGGTTAGTTTTCACTTCAGGTTTTCCCAAAGCATTATAGCACGTACTTTGAAAAGATGCAGTGCTTTTTTATTGAGACAGCTCAGTGTCTAATTTATGCAAACAATCAGTCTATCTAATAAATTACTCTTTAAAATGTACATATAAATATTCAGGTTCTTACTTCTTATTTTATCTTGTTTGAAAACCCAAATCACAGGAGGATATTTTGGATATTCTGTGAGAACGGGAAAAACTATCAAAATGATTTTAGCGATATTAGCCACTAGATGGTACTCAAAGCTACTGTCGCTGTGACCCTTGTAAATGTTTCAACAATTTCATAACAATCACGTTACAGAATAGATACTGCATGTGATTTTACTCTGTTTTGATGTGATTGGCTAAATCCCCCACAGAATACACCGTTTTTCCATTTTATATGATATTTTTGTGATCTTGTAATCTAGAGAACCATACATGGACGTTTCTCTTTTTTTTTTTATTACAACTGAAACAAATTTGGTTTAAACATGAAGTCCTATTCAACACCTTATGAGCATGGAGAATAAGGGCTTTGGCAGAAACACAGTCCAGTCTGTTATTAACATGGACATAATCTATAGCATGGCTGAGAGGCTGCCAAAGATGCTAGTTGCCTTCCATGTGTATGTACAATCTTGTATTTTGCAAGGCAGTAAACTTGTTCAGTTAAACTTCACTGGACTCTATGCTTAGAAGAAATGCTGGGCAGTCAAGAAAACAGAATGTTGGGTTACATGTGGCTGTGTGGCCTCTGCATTTCAGCTAAGAAGTGTTGGCACTACTAAGCGCTCCCTAAAAACTCCCAAGAAAATGTAATCAAAGAGCCTTTAAAACAATACTGCATTGGATTGGTTCACCAATAAAATCTAGTAAGGTGTATTTGTGTCCTGAACCAGAAACCAGTACATTGCAGAGCTGAAACATTTTACAACGATCTCTTAATTAGAATTTGCCTACCATTAAGATACCTTCACTTGCTAAGATATGTTTTCAGCATACAAACACATGTATGGATTTACTCATTTCAAGGAGAAAGTAGTGTACTGCAATAATTAAAAGCGAATGAGGACTCGTGATACAAAGCAGGCCTTCTGTCGCGATTTGCATGATGGCCTTGGTTTGTGTCTATAGCAGATTCTCTCTTTAACACGAACATCTAAACAGAGCAGGACATGAATCAATAACAGTGCTCATTATGCTTCGCTTTTCACTGTCTATGGAGACCTAAAAACATATTAACCAAGCTCTGAATTGCTAAGAAGAAAACAATTAGAGCAGCCGAACAGAAAAACATATTGCCACTAGGAAAAAGAAAACCAGAAAAGAGAAATGATATTTATCTGTAATTTCTTCTATACAACTGTGAGATCAAATGGAAAGATGAGTATCTTCACTTTCTCACGTTTTCACCTGTGTAAAAAGACTCTAATCTCACTATTTCATCTCTTTAAACAGTTTATTTGATTTTAATGTGAATTACTTTTATACTAACCTGTCAAATAATGACCATACTAGCTTATTATTATCTTTCCCCCATAATTTCCGCTTTGGGAAATTATTAAATGTGTACAGTATATGCGGTTTATCTTTTTTAGTATCCTATCTATCGGAACGTAGTTCGCGCTGCTCCTTCTAAAATGGCGGTCGAACTCAATAAACTACGTTGACCAAAAACTACAACGCGGGCACCCGTGGTATTAACAAGCAATTATTCTTAACAGGCAGCAGGTGGCTGGCGCTTTATTTAAACTGGCATGAAAGCAGCGCAGGCGCAGATCGTTTTGCTAGCGATGCTGCCGGTAAATGGTACGGTTTGTATTGGTAAGTGGAAAAGAAACTGTGTGAAAGAAGTGTTTAAATGGAGAATTAGCAGTTTCATGAACTGAAAGTGAAACCCGTTAGACAAATGAAGATGGTGAATGGACTTTTAAAAGGTAGGAAGGTTTGAAAGAGTAAATCAAAGCGGTAACTTGAAGTGAAGAGATAATGGAGAAAGTAAGATGGAAGGCTGAGAGATGGAGTGAAAGTCCAAGTGAAGCTGTGTTTGAGGTGAATTTTAAACACAAAGACCTGCTCTGGAGTTAAACAAGAGAAGTAAAGCATATTTTAATGTTGAACTGAAGAAAGGCAAATAACATGGTCATTTTACCTTGAAGACAATTATACTGTCCTATCCAGAGGTGAGTAATTGACTATTATGAATGCACTTTTGTTATAGCACGTCCATAGTGCACATGCTTCCTCTGCCTTCAAGTTCAGGATTGAATCCTCATCCTGGCTCAAGTACACAAGCACTGAAATGTATACATGTCCCAAAGGCTACATGGTTCATATTTATATCCTGGGCAAAATAAGTTGTTCCACTTAATAGCAATAAATTCAAACAGTTGATGAGCAGTTAAGAAATGTTTGGCCCATTTTCTATTTGCCAAGGAGAAAGTGAGGATTCCTGTTTCTTAGTACCTCCACATAAACTGGTTTTGCCGCCATTGCTCACAAAGGTTGTAACCAGTGTCACTGTGCCCAAACCAGTCATCCCATGGCACTTCTATTTACTGTTTGATTTATAAGTTATTCCACCACCATACATTCACAAACAAGTATATTTATAGGCATGTTATAGGAAATTTATTTGGAATGTACATGGAGCAAAGCTTCCCTTGCATATCCTGGTCAGGGTCATGTTGGAGCCTGTCTCTGAATTCAGTTAGCACAGATACAGGTACATCATGGACAATCAGGGTTCCACACTTGACCTTAATTGTAAACTCAGGCCAAGGTCTGAAACCAGGTCCTAAGTAACTGGTTTTCAGCAACTTCAAGCTCTCCTTTCAGTGTTGTTTCAAAGCTATGGCTCAAACACATGGTGGCTCCCCAGCCAGTCTTGTCCAGCATCTTGAGGGTTGAAATCTCATCGTTCCACTGTTGGGCCCTTGTGCAAGACTTGGGTTGTACCTTGTAAGGTTGTATCAGTTGTAAGCTGCTCTGGAATAGGGTGTCTGCCAAATGCTGAACTCATTCAGACATGACGGGCTACTAAACCTTTTTATACTGAATTGTGGAGTTAGTTTAAAATTACTATAAGGAACAGTAATAGATGCCAGATTATGCTTATTTTACACGATAAAACCTTAAAAAGAAAATGGTTAACATGGGTGAAATTATACATATTAATAAGAACTAAAGCAGTGTCTTTTACCTGCTGTTCTGATGATCATTATTTTGGACTCAGGGCTAGACCTTTGTGCTCGCACATTCATTCGTAGCAGACACGGAAAACGAAGGCCATTTCTGCAGCAGGAACACATTTCTGTCTTGACTGCACCATGACAGATGAGATACTGTGGAATAAATAAGTGTCTTTTATTGGTTCATAAAGTAATTCCAGATACCAGATGACATTAATCCAGAGGTTGGATAAGAGCAAGGTCAAAACACCTCAAATCAAACTGAAGGCTGCATTTTTCTTCATATTTCCTTCATCATGACTGTTTCCATCCACTCATCCTTTCTGCTCTTGTGCTCTCACTCACTCCGTCTACGGAAGCACTTAAGTGCAAGACAAATGGACTGAAGGAAAACACAAAAGCAAATCCAAAAGCAAGAGCAAATTTAGAACTACCGCAGCACAACGGAAAACACAATATCATCAAGTGAGGCTGACCGGAAATTACTGACACACACCTGCTGGGTTGGTGGATGGTTACAGTACTGTAACCACACCATTATTATCATGTTCAGCCCCCATAGCATTGCATCTGGTAGCCAGTTTTAGCATTGTCAATATAGACTCAGGAAAAGCAATATTTAGGGAATATGCAGATTGAGCATAATGGCTTACTGAAACCAGGCCCTAAACCTCTTCCACCCCAAGAAGCATTTCACTCCCTCTCCAACCAAGGGTTAAAGAAGAAGAAAAGTCACTTGTTTCAACAACTTCAGAAGCAATGATCCAGCATTTCAAATCAATCTTTGCCCATCATGGAATGCCAGAGGTTGCACTTTTGGACAGTGGGCCACAGTTTTCATCTGAGTCCTTCTGAAACTGCACAGGACTGGGGCCATGTGATGTCCAGTCCTGATTTCCTGCAGAGCAGTAGGGAGGCAGAAAGGTGGTGAAAACGATCTAAAACCTTCTAAAAGAGTAGAAGGCTCCTACCTCATTCTCATGACTGACTGTGCTGCTCCACCGGCTAATGGATATAGCCACACTGAGCTTCTCATGGGATGAAAGATTAGAACACCTTGTCATCCTGTCCCAACTCAACCTGAGATGTGTGGACATGGAACAAAAACCTTTTATTTCAACTATTGCTCATGATGAAGCTTTTATTTAGTGCCTGCATGCACAGAAAGAGGTCTGATAGGAGCCCTAGACTTGAAACCTAAAGGCCTGAACTGAGGGACTTGTGGTAGACCATTAAACGTATACCACAAAGTGCATGAACATAAGACAACTGGAAATAGTAAAGCCTCAAATATCTATCAATAACTGCTATTATAACAGCTATAAAACAATAATAAATCCAGCAAAGCAGCCCTGCACTGCATGCCGAGAGCTGCTGAGAATGCCATGCCTCTACTAGGGAGGCTGCCACCACATTATTTTTACTGTCAGCTTTCTTGTCAAGTGCTTGCACTGTCTATACCTTTTGAATGTCCAAGGCTGTCGCTTTATAAAAGGACCTTGAGCAAGACCTTTAATCTACATTTGCTTGGATTATATATTGTACGATTGTATCAGTTGTAAGTCACCCTGAATAAGTCTTTCTGCTAAACGCCTTGAATGTAACAGGGATCAACCTGGAAGGGTCACAGGGCAGTTCTGGCTCAAGTCCAAGTGGGCCATAAATGGGTTATTGCCAATGTCGTTAGAAGTTCGCGGCCAAGCTAAAGGAACATCCCATATTATAGGTCTATTACACTGAAGCTATTAATTCTGAAAAAAGATACGTTTAAATTTTTTATGGACTGCTTATGGGGAGTAGAAGTAAAAACACTGTCATGTAATGTGAATGTGTTGCCATGGAGTTACACTGGAGCAGTGTTGACTCAATTGCAGGGTTAATGAGAGGAATGCATTACAGTGCAGGGCAGTATACTGGGGCATCACTAGCCCTTCATATAAAGTATGTTACGGCACCACGAGATGAAGTGGAGGCAAGTCTGAAATTGACATTCCACAGAGAAGTTCTAACAGACACGGATGCCAAAGAAGTATGGAGGCAGTATCAAGAGACAGCCAAACCCAAAGCAGACCTCCATATTAAGAAAATCAGAAAAAGAATGAGAAAGGCTGGGTTCAGAGGTCTTAGTACTGCAGTTGCCTTAAATACAATTCATCATATACGTTCCAAATGCACGGGGTTGATTATCTGTCTCAAGGTACACCATAAAGCTGTCCTTTATGCACTGGTCACAGAAGATGCTATAGTGGTTATGATGAAAGCTATGACTGCCCAAATCTTCCATAATCCACAACCTACAGGGTCACAGGATGGGATATCAGCATGGGGGCGAAAAACCCAACAGAATGTAATTAAGACTGTGTTTTGTAAAGGTTAGCTTGGTTCTTTCACTTCATGCACGCACGGTGTTAGTGGCAAATTAGTTTGTTCGTGTTTTCCCACTGTCACGCTGTCAGACAAAAGATTGATTGAGAGCACCCCCTTGTGGATAAGATGCCACATGGTATCGTGTGAATTTCAATCCCGGTCGCATGGGCGCGAAACAGTTCACCAAACACATAATTAATCAGAATTAGGGTTCAGTGTCTTCTGAGGACCTTAATGACTCATAATTACAGTAGCTGAAGACCCAGAGGAATGAGAGTGAGTTTTATACTTGAGACTTACCACCTGGATTATGAGATAACATCTTCACATTTGTGTTTTGCAACTTAAACCACAACACATGACCATCATATGTTGCAGAACTCAGCTGGTTTTAATGGTTTGCACAAAGTTTATGGGACTGTAATCCAGGTGGCGATGGGAGGTTTAACCAAACAAATGGCCATAGAAACCGAAACATGGCTGTAAAGCTGAGCAACTGGTACCTCTAATACACTGTGTACAGGAACCAAATCGATGTTAACACGTAGTAACATTTTATATAGCTTTATAGAGCTATTAAATGATAAGAATATACAAAAGCGATGGTCATAGCTGTTATATTTCCAGGATGCTCTCTAATCTGGTCTTGGCCACTGTCAGGCCCATAACTTCGCTTTTATGCAAACATAACCCCTTGCACTCACCTGTGAAGGCAAAGTGTATATGTCCTGCTCAACCTATAAAAAAAGCCCATAAAAGGTGTTGACAGGCACATGAATCAGGCCAAGAGTAGCTTTCATCCCCCTCCCGAAGCACCGGCTCCTCCCCTCTCAATTACTGCACTGCGGGTCATAAATTAATATGTAAAATTGGCGGAGCATGCTGGTGAAGCCGCCACAGTTAAGGCCACCGCCATCAATCTTGCCCGCGCGCTGATGGATGCTCCACCTGAGGAGGCGGCCGAGTGATGGAGTGGGAGCGAGTCGGGTGAACTGTACTTAACCTGATTCACCTGTAGTTAAGGGAGAGTGAGAGGGAACAGGACCGAAAGAGATTAATGTGAGTTAGACTAGCGGTCAGATGGGACAAGATATTACGTACGAGGTCTGCCCAAATGTGCTGCCCAATATCTCTGAGCACATAGAACAGCGCTATTCATTCCCTAAAAGACCTAAAGAAGAATGCTAACATGCAGGGATGGTGTAGAGTGTGCATTGAAAATTGCCAAGCCTCACTGGCAGTAAACATATTCGTCTGAAGTGGCAGTTGTCCTTGGTTTCTGTTAGAGTTACACCGAAGTCTACTGGTGTGCCATAAAACTGCTTTAGAATGTCATCAGTATATATCGAAAGGCAAAAGCAATGCATCTGTTGTAGCCCTGTTTATGACTGCCAGAGCACAGAGCATATTCCAGAATTCACTGGGTGCAGGCAGTGGATGGAGCTCCAGTCCATCGCAGGGTTTTGTAACAGCTCTACCTGCATGAGCCTTAAATCCAGGTCCTTACCTCAGAGCCACTGGAATTTCTACAAAAAGAAGTATAGTATGTATACTATAAGTATATATTTGTCTTGTCTGATGAAATTTATTTCTTGACCGTTTACCATGGGGAAGTGATGGCACTGTGGGAAGAAGACAAGCTGTTGGAGAATGTGATGCTCTGGGCAATGTTCCGCTTTGGAAATCTGGGTCAGGGCATTCACATGGAAGTATTATAAGGTGACAAGGTGGTCATTAGGTTTTGTTTCGTTGGTGTATATGCAATATAGAGTAAAAGATTTACTAAAATGGACACCTCAGTGTCACCTAAGCGTTTAACTAAACCACTGGAATAAGCAAAGAGGTATAACTAATGCAATTACAGTTCGAAAGAGAAGTTGAAAGAAAAGCAGAACCAAGGCTACCACAGAACATTACATCTTCACTGGATGTCAGCTGGAGAAGTCTGGAGATTCAGGACCGATGACTTTGCTTGAACAGTGAATTCATTTAGATGAAGCCATATGTTCTATGAGTCAGTTTATTATTGCAGGTAAAGTTTAAGATTTAGTTCAAGCGTAATTTGGTTGAGAATGACGCAATGTCTCTGAACTAGCTCCCTCCCTCTGTGCAGCGAATGAATTTTCTTTTCATCGCACCTAGAAGGACAGACCCAAGGCCGACCATTCATGGCTCATCTGTGAGTCAGATCGGAGATGGAGAGAGAGAGACACTCAAGCCATGTATGTACTAACCCTGATGCGCACTAATGGAGAGATCACACAGCGTTTTGCCAGTGGTGTGTGTAAGTGTCCACAAGGGTATTTATTTGACTGGGCAGTCAATTTGATTGTCATGGTTAGTTTTTCATTATTACTTGGACTATAGGGCCAAAAGTATGTAAATGTACTTGATAACATTTACATACTTTTGGCCCTATAGTCCAACTAATAATTTGCATAAGTTGCTCTTTTAAATCAGCTACACTGAAGCCAGTATATTTTTTTTGCATCTTGATTATGGCATTTTTCGGATTGTATGTAGGTATAACTTGAAAGAGAACTTTTATTTGAAAAAGCAAATAAAAAAAATTCTTACTGAGGTTAAATGTAGGGTTAGGTGGAAGTGGTTTTCTTGTATACTTTTTGAAAAAAAAAACCCTGCGATTAAAAGAAATGACTAGAAACAGAATTTAAAATTGTAAACAAAATGTTCTATTGTAGCTTCACCATATCTTAAGAATCAGTGTAAAAACACTCTTTTTTTAATGCTGAAGAATCACAAAATTCAAAATAATGTGTACTTTAAATGTGAATAAAAACTCAAAGTCTTATCTCCTGCAATTAAAAGAAATTCTCACTGAGAACAGGATATGCGCCTGTGAGTAGGACTGCACCCTCTGGTGCTCATAATCGGAATTGGATTCAATGGCAACAGGTAGCACCATTTTCTCACAGCAAGAAGGTCCTGGGTTCGATCCCCAGGTCCTTTCTGTGTCCACATGGTTGACTGAATGATTCCAAATAGATGATGCATCGACTCACATGATGATTGACATTGTCAGGTTTTTGTATCCCCCTAACAAAAGACGTAAGGCTAATGAGCTTAATGTTAGGTGTAGCATTAATTATCTACAGTAATAGTATGTCAGTGCAAAGTCTCCATAATGATAGAAAGGTGTGTGTATCTTGTCTTCCTATACTTGTGAGGACCAGATGTCCTCATAATGATAGGAAAACCTGATAGTTTTGTCAGTCCTCACTTCTTTAATTGCTTTTTTTTCCCTCCAAAAATGGCAAATGTTATTTGAAAAACCAAAAGGGCCAAACGATTTGCCTTAGGTTACTGAGGTTAGAGTTAGGTGTAGGTGTCGCATTAATTAGTTATAGTCATCAGTTAAGTCGGTGGAAAGTCCTCACAAGGATAGCGAGACAAACGTGTGTGTGTGTGTGTGTGTGTGTGTGTGTGTGTGTGTGTGTGTGTGTGTAGGGGAGTAGCTGTGTGTTTGGCATATGCTCCTTTATGCGCCGTGAACAGACTGACCTTGTGTTTGTGTGCCTGTGTGCTGGCCTTGAGCTGGGCTGATGCGGCAGACAACCACTATTGCTGCACAACCCTGAAAACTCTGTGTGTACATGGAGAAACAGCAACCACTGAATCTACAGAGCAGATTTCAAAGGCATAGTCTACTCCATATATTTCAGCGCGAGAGGAGAGGAGACTGAAATATAACAGTTGCAAATGGATTTTGAAATTAAGCAGATCATGACTCGGTTTTACAGCTATACTTGGGGGTATTAAGAACAAATAACAATGAATACTGTTGTGCCTGTGTCTCTGTTTACAAAGTTTCCTAATCACAACGAGTAAAATACAATAAATTTCGAGTATTATCTCATCGACAGCGTGGCCTATCTTCTCGGCCGTTCACATACGCACATGCTGTAGTCTTTATTAGCAGTGTCAGGGCCGGGAGCTGTGCTACCGGTCTTTCCCTTCATGGTCAGTATCCAGGGCTACTGGTCTTTTCCAACGTCATCACTGCCTAGTGCTACCATATTGGCATGACTTCAGCACTGTGGAACTACTGGGTACAGATTGCCAGACTTTTTATTTACATTTACAGCATTTAGCAGACGGCCTTATCCAGAGCGACTTACAATTGATACAGTCTTACAATCCAAGCAATTGTGGGTTAAGGGCCTTGCTCAAGGACCCAGCAGTGGTGGGATTTGAACCCTGGACCTTCTGGTCCATAGTCCAGTACCTTAGCCACTAGGCTACCACAGTTCCAGTGGTATACAGTGGTATCTTCGTTCTCGACGCATTTTAACATGGAAAAATCTCAACTCTCGTCGTTTGTTCAGTACTTGGCGCTCTTGCTTAAACTTGCATGACTCGTTTCAGTCTCAACTCAATTCACGATTCATGATTCAGTACACAGTGATTTAGTGACTCCGATTCACAATAGACCTGCTCACTTAAGATCTCTGCTGTGTTTATCGTGCTTTTCTCTATCTTTACTTCTACAGTACTGTGTTCTTAGTGCAAAAAAGTCTCCATGGGTCTTAGACAGGTTTTAGGGCCGATTGAAATCAAAACAGGAATTGAATGCTCCAGAACACAGGCTGTAGTTCACCAATAGAGTAAGTGTTTTGCTTTTACTTTTCACTTTCAGTCCGTTACTCACTAAATGACATGAGATTTGTCCAACACTTTATTATAAAATTAGGTTTATGTTAATGATTTTGGGCAACTGTGTGTTAATTTAAGGGTTATAAACGTTAACCTGGCTATTATTACTTACCATGAGGCTCAATCTCCATCTTCCAGCGCCATAAAGCCATCTTCAGCCTTGTCTCCGCTATGATACACCAAACACTTGTTAAACTCATCGTTTCAAGATATATTTAACTTATGATGGACTTGTTGGAACGTATCCCCTTCGTAAATCAGGGAGCACCTGTATAATACAACGCCTTATACATTGTGGATTTTCTGGGACTCTGGAACAGATTCATTCAATTTACATTATCCTTTATGGGAAAAATTTGCTTGGTACTCGTCATTTTCAGCTTTTGAACAAGCCTTCTGGAACAAATTCTAGACGAGAACCGAGGTACCACTGTAGTTGGAGTTGATTCCTCAGAAAGAAACTCAATCGCATTTGAGTTATGTTGAGTTATGGCCAGTTGTGGGTCCTGGCCTAATCGCTGCCTTTTGCAGAATTTGCATGTTCTCCTTTTCTGTGTAATCGTTTGACCAAATGGAAGTCTGATTGGTGATAGTGATTTTGAAATGAACCTAATCGACTCAAAATGACCTTTTTTGGGAATAGATATCCTACCTGTCTCCCTCAAAGAACTACTACAGGTGTCCTGTCCAGGATGTACCTCTGCCTGTGCCCAGTGAATTCCGGGTAACGTTCCAGACCCTGCCCTGCGATCCTGATCTGGATTAGGGTACAACTGGATGAACTTGTAAAAGACGTATTAGAGAGGTGATTTGAAAGTCCCTAACAGAGACTGTACTGCATTTGTGTTTCGAACTATTGTTCTTGTCCATTTCCCAACCGAGCGCCCATACACACATACAGACGTCCACGTAAGTGCACTGCCCCCCACCCCACACACACACACACACACACACACACACACACACACACACACTCAGCGGAGTGTGTCAAATGAATTTCCTCTACCATAGCTCTTTAGCTGCAGATAGAAAGACAGAAGCCCTTGAAAGGAGGACTTTTCAATTTGTAAGTCTCTTAGCCACAAGGTCGCGTCGGTTTATGGGTAAAGACACAGAAACAGGAAGGGAGAAATTCAAACTGGTTACTATAGAAACAGTCCGAGCATTTCATAACACGGCAGGGCAACAACAAGCATGCTGCTATATGAAACGTCTGGGAAATTCATTGTTTTAGTGTTATTTTTTTTATACGTGTCAATCCAAGCAAGGCGACGCGATAAAAGACTCAAGGTTGCTTCTGTTTTTTGTGCCAGCTCCTTACATGGATGCCATGACTCCCTGACTGGATGGGCCTGGTGTGTCTCGAGCGGGTCACGCTGAGTTTCACAGAGAGAGACACCTTTTTAATCTGAAGTGACTACATATCACTTCCCAGACAGCTAAGTCACATCATTGTGAGATCAGGATCACAGCGATTTATACATGTTATATAACCCGTAAACACACAGTGGGGGCCAAAAGGTCGAGACTGCCAGTGAAAATGCTTGTTAAGGATTCATTTTGCAGCAATTACTTGAGGACCAAAAAAGATCAAGACGTGCTGGTTGTTATGGATTTTTCTCTACTGTCAGCTGACCTCAAACGCTTGTTGACAGAGAAAGCTGGCATTCAGTAACAGAAGATGCTATTTGTGATATTGTGAAATCATGCTACAGGGATTGACCTTTTCACTTTCAGTTTCAGGTTGTTCTCTGGTTAGAAGATTTGTACTGTCTCTTCTTACCGCCTTCCTTATTCCTCCTTTGTCTATATTATTATACCTTCAGTGTTATATCTCTATGTATGGGAAGCCATTGTTTCTACAGTAAGATAACAATCTCAAGCAGACTTCTTGGAAGATCAAAACAACAGACAGGCTGTCCCAGAGCCCAGATTTCAGTATCGCTGAAGGTGTTTGGGATGACCTGGCTCACGAGAGGGAAAATAAGAAATCGACCTCTTGGACCATCAAACACTGTGATAGTGCAGGTCCATCTGATAAATGTCAGTTTGCTTTAAGAATTACAATAGGAAATAAAAATCTGTGTTTTATATATCTAATTCATGTCTGAATGACAGACTAGTATGCGCAAACCCTTTCGTTTTTCCATAAGTGTTCCGTAAGGTTTATAAAATATACAAAGATTAGAATGACTGTATTGCACAGTACAGTACTGTAGTAATTGTTTTCATGTTGTATTTCAATTAATATTATTGCTTAAAACAAAACACTGCATGCAAAGTATCTAAACTACTGAGTGCAGTGCTGAATTTGAGCTGGATCCTGCAACGCTCATATTTGGGGCCCATGCATTCTGGCACGTATTTATGTGGACCCTCTGTTTATATATAGAAAATAAAATAAAAAACCTAAACCACTCTTTTTCTGGATGGTAACTGCAGTCCTAGCGCAATTAGGATCATGTAATGGATGACGAGGTTTGGAAAGGGCAAAAAAAAAAGACAAGACAACTGATAGTTATACAGTGTAAGTAAGCCTTTTATATTGGTATATATGTTCTATTTTGAAGGCTATTGTATTAAGTGGGAACACTGCTGTGCTTATGCGTTCCAGGACATTTCCAATCAATGTCCACTTGCCGTATCACCCCACCTCTTTTTTGTTTAACGAATGAAGCCCTAACTGTGTGACTGTCTGGTCAGTGCCCATTTCAATCAATGACCTGTTTCACAGAATGTAATGCAGACGTTAAACAGAGCACACTTGTAATTATTAAATGAGTGAATTAGTGATCTCTGATTTTATACTGCTACAGTTACTGCTACATCCTGCGGTGCATCTTTAATCACTCCACTTTAATGGACTCACTAAATGTTTTGTAGAACATGTACAAAAACCCAGCGTCTAATAACGTCTGGTAAACAAGAATGTCTGCAACAAACTGTGGACCTTGCTGAGAATATTATTTGATGCTTAAAAGCTTATAGCCATGATTTGAAGGTTAGCGACATTGTGGAAAAGTGTTTGTGTGCGCTTGTGTGTCTTTAAAGGTTAGGTCTTATTCAATGCAAGACTATTTATTATGGAAGTAGCGGAAAAAGAAGTACAAACTACAAAAGTACTCCAAACTCTGAATCTTAAAAAATGTAAAACCTTTTTTTTTGGCTATTGAAATGTTTTTTTTAATTATTATTCTTGGTATTAGTACAGGAAACATCAGAATATCTGGAGGATGAGAGTTAATCCAGTTAATCCAAAAACAGTGTGCTCAAAGCAATGTGGCCGGACAACCTGTTCTGGTCGCATGGCATCCTCAGTCAGCTGGAGGACGGAGAGAGTTACAGGCCTCTGTGCATCTTGTGGGAAAAGGTGTGCTGGAAAGTTATGGAATGACAGCTTGGGTGGAGCCGAAGCGGAGAATGTTCTTAATGTATGGGCTGGAACTGGTACTGGAACACGAGCTCGGAAAGAACGAGGAATGATAGTTAGTTATTGTGAGGTGCACAAAGTCTATTAACAGACCATGTTTAAAAATAAAATTGAGTTAAGTCTGGCATGTTTCAGAATGCTACCTTTTGTTTGTTACTCTTACATGACTGCAAAAAGCTGTTCCAAATGATGGCGCCATAGACACCCAGAGATGCACTGACTTCAGCTGGTGTCTATTCATCAAAAGGAGTTTGAATTTAAGGAAGGAATATTGTGATATTGATATCTCAAAAATATTGACTTCCACCATGATTAGTGCTATTGATTTTATCTTGGGTAAACATTTTATTGGCGCATCGTAATGAAATTACCAGGCGATCTCATGTGCCTGGCTGCAACCACTTGTATTCTATAAATGCAGCCTGGAGGCATCCCTACACTTATTGATCTAGGATCAGGTGTCTATCTGCCTGCAGGTTCCCACATCTACGAGGAAGAGCTTTTAAAATCAAAGCTAGACAAAGTTTATATTAGTGTAGCTTACCAACTCAATTTCCACTTTTTTGTTCTCCCAGTATGCTCTGCCCAATCCCCCAGTTTCCCTGTCTTGCGTGCATGAGATCTCCGCCAAAGGAAGAAGGCTGCAGGCCGTCCAGGGTCTCTGTACAGCTCACGTCCATGACCACTTCTGTTCTCTGGCAGGAATTCTACAGGCAAGAGGGAATCCGCATGGAGAAATGGATTATGCTAGGGAGTTGAGACTCCAAAACAGGTGTCATGGTCAGACTCATGGTCATGCAGAATCACCGTTCAACCCAAGATACCTCAATACTGTCACAGGGAGTAGTGATTAGATTGTTTTAGGAAAGGAAGCTGATATAATTAAGGGAGAAGACACAAGCTTACAGTTTGATAAACAGACAGAGGAGGATGAAAAACGAAGCGGGACTGACCTTGTAATGACTGGAAGCAGCAAATATGACTACAGGCATTAACAGTACAAACCATTTTAGACAGATGAACAAACAAAGATGCCACTTCACCGAATGGGCACCATTTCCGTCCAAGGACATTACACGTGTATATATAAATAATATAATTAACTGTAAGAACATTTTACTATTAAGCAAAGTGTCCTGCATTATTGATGCAATTGCAAATGTAAGGCATATCATTTAAAACATTAATAAAAACTACCTAGAACACTGAAAAATAATGTCCCTGGCTTCTAATATTACACTTTTTTTCCATTGTTGTGTCACTCCATATCCCATCTATGCCTTAAATATTTTTTTCATGAGGAATGCATGATAAGTTACTTTACATGATTTAGTAATTTTTACTCAGTCCTGTCACCCTAACATATTCCCACTTCTGAAAATTAGGGAACATGTCACATGTTCGATAGGAACTTGGATCATTTGGATCTTCTGAAGTCCCTGGGAAGAACAAAAGTAAATTCTCTCCTGTTTTGTTCTGCATAATTGATTATATTGTAACTATAACCGAGAAGGTCGATCTCAACTTCTCAACGATTGGCCAGTACTCTTTAAGAATACTTAAATATGTGTGTTGTTAGATTCAGAGTTGGAAATCTATAGTACATGAAGTTTTCTTAAGACTTACAACAAGCAAATGGCACCCATTCAGCAGAATGACTCTTGCTCGTTATTTGCAGTGTATTCCTAATGTCTGAATCTCTGCTCTTTTGCTTATTTACTGAAACTGCGAGATCAGAAGCAAAGTTTAAAAGATATTCTACCTCTCTTCTGTTTCTGCTCCTGAAAAAAAAAAACCCAAAACAACAACACTCCCAACATTAGTGTAAGTGTAAAGAGAGCAGGGACGGGACATCGTGAGCTTTGGTCGTCAAGGCTGACTCTTCAAGTCGCCGAAGAGAACATGACCCAGAAAAGAATGCACACAGTTTTGCGGAACGCGGAGCGAGCCATAATCAAAGGCAAAACTCTAATTTCCCAGCGACGCTCGCCTGTCAGACTCGGAGACCTTGAACAGAAGCTCAGTCGGATACAAAACAGAGTGTGTGTGTGTGTGTGTGTTTGAAGGAGGAGGGGATAAGGAAGGCCGTGAAGGTTGTTTACTTGACATTGGCCTTGATGTAAATGGTAAAAACGAAGAAAAAATCTCTTTCAAATAAATCATTTATGTAAGTTCACATTTATCTCGCAATATTCTAATCCTCTCTGACTGCTTTCATCCTTTACACTGCAGACTTGTCCTTTTGGCCATTCATACCCTCGAGCAGCGACTCGATATGAATGTGCCTGTCCCTTACACACGTGCACAAGCGCGACCCTGGGCTTCAGAGTTTCTAGGATAATTGAACTATTTTTGTTTTGTTAGCATCTTAGCCAAATCATATTGCTGTAAATGTGTCTACACTGTGCTGGGATATTAGTCAAGCAGAAATGGATTGAATAGTCATTTGGGATGAATGTGAAGCAATAAACCAACATGATCAAAGTACACATGAATGATGAGTTATGCCGACCTTACACTAAAGTGTAAAATTTTCCAGCGATTTCAAGTGACCGAAGAATTTTCAAAGTCAGAATGAAATCATGTCAGTCTTTAAGGAGTCAAGTTGACATCGCATTAGACGGGAATCATAGCTGTCGTAAGTCTGTCTTTTTCCAGTCTTGATGATCTGATAAAATGAAACGTGTTCAATATTATCGCAAGCTTATGCGCACTGACGTGAACGACGTCGCCACTTACAGGTGAGCTCTCTCCAGGAGAGAGCCATTCTGCTGAATGGGCGCCATTTCCATCCCCAGGACATTACATGTATGGATACTTAATGTATTTAACTATCAAAACATTTTATCATTAAGCAAAGTATCCTGCATAGTGATGCAATTGCAAATTTAAGGTACATTATTTAAAACATACAAAAAACTACCTAGAACACTGAGAAATAATGTTAGTTGTCCCTGGTCCCTAATATTACAGTTTACAATGAAATATAATCCAATTACAATCCTTTGGAAATCTGTTATTTGCATTGTTGTCTCTCCATATCCCGTTTATATCCTGTTCCTTATATAATGTATTCCTACACAATGTGGGACTGGTGGCCCAGTGGTTAAGGCACTGTACTATGGACCAGAAGGTCCAGGGTTCAAATCCCACCGCTGCCACTGTTGGGTCCTTGAGCAAGACTCTTAACCCATAATTGCTTGAATTGTAAGACAGTGTTAAGTTTAAGATAAGGGCATCTGACATAAATATAACACATTCCCACTCATAATTCATTACAAGTCGCATGTTCAATATGAAGCTGTATCATCTGAGTCTTTTGAAGATCAAGGAAAGGCAAAGATACTGTAACTATGACTGAGATCAATCTCTTCTTACTATCCTGTTACCAAAATCATCTTATTAATTTCTTATAAAAAATACATTTTTGGCAAATTGTCAGAATGTGCTCCGTGTCCTAATGCTGTTAGTATGGGATGACATGTGGTTACGTTTTACTTAGGCTAGTTGCTAATTCTGTGCTGGAAACTCAGTCCAGTTACCTGAGATGTATATATGTGTGTTGTTAGATTTAGAAAATATAGAAAATTAAGTTTCTTTTCAGCAGAATGGCTGGCACAGTTTTTGCAAAATCATAGTCTGTGACTAGTCTGCAACAAAAACTCTGCAGAAGCGAAAGAAATCTTTATTTTAATGTTTTCAGAATCTTTTTGTGGTAGTGTATGGCTTTCATTTCAACATTTCATTTGTAACTAAACATCCATTCATGCCAGACATTCCAAAAACAGGTGGGGGCAATTCAGGGCTATTATTGGGTTAAAAAAAAACGAATTAGTGCTGTGATTTCAAACAGGTGAGTGTAAGCATCATGTTTTTGGTACAAAAGCAGTATCCACGAAAGGCTCAGACTTTCAGGAGCCGACTACAAACTGTCTAGCCTCACAGGCTTCCTTTTAGTACATATTCAGCCTTCTGTGATGCCACCTAAAAGGCAGAGTCATGAATTAAAAAAAAGAACTGAAAGAAGATGCTCAGATTGGAGCACACAAAACTGGTCTTGGACAGAGTTAAAGCTTTGTTAAAAAGGCAAAAATCAAGGACGAAGCAGCGGAGGTGTTCCCATCTCTCCTGTCTGTCTGCACTTTTTGCTTCAAACCCACGGCTTAAAATCAATGACTAAAGGATTTGAAACAATTAATGAAAAATGATTTGCAGACGAAGGTTCCATTGGAGTAGGTTAATCTCTCTGACTTTTGTCAAATCAGAGCCTGTGGTTGTTCTTTTCACTACTGAAATAATAACCGCTCGGTAACCCAAGTGCTTTTGTATCGGCACACAAAACTGTAGCGACAGTGTCATGTGGTGTCAGAGTGTCGTGTACAGAGCAATATATTTACAGCAGTGTTTAGTATAGGACCCATTTTGCCTTCAGAACTGCCTTAATTCGCCGTGGCACAGATTCAGCAACGTGCTGGGACTTTCCTCCACATTGACACAATGGCATCAAGCAGTTGTCCCAGATTTGCTGTAGATGCACCACATCCCACACTGGATCGAGATCTGGTGACTGTGCAGGCCAGTGAACTCGCTGTCATGTTTAGAAACCAGTTTGAGATTATTTGAGCTGGGTGACATGGTGTGTAGATGGTACACTGTGCTCATAAAGGGGTGCACATGGTCAGCAACGATACTCAGGTAGGCTGTGGGGTTTAAACCATGCTCAGTTGGTATTAAGGGGTTCAGACCACCACCAGCCTGAACCGTTGATACAATCTAGGATGGATCCATGCTTTCATGTTGTTTGCACCAAAATGACCCGACCATCTGAACGTCGCAGCAGGAATTCGAGACTCATCAGATCAGGCAACATTTTCAATCTTCTATTGTCCAGTTTTGGTGAGCCTGTGCCTTTTGCCTGTTAGCTGACCCCCATCTGCTTCAAGGTTTGACGTGTTGTTTATCCAGAGATGCTCCTGTGCATACCTCGGTTTGTAACGAGTGGTTATTTGAGTTACTGTTTGCCTCTCTATCAGCTCAAACCAGTCAGAGAACTGGATATTTTGTTGTTTTTCTTTTCCTCATTCTCTCTAAACCCTAGAGATTCCAGTGTGTGTGAAAATCCCAGTAGATCAGCAGCTTCTGAAATACTCATTTAACAACCATGCCACGTTCAAAGTCACTTAAATCACCTTTATTCCCCATTCTGATGCTCGAGCTGAACTTCAGCAGATAGTCTTGAACATGCCTACATCTCAAAAGGCATTGAGTTGCTGCCATGTGATTGGCTGATTAGATAATTGCATTGACGAGCAGGTGTACTTAATAAAGTGCATGGTGTGTGTCCAGTGGTCCGTGAATGGTGGAGGCCCCAATTGTGATACTACCACCATCATGTTTCATAGACGGAATAAGCTTCTTATGCTGGAATGCAGTGTTTTCTCCAGATATAACACTTCTCATTTCATTCGAAAAGTTAGAAGAAACATTGTTCCAATAACCTTCTGGCCTGTCCAAACTGCATACAACTCCAGCGTAACGGAGGCCTTTAGTTGCTTAAAAGTTAACCTGGGATTTTTTGGGACCTTTACACGTCTTGTTGTTGGAGTAATCCTTGCTGGTCGCCCAATCTTGGGGAGGGTAACAGTGGTCTTGAACTCCCTCCATTTGTACACAATCTGTCTGACTGTGGCTTGGTGGAGTCCAAGAACTCCTTTTCTGGGGCCAATATTCTTTAAATCTATCAGGGTGTCCACACACCTGATGGGCTTCCCATTGATTGAAAACACCTGACTCTAGTTTCACCTTCCAAAATTGCCATTCACTGATATAATATTGGATCATTTTCCTCAATAAATAAATGGCCAAGTGTAATTGTCTCGTTTATTATGGATTCTCTTTACCTAGTTGTTGGAAATCTGTTGACCTGTTAAGTCATATTCATGCAGAAATACAGCAATTTCGAAAGGGTTCACAAACTTTCAAGCATCACTGTAAAGGTTTTTACGAGTATGGATCTGTTTATGGAGCAGAAAGCAATTTCTGAAGGAAAACCGTCTCTGGAGAAGGGAACAATAGGCAAGGCAGGGCAATCAGAAGCTAATGATGATCGAGCCCTCCCCTCCCCCTGATATTAGAAGATCAACGTGCGTCAGAGAAGCGAGTGGGAGGCGTCGAGCTCCGTTTAAAAACTCTTCAACTAGTCGGTGTTCGCTGAAGGATAACGCAGTTCGGGAGATGCATGGGAGCGAGCAGAAAGGGACACTCTCCTTTCAGCCGGGACGCTCAGCGAGCATGGCTCACCCGGAGAGCTGCGAGTGCCGCGACGAACGGCGTCACTCCAGCATCCTCTACAGCCTGCTGAAGAAGGAGAGTGCGCCGTGCGCCTCCGCGCGAGCGCCCCGCGGGGCCAAGTCGGCGGTGGCGGGGCGCGCGTGCGCGTGCGGGGCCGTGAGACCGGTGACGGTGCGCTCTCCTCACGCCACGTGCGCGGCGGCCTCGGCCGTGCTCGCCAAGACGCTGCGCTTCGTTAAGAGCGTGCCGTGCTTCAGCGAGCTGCCTGCCTGCGATCAGCGCGCGCTGGTGCGCAACGGCTGGGCGCCACTGCTCGTGCTCGGCATGGCGCAAGACGGCCTGCACTTCGAGACGCGCGAGAGCGACGAACCCAGCATGCTGCAGAGGCTCCTGACCGGCGCGCACGAGCAGCCCGTCAGCCCGCGCCCGCACGCCGGTACTGGGACCGGAGGAGGAGGAGGGGTGGCACTGGCAGAAGCGCAGGCCATTAAAGCTTTCCTCTCCAAATGCTGGGACCTCGACATCAGCACCAAGGAGTACGCTTATTTAAAGGGAGAAATTCTGTTTAACCCAGGTGAGCAAAAGTTTAGAGACATCCATACACCACGCAAAATTATTATTATTATTATTATTATTATTATTATTATTATTATTATATACTGCTACTACACACATTAATATTATTATATCCCACAGTTCCCACGATTTAGTTATTGTTGTTATTATTGTTGTTGTTATTATTATTATTATTATTATTATTATTATTATTATTATATTCTAGAATTCTCACTGTTGAATTATTTTGTAGATGATGATGATGATGATGATGAATATTATTATTATTATTATTATTATTATTATAGTGATATATTCTATATTTCTCGCTTTTTGAATTATTTTGATGATGATGATGACTATTATTATTATTATTATTATTATTATTATTACTACTACTACTACAAATATTACTATTATATTCCATAATTCTCATAATTTATTTTGTATTATTATTATTATTATTATTATTATTATTATTATTATTATTATATATTCTATAATTCTCACTTTTGAATTATTTTGTATATTATAATGATGATTATTAATATTGTTATATCTTACAATACCCACTATTGAATTACTTATTATTATTATTATTATTATTATTATTATTATTATTATTATTATTAATATTGTTGTTGCTTTGTTATATTCTGGATTTCTAAC
This sequence comes from Ancistrus triradiatus, assembly GCA_025084515.1. Classification (NCBI taxonomy): domain Eukaryota; kingdom Metazoa; phylum Chordata; class Actinopteri; order Siluriformes; family Loricariidae; genus Ancistrus; species Ancistrus triradiatus. Next base: position 199,148 of record JAJAGP010000556.1, on the reverse strand, counting down.
TTATTATTATTATTATTATTATTATTATTATTATTATTATTATTATTATTATATATTCTAGAATTATCACTTTAGAATTATTTTGTATATTATAATGATAATGATGATTATTAGTATAGTATATCCCACAATACCCATATTGAATTACTTGTTGTTGTTGTTGTTGTTGTTGTTGTTGTTGTTATTATTATTATTATTATTATTATTATTATTATTATGTATTAATTTAATAACTATATTAAAATATTTTTTTACATTTAATATTACATATACTATTGACAATAAACAATATCTCAATTCACATCATTACAATAATTTATTTCGTTGTCATTTGTTACTTTTTATTATTAGTGTTATTAGTAGTACAAATTCAGTAGTAGTAGATCAATAATCCTATTGTTGTCTTCTTCTTCTTCTTCTTCTTCTTCTTCTTATTATTATTATTATAGCACTATCATTAATAGTATTAATTAGTTAGCATTAATTAGTTCATACGTCAGTGCGGTGTCGGGACAGTACTGACTGAAAAAGCTGCTCTGCTATCAGGTTGTATTAAATTGGATTTCATGTGTTCAACACTGGATCTACTTCAGTATTAGAAAACCACTCAGTACTTAGTGAAATGCTCCATGCTTGTCCTTCATATTCCTGTTATTGTTATTAGTTAGTTGTCATTAATAAGGTTGAAAGCGAGTCAGCAACTTTAACACACTTTAGATACTTCCAGAATGTTTTGTGTGTGTGAGGAGACCTGTCTGAGAGCAGATGTATAAGTGGTGTAAGTGTATAAGTATACTCAGGTGTGTGTTTTGCTGTGGTTGTGTGTGTGTGTGTTTTCTTTACTCAGACATCGCTGGCCTGCAGTGTCAGCACTACATCCAAGCGTTGCAGAGTGAAGCTCACCAGGCTCTTAATGAACACGTCAAACTGATTCACAAAGGAGACACCACGAGGTTTGCCAAACTCTTCATTGCCCTCTCGATGCTACGATCCATCAACGCCAACGTCGTGGCAGGCCTCTTCTTCAGACCCATCATTGGCACAGTAAACATGGAGGAACTGCTGCTCGAGATGTTTTATGGAAAGTAGAACGCTGGGCGCCCTCGCTGAGCTGTCAGAACCCATGCGGAGAGACAGCGGGCAGAGACGCTGGCCACAGGCTCTCGCGCAACTTTTTACACATGCTATTTTTGTACAACGTTTCCTTGGACTGTATCCTCTAGATCCCTTTTGAGTCGACCTCGTTGCTGAATCCAAATATGGACTTTAGCCCCCTTTGGGGAAAGAGCTTTACAGTGTTTTCTTGACTCGATTCGCTTGTGTCGCTTTCTACGGCCATGATGACTTTTGCTATTTATTAGAGTATACTTGAATCTTTAGAAAGTGTCGTGAGACTATTTTGCGTTATGCGTTTTGGCTGCACTCGACCGTGTACGCGTTCCCACACTTATTCATGGAGTCTGGTGTTATGCGTTGCAAAAAATAATACTGTTTTGGGTCAAAAGTGATGATAAAGTCAGCACAGAAATCGAATAAAGAGAATAAGAAGTGCAAGTGTCCTGCCTGAAGAGGGCATTGTTAGCCCACAAACCTGAAGATGGTAAGAGGTGGATCTGCTGTTTTATTAGGCCCTCAGTGGTCAACATGAGAGTAATCAAACGACCACCTGGTGTGTAAAAAAGTTGTTGGGTGCAGAACAGGACAACTTATATTGCTTTCAGTCATAGCAGATTTAAGAGACAGGTCTTTCAGCTTGATTTGTATTCATGTGCTGCCTGCAAACAGACTGAATCTGATGATATGTTTCATTGACTTTGGTCAGGGTGGTCACAAGGGGTCAGGCTTGCCGTGGAGGGGACGCCAGTGCCGGAACAAATAAAACATCTGGGCCAAATCAAAATATACAGATCATAAATCATAGGGTGAGCTTTAGACAGGTGATCCTTAATGGTAGCAGAGATGCGTTCACTCTTGCGATTCTAAACAGATCTTCAAAAACCCATCTCTGGACTCGGTCATGATTCGTCTGTCCACAGAAACGTCATTCTGCCCTTTGTTTTCTTTAGATTAGGCTCATTAATACATCTTCAACACAGAAAGCTTGCATTAGACAACCTTCTGGTCTTTGTTTTTGAGATCTTGAAGTCTTTGAGAACTGTATATCTCAGCAGGTGGTCGTGTCTGTGGCAAGAGGCTTTTGTGCCTTCCAGATGTTTTTTCTGGCAACATCACCTGCTTTTTCAAAGCATTGACATATTCTTTTAATAGCCGATCGTGAAATAGGCGTTCGCTGTACCTTTAGGGTCTTGACAATTTCAGAAGAGCTGCAGTTCAACTGACATGATATTTTGCTTTTGTGAGCAGATTTTTCTACTTGTTTACCCTTTGAATCATAAGACTGAATACTGTAGATCTTTACCTGAGGATATCTGTCACGCCTGGTTCTATGGTTCTATTTAAGAGCTTGTTTTCAGGCTTGTGATGGACTGCCTTACAAGACGAGCTTATTTTGGAGGTTTTGAACACCCAGATGTGTTGGTTTGAGTTAGATCCCTGCATCTCCCAAGCACTGATTTAGTATTTGCATAATGTAATGCATGGGCAATAATGCAAGGGTGGAGGATTGATGGCGGTAAACGTGACAACAACACATGGTCATCAATTCTGCCAAAGAGGTCCGGGACTGTGCAACAGAAAAGTAAGTAATGTAAGTAAGATATTAAACAACAGTTTTATGCCAGAATAAGCATTTTGTTACTGTAAGTGACTGTTTTGTCAATATGCCGTTGAAGCCGTGGCTCCAGAGCTGTGCCCGGTCTCGGATGATGAACACAGGGTGTTCTGGTGAACGTCACTGTCTGCCAAAGCTTGCAGGTAAAGCTGAAATGCTACATGTCCTTCTTCTCAATCGAAAGCAGCTAAAGTCAGTGTTTGATACACACACACACACACACACACACACACACACACACACACACACACACACACCCTCAGGCTGCCCCAGGTGATCTCAGCTCATTCCCAGGAAGACAGGAAATAATGACGGATTGATCCAGAGGCCCACAGCACTGTCACATCCCATCCAGATATGGAAGACCTTTCAGCACATCTCAGCTAATTAATCTGCTCCCCTAAGCCACCGCGCTGTGCAGCCAGCAAATCATTTCTAGGAAAGTTTCTAGCAGAGGTGCGAGGGAGCTATGAGTAGGGCTGGAGTCCATCGGCCGATCTGAATCCTGGGTCATGGTGATGGTGAGCTAGCAAATTGCCGTCGCTCTACCCAAGCAAAAATGAAAATCTACCATTTGACCCAAATCTGAGCTCCCGCAGCTGCGCTTGTGCATCTGTTTCTACTTCGGCTTGTAATAAAAAGTTTCCAGGCTGAATACATGAATTTAAAATGTGCTCGAAAAATTATTATCCCACCTCTCCACTGCAGTCGGGGCTGATTAAGATGTTCCCATCTGCCCCAGTAGCTCAGTCTGCACACAGTGCATAAGCCATCTGGAGGAAGAAAAAAATTACCAAGCTGCTGCAAAAGTGTTGATGAAGCTGTGATTCTTAAAGTACAACATCAACCAGTAATGGGTTGCTGATGTCTACACGGTAAACTATGAAAAATGTAAATGAACTGTCGTTTGTTTTAGGGTCTTGTTCACTTCTGAAATATTACTTTAGTGATCTGCCTGACTCTGGGGCCACAATGGTAGCTCATGGTGCTGAGTTCCTTCACTGGTTCACTCCATATCCATAACTCAGTGCCTTGTCTTTCCTGTTGTATCAGTGTTTTCATACATGTAGTGCAGTATGTATGGAATATACACTACATATCCCCCCCCTCAAAGGCATGGCTCTTGATGCGCCCACACTAAAGTGGCATGGACAGAGGTGGCCAAAGTAACTTGGACATATACAAAGAGGAAGTCTGATTTTCAGGTTTGGCCACTGCTCTGATGTTATGGGTTTCTTGTTTGTCCCCCAACTGTGGGGAGCACCAGCTTGCATGCAACACCTGGGGAGCAACAGCGGCTGCCACAATGGCCACAGCAACTGTAGAGTTGGTGGAAATGGCCTCTGAACCTTCCTAGAACCTCAGTGGGGATGAGAATGCATTAAAAATGTTGCGTTGTTGCCTGCAGGAGGCATTACATTAATGACTGCAGTGTTGGCGAAAGCCGCGATGGCTCTCGTGACATCTGCTGAGCAGATATTTTTTTCCCAAACTGTCTTGGGAAAACTTGAAAAATGTCATACAAACAACGATTCGAATTTGAGCATGAACTCTCTTCTTTCTTAAATAAGGCATGTAAGGGCTATCTGCTGTTCTCATTGTATTTTCTAGTTGGTGCAGATTAATATGGGTTTTTAGGGAATAATTTAAAAGTGTATTCAAAGTTGTGGTGACAATAAACAGAAACATTTCTCAAGAGTGGAAAAGGGGACTGAGGGGATGCCAAAGGTGCTTCCAAAGTACTGTTGTATTAAATGTATATATGGGGCTACAGATTTTTGTAATGCCACTTATATATATTCCTAAATACAATGACAAGCATCATGAAGCTGGTTTCAGTATGAATTTGCACTGTAGGCATTAAATATGTCTATGATCTAATAGTCTGTGACATTAGCTTTACAAGAACATATTTAGAGCTTTAAGTAGAGTTATAAAAGCAGAAGAAATACCTCAGAAGAAAAGCTTTATCAGAAATATTTACTCATTGTTGGCATCTTGAAAAACTAGCCATGGACAATTACGCCACCAAATGTAGGACAACTTACACATGTATAATAATTTATAATGTATCAATTGTAACGGTATAAAATAAAATGTCTGGGTCCAGGCGATGATATTCAGTTGACTAAACCACTGTGAGGCATATGAAGGGAGGAATTTAATGATGCAACACTTAAAAACAATGTTTTTGCGTCAATAATTAGCTCTAAGAAGTTCTTTCAATACATATTACTATATGATTTTAAAATTTATAGTTTACAATGTTTTCTGGTGTAAATTTCTGTTTTTCCCAGGAATTCTCCCCCTGCCAGGATCTACCTTTCTAACTTCCCCAAACGCTGATGCTAATCAAAATGAATTACATGGCTGGCTAAATGTGTCACTGCAAAGGCTGAGGTGACTACAGACATTGCATTTGCATCTACTGCTGTCGCCTCGCGATGTGAGTACCAAAGAATGCCAGTGCCAGCAAAAAAAGATCACAACGAAGCTGACAAACCTAGAATATCTCCACTGAAGAGAAGAAGGAGAGAGAAACCAGGAACAAAAATAGCTGCCTGGCAAAGCGGCACTAGGGAGATACCCAGGTGCAAATTTCAGTCAGTCATCAAATGGCAATTGTATTTATGATGACCTTAATTTGTCCAATTTGCAAGCAGACATTCAACCTTTGCCCCCCATTATCCTGCATTCATTTCAAACCTAACAATGTGAGTACACAAACCAGCAAACCATGAGTTCCTGCTAATGACTTCAGTTACAGTCTGGACTTATGCGGAACGGCTTTAATATTACATAACACTATGAATAAAACAGAACTAAACGTAATTATAATAAAATATATTCCATATATGCTCTACTTCCACAGTTTCTTACTTCTAAACCATGATGAAATATGTATGGGCAGAGTTACTAGCAGGTTGGTGAAGTTGTTTTGCATCGCCATTACATAAATACCCGCCGAAGTCCTGGGCTGCTTAATCATTAATGATCACGCGTGATGTAACATCCAAGCTTTGGTGTGCAGCCCAAGGACAGGAAGTCGGACGAGCAGAAAGGAAAATATGGAGCAGAAACTGTACTGGGAGGTTATAAACAGTTTTTTTAATGCATGTGCTGTATTTATTAGCTTTCATTCAGGAATGGGCTCTGCAGGGAGTTATAACAATAAAACTAGCAACGTGTAGTCAGCTCCAGTTATTGCTGACCTTGGTAATGAGTGAAAAGGTTATTCAAAATTATCTGTCCAGCATCAACACAAACACAGAGCATGCACAATAAGAGAGAAAAGTATAGTGAGCCTAAAAATCAGGCATAAGAATAGTTTTGTCACTGAATATGCACGGAGGAAATAACTTAGAAATTTAACAAACGACAATGGGCAGCTTGAGGAGGTTTCCTTTAATGGAAATGGGTTCTGTGTTCAGGTGACACAAAACCCATGGTTAACTGGGGCTGTTTTTCCTTTCATGCGAACTGTGTGAAGTATTGTCAGAGCACCAGCAACACCTGGAGGCACCACCAGAGGGCAGCAAATGCGCTTTGTACAGTCACAGCACTGTCACATGGTTTATCTCGTTCAACGCAATCAGTTATTATGAGCTGCACCTGGCTGCCTTACTATTTATACTGGCCAAACTCCAGTGGCAGCGCAGTATGTTTACATGAGATGCTGCCGGTAAAAGAGCTGAACTTTTGTTTGTGTGTCTGTGAAAAAAAAGTCAAAAGAGAATGAAAATACACTCATGCGTAAAGAGAGAAGTTTTAAAGAAAGTAAGCTGAGATTCTAAGAGAGAAAAGAGAGGTTTGATGAAGTGGAAAGTGATTAAGAAGTATAAGTACTGCTTAAAAAGACAGCAGAAAGAGGAAGAGAGAAAACAAAAGCTTGGTGAAAGGAAAATATTGAAGCTGAGAAGGTTGACAGAGAAAGTAAGAAAACTCAGAGATAATGCTTAAAACAGCAAATCAGTAAAGAAAATGAAAGAACAAAGGCATGGTTCAATTTAGCCATGGGTTATGTTTAAATAAGCTTTGGTTTGAGGTTGGGAGGTTGTGGGGAAATCCAGCTCAACTTCAATTTGATGAGACTTTGATTTCAGTTTTGTTTGAGGGGCTGATGGAAAGATATTGGGGAGATCGATGGAAACTCGTCTCAACCTCAGTTTTATTCATCTTTGTGTTCCTTTTTGTTTGTGGACACCATTTTGTCTTTGCAGCCTCCATTTTGTGCTGAGCTCTTTGTTTGATTTTCCCGCCATTTACACAGCCCCTCCTCCTAGCCCACTTGCAGTACCACAGGCACCCTCACTCCTTCCCTCATGTGAATATTGACTTTTGTGTAAGGTATATAATATATTAAATAATTATGAAGGATGGTTTCACCTCCAGCACTCCTAGAGGGTGAAACCAGTTTCTCTGCATCTAGATCCAATCAACCATGGATTCCTTAAAGTAGCGTGTGATTTTAATTGGAAAGCCGAGTGCCTCTCCCAAACTGCTGTTAAGTGATGGTCAGATTCCAGAAGTTTCCTCATTTCTTTTTTCTAATTTCATTCAATATGAAGGAAGAAGTCTCTAGTCCAAACGGAAGCTAAGAAGCTCATCCGGAAAGGTGAGTGGAAAGGTCTGCTCTTTAACTCCCACCTCTGCTCATGGATCCGCAGCGTTGATTGGCTTGTGTAATAATACTAAACTGCCAGCAAATGAACAAGCAATTAACTTAGGAATCTGATCTAATTAAACAGTTCATACTGTAATGGGAATATCAAATGTATGCTAGGGCTTATTTGAAAGCATCAGTGCCAAACCTCACAGTCATGTTCCAAAATGTACACACACTTGGCTCTGAGGTGTATGAAGAAACTTGCTAATTAGGGCTGAGAGAAAATAGGCTGAAAGTGATGTGTACAACATTTGGTAAGACATGAGGAGAACATGCAAATTCCACACAGATGAGAAGAGCATGTCTGGAACTGCTTGCGCCGCCGTGCCTCCCTTAGTGGCGAGTGTAATTATTCTGTAATTTTAGCAGGACAGCGTGACAAGTGATCACATTTCACAGAGGTGTTTTCTAATGAGCCAGAGCTGTTTCTCCCCTCTCCGGTTCTCAGACGCGGCTGCGGCGTGTTACCTGTCAAAACCCTCCAAACAGCTCTCACTACAGCGTGTCTGCTACAAGATGGGTGCGAGCCAATTAAGGGAACGTCTTGAACGTCCTCCTGTCCACCTGGCAGGCTCACGTACCTGGTCCTGTACGCCTAATTTTCTTAATTTCCTCCAGCTGTTGTGTGAGATGGACTTTGTGCCTGTGAGGAAAGGAAAGCTATGGGATGTGTAGGAAATGGTCCATTTACAAATCTAAACTTCTAAAAGTGCTGGGTCTCTGCCCATTACCTTATTTCCTGTCCCTGGACCAAGCCGCATTTCAATTAAAAGCAGTAATTGCTGAATATCGTAACAAATTCATTATTTGTCTCCGTGCTCATGAAAGCACATCTGTCACTCAGCAGTGCAACACAGCGAGCTGAGAGATGTGTGACCTTGACAACAGCTTGTAAATCAGGCATGAATTTACACTCTGAAAGCGGGAACTACCTATTAGGGGTGTGCGAGTCAAGGAAAAAAAAGTGTATCTCTGTATTTTCAAATCCACATATGGTCAAAAGTACTGGGACATAAACAAGCCTGTGGCCAAAAGTACTGGAATACAAACCCACACGTGGCCAAAAGTATTGGGACTCAAACCAACACGTGGCCAAGTATACTGTTACATAAATGCACATGGCCAAAAGTATTGGGACACAATACACATGTGGCCTAAAATACTGGGATGCAAACACACGTGGCCAAAAGTATTAGGACACAAACCCATGTGGCCTAACATTACTGGGATACAAAACATATGACTAAAAGAACTGTGACAAAACCCACACGTGGCTAAAAGTGCTGAGACACAAACACACGTGGCCAAACGTATTGGGACTCAAACCAACACGTGGCCAAGTATACTGGGACATAAACCCACATGGCCAAAAGTCTTAGGACACGAACCCATGTGGCCTAAAATTAATGAGATACAAAACATGTGGCCAAATGTATTGTGACACAAACCCACACGTGGCCAAAAATATTGGGACACAAACCCACATGTGACCAAAAGAATTGGGACAGAAACCCGCACGTGGCTAAAAGTACTGAGACACAAACACACGTGACCAAAAGAATTGGGACAGAAACCTGCACGTGGCTAAAAGTACTGAGACACAAACACACGTGGCCAAAAGTGTTGGGACTCAAACCCACATGTGACCAAAAGAATTGGGACAGAAACCCGCACGTGGCTAAAAGTACAGAGACACAAACACATGTGGCCAAAAGTATTGGGACTCAAGCCAACACGTGGCCAAGTAAACTGGGACATAAACCCACATGGCCAAAAGTATTGGGACACAATACACATGTGGCCTAAAATACTGGGATACAAACACACATGTTGCCAAAAGTATTAGGACGCAAACCCATGTGGCCTGAAATACTAGGATACAAAACAAGATGTGGCCCAAAGTATTTGGACATAAACCCACATGTGACCAAAAGCATTGGTACACAAACCCCCACGTGGTCAAATATATTCTGACACACACCCACATGGTCAAAAATATTGGGTCACAAACACACATGGCCAAAAATAATGGGACATAAATAAACATGTGGCCAAAAGTATTGGGACACAAACCCATATGTGGTCAAAAGTGCTGGGTCACAAACACACATGGCCAAAAATAAATAAATATTGGGACATAAACATGTGGTCAAAAGTATTGGGACTTAAACCCACATGTAGCCAAAATTATTGGGACACAAACACACGTGGCCAAAATTGCTGAGACTTAACCACACTTGGCCAAACGTATTGGGACACAAACCCACATGTGGTCTAAAAATACTTGAATGCAAACATGTGACCAAAAGTACTGGGACATAAACCCAATCCTTGCAGTCAGGCTTTTAGCCATTAAAGGCACACAGGCATCATCAGAGAAAAACCAAGACAAAATGGTGCTTATTAAAACATATAGCCTCACATAACAAACTGTGGGTATTTTCCATTTGATGCCCGGATGAGACCAAAGAAAAGAGTGAATAAATAAGAGCAGGGTTTCCTGAAATATTCAAGCCCTGCTATTCCTCAACGCAGAACTGACAGTAAAAAAAACAAACAAACCACATTTTTCAGGGGTTGTGAAGGGTAAAGAATTTATACCTCGTAAGACCTGCTGACAGACAATGACACGCTAAGCTGACGTTTGCTCTGGTGTGTGTGTTTCCTGCAGTCCTATAAATCCGCTGGACCTAATTCGGAGTCGTCTGTGAGCTGAAAGATTGTGTTCTGATATTCGCTCCCCCTCTCTCCCTCACTCGGCTCTCTTTCTCATCAGAGCCTATAACTCACAGACCTGCTGTAAAACTGGGATTCGGCAATCAATAGGACTCTTCATTCTACTCCGCTTCCTAAGACCTCAGCCTCTCTCGCGCTCTCTCTCACACATACTGGAGGTGAATATGTACAGCGATATTTCCTATTCAACTTTAAGCCTTTATTTATATCTGCTCTCGGATAAGGCGAGACCAAACACTGGACATTCACACTGGGCCAACTGACAGGGAACCCCGCACAGGAGTCGAGAAAACTTGCTTTACTGGGGCGTACAACATTCAATTCATTCAATTTACATTATTCCTTATAGAAAATTTAGCTCGGTACTCGTCGTTTTCGGTTCTCGACAAACCTGGAATGAATTAACCACAAGAACTGAGGTACCACTGTAATTTTAGATAAAAATGTGAGTGTGTTATTTTAATTGTATTTAACATGGGTAAATGTTAGGTCCCTCAGCCATACCCCAGTTAATCCTTATTGTTTTGGTTTTGGGCAATCAGGACTACATCGCCCACAATCCTCTCGTGGATTATGATGGCCGCGGACCCTGTGGACCGCTGTGGACTCCAGACGAGCGGCAATGTTCTTTTTGGAGAGCAGTGGCTTTCTCCTTGCAACCCTGCCATGCACACCCTTGTTGTTCAGTGTTCTTCTGATTGTGGACTCATGAACATTAACATTAGCCAATGTGAGAGAGGCCTTCAGTTGCTTAGAAGTTATCCTGGGGTCCTTTGTGACCTCGGCAACTATTACACACCTTGCTCTTGGAGTGATCTTTGTTGGTCGGCAACTCCTGGGGAGGGTAACAATGGTCTTGAATTTCCTCCATTTGTACACAATCTGTCTGACTGTGGATTGGTGGAGTCCAAACTCTATAGAGATGGTTTTGTAACCTTTTCCAGCCTGATGAGCATCAGCAACTCTTTTTCTGAGCTCCTCAGAAATCTCCTTTGTTCGTGCCATGAGACACTTCCACAAACATGTGTTGTGAAGAGCAGACTTTGATAGATCCCTGTTCTTTAAATAAAACAGGGTGCCCACTCACACCTGATTGGCATCCCATTGATTGAAAACACCTGCCTCTAATTTCACCTTCAAATTAACTGCTAATCCTAGAGGTTCACATACTTTTGCCACTCACTAATATGTAATATTGGATCATTTTCCTCAATAATAAATAAATGACCAAGTATAATATTTTTGTCTCATTTGTTTAACTGGGTTCTCTTTGTCTACTTTTAGACTTGTGTGAAAATTCTAAAAACAGAAAATTCTAAAGGGTTCACAAACTTTCAAGCACCACTGTAGCTGTGCTTGTTTCTAGTTCTTTTGTACCTTCCCGTGTTGTTTCCAGGTTCTGAGTCCTGTTTGTTAAGCTATCTCTTGGTATGCCTACTACTCCTGTGGTCTGTTGCGGTTAGTTCTAGATTCTGTTTTCGTACCCTGTGTTTGGTAGCCTTGTTATTTCTAAGTTCTGTGTCTTTTCGGAGTTTTAGCTTTGTGTTATTCCTAGGTTCAGTGGTTTGTCCAATGTCGTTCCTGTGCTGGGGTTACTGCATGTATTCCCTGGTTTCCCTAGGCTATTTCATTAATAAACTTTTATTTTTACTGGAACTTGCATTCGCTTGCTCCTGCTCCCTCGTCGTGCCTTAACAGTGAATAAACTCAAAGCACCTCTGAGTAGACAAAGCCCTGCACACCCCCCTGTGATGTTTTGGGCAGACCCCAGAATGGGAACCACGGCTTTATGTTGAATGACCCAATTAAAGGACAGTTTGAGCAACTAATTGTCAAGTGGAAAGTGGAGGGAATAGGTAGAGACGAGTCTTTAGTCGCTGTTTGAAGATGGTAAGAGACTCGGCCATTCGGACATCCAGTGGAAGTCCATTCCAAGTAAGAGGGACTTTAAGAGCATTCAGGGGCATCTTGCATGGGTTGTTTTAGGGCTAGGTTCTTTTTGTACTTGACTATGTGCACAGAGTGTGAATATCGATGAAAAGTTGCACAGCCGAGCAGACACACTCACTGCATCACTCTGTTCATATAGGAACCTAAACCCCACGACAAGCAGATGAATGAAGCGCAGTGGTTAACAATGTCAAATGACAGATAATCCTTTAACGTTGCTCCTTTATGGTCAGTAAACCTCGCCGCCCACACTGACCAGCCCAGCTCATGCCGCACAATGCACAGATCAATAATTCTACAGAACACGGAGCACGACACAAACCCGAGATTGATGTCTGCCCGGGCAGTGAGCGCTGCGAGATTTGTGATGGTGCTTTAAGGGTAGAAACTACTTCTTCTTCGTCGTCTTCTTCTTGCTGCTTCCCTTAAAGGCCCCACGGGCCGCATCCGGCCAACATATAAAATAGATCTTCCCATCTGAGGACAGTCAGAGCTCTGATGCTGGTCGGGTTCCCAGAAGATTCAGAAGAGGCGGGAAATTGTCTGCGAGCGCGTTAGGGGGATTTGTTTCGAGACACTTTATGGGATGCAGACATCGAAGGCCAGAGCTCCCTTTAAGACCCTGACAGGCCGGGCACATTAGGTCTTTAACAACTGATTTAAGACCAGTCCGGGCTTAGCCGTGGATACTGGGATACATTCTGTGAAACAGGACACTGAACGAAATGGATATTACCATAGTCACATAGCAGTTGATATAACAGTTTTGCACATAGTGTTTGATTTTAAACAGTACTATTGATTAAACAATATGAAAATAGAAACACAATATTAAAACATTTAGTACTGTACTGTACAATAGTCAAAAGGTGTCGCAAGGGTTCACTCATACTAGCTTTCTGTCATTCAGGCGTGAATTAGATATGTATAAGACATTTTTATTTCCTCGGTCATTAAAGTCAACGGATGTTGATTGGCTGGATGTTAAACAGCGCAGATCTGTACATGCAAATTTGGGGAATACAAAGGTGTATAATAAAAGCACAGACACAAACACACTATATATATATCCCTCAACACGTGACGCCCTACCTGTCTGGAAGGCTCTGGCTCAAGGCAAGGCAGTGCAGGGCAGTGGGCTAGTGTGTTAGAGCACACGTGTGTGTGTGTGTGTGTGTGTGTTTGCCTTTGGTAAAGGGAACGAGTAGCAGGTGGAGTGTCAGTTAACTCCCGCTGTTTATTTTTTCACTTTCAACAGATGGCGCTGTTTCACAGAGAAACCCAAGCCTCTCTGTCAGGACGTGGCTGTTGTTGAATTATGCATCACGGTTTTGCTTTAGATGCATTTGATAATTGATGCTCTTTCTCCTCTAGCATCCACACTGGATAATTCATGCGCAGTTACATAACTTTTTTTTTTGCATATTTCTATCATGTTGCTTAAAACTTGTTAGAGTAAAAAAGATCCAAATTCTGCATCGATTATTAAAGGGGTTACTTTTTTTTTGTCTTTCACACCTTCTGCAAGTCTGCAGTAATGGCTCTAACCTTTCAAAATAGATTTGTCAAGGCACACACACGCACTTTAATAAAGCTATAACAACAGCCCGCACTGCACTAACCTTTAGTAAGATTCTAGTCGGATCTTTCAAAGGAGGAAATACTTGTAAGTTTAATTAGAAACTTTTAATGACTATACGCATACACGTTCAGAGAGACTGGGCCTAATGTGATCAAGTGCTCACCTTTGCTGGCTGTCTGGAGGCCGGCTTCACTGTGTGGCTCTTTAATGAAGCAAGTGGTGTTTTAGCTGGAGCGGCAAGACCAAATTAAAAGAGCCAGATGGCGTTTGCATTATGCTAAATGAAAACATCTGGAGTGATAGGGTTGTTTCCTTTTTTCCTTCATGGAGGAAAGGGCCAGGGCTGGAGCTGCACCGAGTAACACTTGACAGCAGAGGATGAGCAAGGTGAGCCTTCTATTTAAAGACGAAAGCTAATTATATTGAGCCAAATGGTAAATTGATTAGGCTGGGCATATTTAATTAGCAGGCCGTGCACCTTAAATATTCTATTAATGAAATCTGGCCTTTAAATTGAAGCCTGGAAAAGTTGAAGAGATTTGCACTCGACAAATAGATAATGAACACACAGAGCAAGCTGTGTCCATTTATAAATACACATTTGCCGCTTTATGGACGTCAATGACCTCAGTTCTTCTTCTTGAAGATATACTGAAATGAAAACGTGGCCTGCCGGTTAGGGATTTGCATACAGCTGCGGCATTTTCTCGGTCTCGTTTGGACTGTGTGTTTCAGGCGAGAGAAGAAGCAGAGCAGAATGAAAAATCTTATTGATCGCTGAATCCTGGTTTTACAGCGAGGCTGAGTTATATGGCGTTGTGTGTTTGTGTGTGAGGGAGAGAGAGAAAGACTGGAGCTTGTCACCAATTACCTCCAGCACCAAGCTGACTTGCAGTAAAGCTTCAAGTCTCAATGATGCCTGTGCCTAAACTACTGAGTGCAACCTGATTTGTGCACTCCATCGGGGAATTAACAGAGCCACTGTTGGCTCGCCGGTCTCTCCGATCGGCATCGGGCCCCCGAACACAATTATCTTGATTAGTTTTGAAATAGAGCCTAGCTCCTTGGCCTGAGCTGACCAATTAAGAGAGCTTGGCGCATTAGCAACGTAGACGTTTTGTTTTTGTGTACGTTCTTCGGCTTCATTACCTTTTTCAACCCGGCCGCCCCAGGCTTTGCTAATAAAAAATAAGAAGAAAGACATAGAGTAAATAAAATGTGCAGCATTTTTCTTGGCATAGTTCTCATGGTAACAGGCCAGTGGTTACCTTTGTTCTTCCACATTCTCCACAGAAGACCAGTAACAAACAGGCAGTGGCTGAACTTGTAAGGACAGATAGGTCTTCTGTTTACTACACAGGATCAACGCAAAGAGAACAGATCTGGAATAGATGCAAAACCAATCACGCACACAAACGCCAAAGTCTGAATCGTAAAAATGACATGTGACTCCTCACCTAAGAACATGGTCCACTGTCCATCGATCTGCATCATCAACATGTTTGTATTTCTACCAGAAGTGCTTCTCCGTTGAGATGTAGCACCCTGTCTTGTTTCTGTGATGTATATCTAGTACTTTAAGGCCGTACTCACACTACGCCTGGTTGCCTTGCCATGCCTGAGGACGATTGTCCTCCCTCCTCAATTCCCTGCTGGCCTGAACTCATATTGCACTTAAACGTTCTGTGTCCAAGCATGCTTACGTCATCACTATCACTTTTTGTGGTGCGCTTGCACAGAACAATGGACTTCCCGGTTGTACAGTTGTCCCTGTTTTACTGGTCTGGTTTGCAATGTTTCGCCAATATGATCGGAATCTTATAATACACATAAATACACATTCAGCAAAAACTGTACTGGATTTTGAATTTTATCCCAGGCAAGTGATAAGCAGTACAATGTACACACAAACGTACCTTTGTTTGTGTAGCTCCAAATATCTAACATGGTTCTATCTTGTTGCATCGCCATCAGTGATCTACACCCCACACTTTTGCATGTTTTTAAATTATTTTTTTAATACACTACAGTGCAGTATTTATAGTTGAAACAGATTGTTTGTTCCACACAAACTTCAACACTGAGGCCTCAAGTTTCCTGCGATTGGCTGCAGAAATTCCCTTGTTGCTAGATTGCGGATAAACAAAGCTGACCGGCTCAGCTCCCTAGTGTTAAAGTGATATGGCACCATGCAAGCAATGCAAGATGTGATTCAATATTATTTTAAGGCTTGGAAATAAACCATGTTAAAAAATTGTCACTACCAAACCCATATTTCTGCACTTAAGTAAATGGCTTTGTGTTTTCATGAAAATCCTTTATATGTTTTTGTTCAACTGTTCTAATCTGCGTTTGCTAGCCATGCCACATACTGGCCAGCTTTTTAGAGTTCTGCTCAAAACGAGCTCAAATTGGCACTACCAAAACACGCATATTTTGTTATGGTACCTTTCAGTCGCAGTTTAAATACAAGAACATATTCAGTTAGCGGTTCAGTAAGTCAGAGGGTTTAAAAAGCCATTCTTTAAGGTGTATTTTATTATTATAAGAGTTATTCAATGAACATTGCACTTCTTCAAAAAACAGAAAGACCAAAAACTTGAAGATGCCAGGTAAATCTGTGCAATACGTTATTGCCAATGTTAATCTGATCACTTTTTTGAGCACTTCAATCAAATAAGCATTAATAGAAATTGCACTGCTAACTAAAACTCAACATAAACATTGTCGTTTCATGAATGTGACTAGATTGTCTTTGTTTTAATACTGTATTTTTTGCTATAGAAACAATGTCAAATAAAGAATAAAGCTAACCGCCACCCTCTGAAATGAGTCAGGCCTTTGTTTCCGCTACTCAAATGTTAGCACATTAGCAGGGCGGCGACTCTGACACTCCAACACAGAACACCCAAAACAAATTTGGCAAAGGTGAAGTGTTTAATAGAGTCATTCAGCAAATCAAATGCTTGTTTGATGAGCAGTAAATTGACACGACCCCGTCTCCCACCCCACGTCCATAATTTACATGATTTTGCATATCATTTGTTCTCTCCTATTAGATTCAGCTCATTTGGCACCACTGCAAAGAGTAACAAATACCAGATCATGACCGGTGTTTTATATAAACAAAAAGCTCTGATTCTGGATAGTACTGCATTCTCTTTCCAAAAAACAACAATGAACAATTTGTTAAAACAACAATACAGAACTCAAAAACATTGGGGTGTTTAAGTGATTTATGGACATGTACTGAAAGAGGGTAACAATCAAAAATAGCCAGCTCTGATAGCCTGTTTAGCATCCAACAGCGGCTCTCATATAAGCATAACGTGACATCCACCAATATCACAGTGTCACTGCTGACACAAGGCCTTCGTTTGGCTGGCAGTGAGGCTTAATGTGATAAGGGACTTTTTCAGGGGCAGCTCTAAGACCAGCTTTGCATTTCTTCTTCTGTAGATGTGGATGGGATAAGCTTGATCCTAGATTAGCCCTAAAGATAGGTGGCTCCATAACCTTGTAGTTCAGTATCTGCAAAATCAGTTTTAACACGGCACAGATTCTTGCAAATTTAATACTCTAATGCAAATAATGTTATTTCTTACCCATATAAATATTGGGTTGCTATTTTCAGAAATATCAAATGCATTATACTTTAACGTAGTCAATTCGACAAGACATGTTTGGTGTTCAAGTTTGCTTCTTTAGTTTGTACTTCTGTACTTTATATATACTGTGCAAAAGTTTTGGTCCACCATTAGATATACTATTGTTTTAGCAATGCCCTAATGATCAAGTGTAATTACACTGGGGCAAAAAGTATTTAGTCAGCCACTGATTGTGCAAGTTCTCCTACTTAGAAAGATGAGAGAGGTCTGTAATTTTCATCATAGGTACACTTCAACTGAGAGACAAAATGAGAAAACAAATCCAGGAAATCACATTCTAGGATTTTTAAAGAATTTAATTGTAACTTATGGTGGAAAATAAGTATTTGGTCAATAACAAAAGTTCAACTCAACACTCTGTAACATAACCTTTGTTGGCAATGACAGAGGTCAAACGTTTCCTGTAAGTCTTCACCAGGTTGGCACACACTGTAGTTGATATTTTGGCCCATTCCTCCATGCAGATCTCCTCTATAGCAGTGATGTTTTGGGGCATCACGGACATTCAACTCCCTCCACAAATTTTCTATGGGGCTGAGGTCTGGAGACTGGCTAGGCCACTCCAGGACCTTGAAATGCTTTTTACGGAGCCACTCCTTTGTTGCCCGAGCGGTGTGTTTGGGATCATTGTCATGCTGGAAGACCCAGCCACGTTCCATCTTCAATGCTCTCACTGATGGAAGGAGGTTTTGGCTGGCTTAAAATCTCACGATACATGGCCCCGTTCATTCTTCCCTTAATATGGATTCAGTCGTCCTGCCCCCTCTGCAGAAACACAGCCCCAAAACATGATGTTTCCACCCCCATGACTTCACAGTAGGTATGGTGTTTCTTGGGATGCAGCTCAGCATTCTTCTTCCTCCAGACACGACAGTTGAGTTTTTGCCCAAATAGTTTTATTTTGGTTTCATCTGAACCACATTATATCTCCCAATCCCTCTTCGGCACTTGCAGAGTCCCTCTCAGCGTAGTGTGTTACTGATGGTAGCCTTTGTTACTTTGGTCCCAGCTCTCTGCAGGTCATTCATCAGGTCCCTCCGTGTAGTTCTGGGATTTTTGCTCACCGTTCTCATGATCATTTTGACCCCACGGGATGAGATCTTGCGTGGGGCTCCAAATCGAGGGAGATTATCAGTGGTCTTGTATGTCTTCCATTTTCTTACAATTGCTCCCACAGTTGATTTATTCACACCAACCTGCTTGCCTATTGTAGATACACTCTTCCCAGCCTGCTGCAGGTCTACAATTTTCTTCCTGGTGTCCTTCGACAGCTCTTTGGTCTTGGCCATGGTTGAGTTTGGAGTCTGACCGTTTGAGGCTGTGGACAGGTGTCTTTTATACAGATAACGAGGTCAAACAGGTGCCATTAATACAGGTAATGTGTGGAGAACAGAAGAGCTTCTTAAAGAAGAAGTTACAGGTCTCTGTGAGCCAGAAATCTTGCTTGTTTGTGGCTGCCCAAATACTTATTTTCCACCATGATTTACAATTAAATTCTTTAAAAATCCTACAAAGTGATTTCCTGCATTTTGTCTCTCATAGTTGAAGTGTACCTATGATGAAAATTACAGACCTCTCTCATCTTTCTAAGTAGGAGAACTTGCACAATCAGTGGCTGACTAAATACTTTTTTGCCCCACTGTATTTCCCAGATGCTTTATTAGAGTACAACCAGAAAATACAGGAAATTTGTATGTATATTAAAAATCTAAAACTTTCATAAGTTACAGTGGCAATATTTAGTGTGACCTCCCCTTACACTTGATCAACTTCATTGGGATGCCAAGTGGACCCTTCTACAGTCCAAAAAAGCTTCATCAGGAATACTTTTTGGAAGGGTAGCAGCCAAGAAATCGCTTTTTCACCCTGTTCTCCTTTTGAAAATTCTAAAATAAAGCTAAAGCTCACAAAGACTGGAATACCAATCAGTTGAAAAGAGTTACTTTATTATGAAGTGACAAGCCCAAGTTTGAAACATTGCTAAAACAACAAATCTAATGGTTGCCTAAGACTTTTGCACAGTGCTGTATAACTGAGTGTAAAACTGTAAATTGACATATAGGTGTTGATATTATATAATTTAATTCATACATTTAAAAAAAAAAAAATATATATATATATATATATTTATATATTGTATATTTAGTTTTAAAATAATGTTTAAAAAATATAAATTTAGCAATTATTGTTTTTGTTTTGCACCTTTTACATATGAATTATTTCCACTATATATGTATATAAGTGGGAGGGTGTCGATAAAGTTTATATATCATTAGCAGGACCTAATGTCCCCACAAGGATAGGAAGATTAGATTGTTTTACCTTGTGGAGACATTCTGCTGGTCCCCACAATAAAAGACACATAAAACCCAGATAGAGCAGAAAGATTTGCTTCAGGTTACTGACATTAAGGTTAGGGTTAAGGCAGGGGAGACTACTTGTCATACTGGGGCACACCAATAATTTAGAGGGGCACAGCTGCACCCCTCTGCTTGCCAAATAGTCATAAAAATAAGCCTGTTTACACTAAATAGACGAAGTGATTTAACACTAAAGTGGGTGTTACTCTGCCAGGGATGAGTTGCCAGTTAGTCCCCAACCCTGAACTGGATTAAGCAGGTATAGAAAGTGAGTTTTTTAAACATTGTAAGAAACCACATCAGCATCGGAGTGTGAGTAATGCAAACCTGAACCTATCGTTAGCTATTTCAGTGTCATTGCGCCAAAGTTTCATAAAACTAAACAAGCAAACTTCAGACAAACATATCAAGATCTGGGGCAAGCAGAAATCTGATGGCTGAATTTTGATTTCTTCATGGAACAAAGGCAAGGACAGAAAGTGATACGAGGAATGAAAAGGCTATGAAAAATTGATTCTGGTGGCGTTACTCCAAACTCAACAAGGCAGTAAACGGAAGGTTAACGTTGAATGTAAAGAAAAATCGAGACGGTACGATGAAAAGCACTTTTGTGAAAAGCACTGTTGAATTTTTGAATATAAACAGAATATATATCTAGCTGTTACGCACACTCAAAAATGTCTCTGCCATCGTGGGTCCTAAGAACAATTTCCCTCTGACAGGATCATTAAAAATACTTTTATCCTCTTTGCCATTTTAACTTAAGTACGACATTATGCAAAGGTGTCACTCTACGCCTCTTATTTGTGAAATCAAATGAGACTATGTCTTTTCCGAGCAAATTTCTTACAAAAATATACTTCTTTCTTTTAAAATAATATACATTTTTTTAACGTTTTGACTCTGAAGCTAAACAGCAAGGCTGTTGTTTTTCTATATTCTTTATATAAAGTAGTGATTTCATTTTATCAGCTAAAGAGAGAGACTGTGTGAAAGAGAGAGAGAGAAAGAGGGAGAGCAAAGACACTTGATCATCGTGGTGAGGCTTTTTGCTTCCTCTCTGGTGTCTTCCGCTTGGTCGTTTGTTCAGGAAGAAAATGAGCTCCCAGGCATCTACACTTTTTGCATAATCAAGTTTTGTTAACGAGTCCTCTCTTGAGAGATACCTAATATTCACCCACCAACCCAGAGAAAAAAAAGACTACAACAGAACAGAACGATGGTGCTTCCTCGAAGGAAAACACAATGCCACAAATCCCATGAGGGCAAGAAAACAAACATTGTTTTTAAACTACGCTTGCAAACTACTCGCAAAAGTCAAGAGAAAAATGCAAAATTCGCTCGCAACGTCTGAAAGAGCTCTTCTCGGTTGTGTCATACGGAAACGAAATGAAGTCTGCTATAAAAATTTGAATGGGAAAGACGAGCAAAAGGAACCCAAAGCGTTGTAAACAAAACCCAACAAAAGACTACAAAAAATGCTACAAAGGAAATTCAACTTTATGTACAAGACCCTGTATTCCTTGAGTGTCGGTGTGTGTTCGTCTGGATGTGGGCGGATGTGAGTGTGTGCAGATCTGAAACGCCACACCTTCTCGTTTCGGTAGACTACAACGAGTATAAAACGTATTTCGGTCCAAAGGACTCCCTGTGTGGGACGCGAGCTGGACAGCAGCAGACCGTCTGTGGATTCCATCGGCGAGGACGGTGCCAACGCCGGGTCCAGAAGAAGTGATTTAAAAAAGGGTCTCTTTCTGGCACCAGTCGATGTCACCAGATGACGCTGGAGATGCTGGTCTCGCGCGGTAGCAGCGGCAGCATGGCATTATTGACGTGCTGCTCCTCCTGCTGCTGTTCACCTCGCTGCGCTTTGCCCTGCACTCTCTGGCCATTCAGCAGGTTCATAGGGATGTTGCAGTAAGTGTGATGGGTGCCCAGCGTTGCCAGTGGTGGCACGTCGTACCCGTAGCTGCGGTAGTAGTGTTTTTGTCCGAGCTGGGCGTGGCAGGTGCTGTTGCGGAAGGCGGAGCGGATTTCGGGGCGTGCTGCGGCTACAGCCGTGGTCGCGGCCGCCGCCATGGACAGCGCCGAGACGCTCTGCAGCTCGCCGGTGTCCAGCGCCTGCTCGTGCGAGAGCTCGTGCGAGAGCTCGCGGGACAGTGCGTGCTCATTCCTCTTAAATGGCATCTCGTAGCGCAGTCGCTTCCAGAACTTGCTTCCCAGTTTGCTGGCCTCAGGCCCGGGCCAGCGGATGACGGTGAGCAGCTTGATGGTATGCTTGAGCGCCTCGACCTCCTGGTAGTTGATGGTGCCGCGGAGCTCGGCACATTCGATCAGGATGACCTTGATCTCGCCGCTCGCCAGCATGCTGCGGAGGCGCGTCTCCAACTCAAAGATGCTCCAGCCGCGACGTACCACGTAGCTCGGCGTCATCACGATGATGAGTCTCCGGCTCTGGTCCACGCAGCGGGCCACGTCCTCGATGTACGCTGGCAACGGAAGGAAGGGAAAGATGAGACGAAAGTTAGGCAAGTATTTAACAATGGCTCAAAGTATTACGTAAGTATGTTACGAAAGAGCAGAGTTTTATGTAAGTATATCACAATAGCTCTGAGTGGTTACGTAAGTATCTTACAATAGCTCTGAGTGGTTACGTAAGAATATTACAATAGCTCAAAGTATTACGTAGGTATGTTATGATAGATCAGGGTTTTACATAAGTATATTACAAAAGCTGAAAGTTTTACGTGAGTATATTATGATAACTCTGAGTTTTATGTACGTTACAACAGCTTTGAGTTTTATGTAAGTATATTACAATAGCTCTGGTTTGCATAAGTATATTACTATAGCTCAAAGTTTTATGTAAGTATGTTACGAAAGAGCAGAGTTTTACGTAAGTATATTACTATAGCTCAAAGTTTTATGTAAGTATGTTACGAAAGAGCAGAAATTTACGTAAGTATATTACAAAAGCTGAAAGTTTTACGTCAGTATATTATGATAACTCTGAGTTTTATGTATGTTACAACAGCTTTGAGTTTTATGTAAGTATGTTACGATAGAGCAGAGTTTTACGTAAGTATATTACTAGAGCTCAAAGTTTTATATAAGTATGTTATGAAAGAGCAGAGTTTTATGTAAGTATATCTCAATAGCTCTGAGTGGTTACGTAAATATATTACTATAGCTCAAAGTTTTACGTAAGTTTGTTACGAAAGAGCAGAGTTTTACGTAAGTATATTACAATAGCTCAAAGTATTACGTAAATATGTTATGAAAGAGCAGAGTTTTACGTAAGTATATTACAATAGCTCAAAGTATTACGTAAGTATGTTACGAAAGAGCAGAGTTTTACGTAAGTATATTACAGTAGCTCAAAGTATTACGTAAGTATGTTACGAAAGAGCAGAGTTTTATGTAAGTATATCACAATAGCTCTGAGTGGTTACGTAAGTATATTACTATAGCTCAAAGTTTTATGTAAGTATGTTACGAAAGAGCAGAGTTTTACGTAAGTATATTACTATAGCTCAAAGTTTTATGTAAGTATGTTACGAAAGAGCAGAGTTTTACGTAAGTATATTACAATAGCTCAAAATTTTATGTAAGTATATCTCAATAGCTCTGAGTGGTTACGTAAATATATTACTATAGCTCTGAGTGGTTACGTAAGAATATTACTATAGCTCAAAGTTTTACGTAAGTATGTTACAACAGAGCAGAGTTTTACATAAGTATATTACAATAATTCAAAGTTTTACGTAAGTTTGTTACGAAAGAGCAGAGTTTTACGTAAGTATATTACAATAGCTCTGAGTGGTTACGTAAGAATATTACTATAGCTCAAAGTTTTACGTAAGTTTGTTACGAAAGAGCAGAGTTTTACGTAAGTATATTACTATAGCTCAAAGTTTTATGTAAGTATGTTATGAAAGAGCAGAGTTTTATGTAAGTATATCACAATAGCTCTGAGTGGTTACGTAAGTATATTACTATAGCTCAAAGTTTTATGTAAGTATGTTACGAAAGAGCAGAGTTTTACGTAAGTATATTACAATAGCTCAAAATTTTACGTAAGTATATTACAATAGCTCAAAGTATTACGTAAGTATGTTAAGAAAGAGCAGAGTTTTATGTAAGTTATATCACAATAGCCTCTGAGGGTACGTAAGTATATTACAATTAAGATCTGAGTAGTGGTTACGTAAAGAATTTACCTATTAGCTCAAGTTACGTGTATGTTACATAGACAGGAGTTTACATAAGTATATTACAATCATTCAATAAGTTGACGTAAGTTGTTACCCCGAAAGAGCAGAGTTACGTAAGTATATTACATAGCTCTGAGTGGTTAGTAAGACTATTACTATGCTCTGAGTGGTTACGTAAGACTATTTACTATTAGCTCAAAGTTTTACGTTAGTATGTTAAAAAGAGCAGAGTTTTACATAAGTATATGACAACTAATTCAAGTTTATGAAGGTTTGTTACGAAAAGAGCAGAGTTTTACGTAAAAGTATAGTACGAGACCTCAAAAGTTTTATGTAAGCATGTTACGCCCAAGAGCAGAGTTTTACGTAAGTATATTACAATAGCTCAAAGTATTACGTAAGTATGTTACGAAAGAGCAGAGTTTTATGTAAGTATATCACAATAGCTCTGAGTGGTTACGTAAGTATATTACTATAGCTCAAAGTTTTATGTAAGTATGTTACGAAAGAGCAGAGTTTTACGTAAGTATATTACAATAGCTCAAAATTTTACGTAAGTATATTACAATAGCTCAAAGTATTACGTAAGTATGTTAAGAAAGAGCAGAGTTTTATGTAAGTATATCACAATAGCTCTGAGTGGTTACGTAAGTATATTACAATAGCTCTGAGTGGTTACGTAAGAATACTACTATAGCTCAAAGTTTTACGTTAGTATGTTACAATAGAGCAGAGTTTTACATAAGTATATTACAATAATTCAAAGTTTTACGTAAGTTTGTTACGAAAGAGCAGAGTTTTACGTAAGTATATTACAATAGCTCTGAGTGGTTACATAAGAATATTACTATAGCTCAAAGTTTTACGTAAGTTTGTTGCGAAAGAGCAGAGTTTTAGGTAAGTATATTACTATAGCTCAAAGTTTTATGTAAACATGTTACGAAAGAGCAGAGTTTTATGTAAGTATATCACAATAGCTCTGAGTGGTTACGAAAGTATATTACAATAACTCAAAGTTTTACGTAAGTATGTTACAATAGAGCAGAGTTTTACATAAGTTTGTTACGAAAGAGCAGAGTTTTACGTAAGTATATTACTATAGCTCAAAGTTTTATGTAAGCATGTTACGAAAGAGCAGAGTTTTATGTAAGTATATTACAATAGCTCTGAGTGGTTATGTAAGAATATTACTATAGCTCAAAGTTTTACGTAAGTATGTTACAATAGAGCAGAGTTTTACATAAGTATATTACAATAATTCAAAGTTTTACGGAAGTTTGTTATGAAAGAGCAGAGTTTTACGTAAGTATATTACAATAGCTCATAGTATTACGTAAGTATGTTATGAAAGAGCAGAGTTTTACGTAAGTATATTGCAATAGCTCATAGTATTACGTAAGTATGTTATGAAAGAGCAGAGTTTTACGTAAGTATATTACAATAGCTCTGAGTGGTTACGTAAGTATATTACTATAGCTCAAAGTTTTACGTAAGTATGTTACAATAGAGCAGAGTTTTACATAAGTATATTACAACAACTCACAGTTTTACGTAAGTTTGTTACGAAAGAGCAGAGTTTTACGTAAGTATATTACAATAGCTCAGAGTTTTACATTAGAATATTATGAAGGCTCATTAAGAATATTTGGACAGCACAGTGTAATTTAAGAATATTTTGTAGCTCAGCACCATTTCGAAAGAATGTTATGATATCTCAGAGTTGTAACGTAAGAATATCTGGACAGCTCTAACTTGTTACGTAAATGTATTATGATGACGTAGACTTACAAATATTCTGGTAGCTCAGATTTGTTAAGTAACAATATTTGGGGTGTAATTTCATAATATGTTGATAGCTCAGTTTTACGTAAGTATATTACGATAGCTCTGAGTATAATGTAATAACATTATGACACTTCAGAGTTATGAAGGAATAATTCCTCCGAATTGTAACTAAGAATATTACAATGGGCTCTGATTTGAAACGTAAACATATTTGCATAACTTGCAGTGTAACATAAAATATTCCAATAGCTCCATTTTTTTTCGCGTAATACAATTCTGCTAGCACCGAATGGCAACATAATATTTAGTAGCTCAGAGTTCTGTTGTAAGTATATGCTTATATATTTGAATCATATTTCTGTCCTTTATTTTGTGTGGATATGGATAAACGCCTGATACCTTTTAGCTAACTAAACTGTTGTTTTTAGTCAGGAGTGACCTTAGAGCCTAATGGAGAGGAGGTGGTTGCCTGGCAACAGTGTTCTCATGGCTTTAACTATACATTGTGTGTTGGATTTTCCATGTTAAAAGCATTGTGGCATAATTATACAGTGGCATGATTACTATGATTTTGTGTCAGACCCATGTTTAATTGCGCTGTTGTTGTTTTTTGTTTCAGTAGACTGTAGCCTATAAACTTTCTCCCTGCCTATTTTACATGTTTATATTATTTGCCCTTTAATATAGATGGAGAAGATCTATTGTTTAGATATTTATGAACACTTTCTGCTTTTTCTATTATATTGACTTCCTCCTCGGTTGCAGTAGATCCTTGTGAATGTTCTTCAGCTGGTTGTCCAGTACTAGTGCTGATGCCTGCCCTTTCTCCCAAGCTGTGTGCTCGCCGAAGAACTTAAAACTAACAATTAGTCTCCATAGGAGTAGGTTTGGTGGTTATATTCAATCAGGAGCACCAGCCTGTCGTTCCCCAATAATGAAGAAGTCAGGGCATTTGATATAGCACTAAATGTATGCGTTTAAGACGACGAAACACGAGGACAAAACACAGAGTGATAAAGACAGGACGCAGAACATGATATCAAACAATAGCTGACATGAAAACCTTTAAAATACTGATTAAACCCACAAATGCTGTACTTTTGGTTTTTGGCTTTTGGTGGGTTGATGCCAAATTATACTTTTGTTCTTTTAAACCATTGTCAATGTACTTAAATTCTTGTTAAGCCTCTTGATTTTACTTTCCTGCATAATAAAGGGATCAGAAAGAAAACTCTCCCCTTGCGCAGGAAAACAAGACGGCATGTTCCAGATCACTCCGTTTGCTCCTCTGTCTTGCTTTGTTCCTTTGTTTCCTACTCTCTTTCTTTCTCTGTGTTACGCACAGTCCCCTTTCTTCAGCAGCCATGCTCTGACATATCCTTTTCTTCACTGTTGTCTGATACGAGGTTTACCAAAAGCGAACTTTCATTACAAAGGTAAGCCACTGAGAAGCTCGTGAGCTCATGTCTGATTTATGATCCTGTCCCTCGAGCTGGCGCTGAGCTCAACCTAGATCCCGTTTTAGATTAAATGCTGAGGCATCTATCTTGCCAAGTTTCAGAAAAAAAAAACACCCAAAAAAACCCGTGCACACTACAGCTGTCGAGACAAATGGTGAAAGCTGAGGAAGAGTACCTCTAAGGAGTCTCGTGTCATCCTGGAAATGATCATTGTTGAAACCTAAACATAAGATGAATCAGAAGTTTCAGCAGCAACTCATCAGAGCAACAGTACAGGGCGAGAGATGAGAAATGCGAATGGATGAGTCTTTGTGGTTTAGGGCTTGGGAATTTGCTTCTGGGATCATAAACACAATTTCAGGCTCGTTTAATTTGGTGCTTAGCATGACAGGGCTAACAAAGCTCATGGGGTCTTATTTTGGTGAGAATCAGGACCTGTTTGTTTTAGATGTATTTAGATGTATTACAAGTATGCGCCATTTAACATCTACATTACATTCGGTAAAACAGGACGCTGAGCGAACTTCATGTTGCCGGGACATTACCAGTCAGACAGTATTGTTTTGCATGTGTCACACTTAAGTGTTTCAGAACATCAAACCAATTTAAATATTAGTCAAAGACAACACAAGTAAACACAAAATGCAGTTTTTAAATGAAGGTGTATATTATTAAGGGAGAAAAAAATCCAAATCTACATGGCCCTGTGTGAAAAAGCAAATGCCCCTATGTTAAAACACAACTTAACTATGGTTTATCACACCTGAGTTCAGTCTCTAGCCACACCCAGTCCTGATTATTGCCACACCTGTTCTCAATCAGGACTTCACTTAAATAGGATCTGCCTGACAAAGTGAAGTACACAAAGATCCTTAAAAGCTACACATCATGCCGAGATCCAAAGACATTCAGCAACAACTAAGAAAGAAAGTCATTGAGATCTATCAGTCTGGAAAGGGTTATAAAGCCATTTCTAAAGCTTTGGGACTCCAGCGAACCACAGTGAGAGCCATTATCCACAAATGGAGAAGACATGGAACAGTGGTGAACCTTCCCAGGAGTGGCCGGCCGACCAAAATTACCCCAAGAGCGCAGCAATGACTCATCCAAGAGGTCACAAAAGACCCCACAACAACATCCAAAGAATTGCAGGTCTCACTTGGCTTAGTTAAGGTCAGTGCTCATGCCTCTACCATAAGAAAGAGACTGGGCAAAACTGGCCTTCATGGCAGAGTTCCAAGACCAAAACCACTGCTGAGCAAAAAGAACATTAAAGCTCGTCTCAGTTCTGTGCATTCTGTGGACTGACGAGACAAAAGTTGAACTCTTTGGAAGGTGTGTGTCCCATTACATCTGGTGTAAAAGTAACACAGCATTTCAGAAAAAGAACATTATAGCAGCAGTAACATATGGGGGTGGTAGTGTGATGGTCTGGGGCTGTTCTGCTGCTTCAGGACCTGGAAGACTTGCTGTGATAAATGGAATTATGAATTCTGCTGTCTAACAAAAATCCTGAAGCAGAATGTCCGGCCATCTGTTCGTGACCTCAATCTGAAACGAACTTTAGTTCTGCAGCAGGACAATGATCCAAAACACACCAGCAAGTCCACCTCTGAATGGCTGAAGAAAACAAAATGAAGACTTTGGAGTGGCCTAGTCAAAGTCCTGACCTGAATCCTATTGAGATGCTGTGACATGACCTTACAAAGACCGTTCATGCTCAAGAACCCTCCAGTGTGGCTGAATTACAACAATTCTGCAAAGATGAGTGGCCAAAATTCCTCCACAACGCTGTAAGAGACTCATTGGAAGTTATCGCAAACGCTTGGTTGCTGCTAAGGGTGGCCCAACCAGTTATTAGGTTAGGGGGCAATCACTTTTTCACACAGGCGCATGCAGGTTTGGATTTTTTTTCTCCCTTAATAATAAACACCTTCATTTAAAAACTGCATTTTGTGTTCACCCTGAAAAGCTTGGTGACCTTTCTCACCTTTCTAAGAGGTCAGTTCACTAAAAATGGAAAACAACTACAAACAGAAATGTCGCACAAGTTCGCATTCTGCACAAGTACAGGATCAGAAAAGTCTGCACTCAAATCTTGCACACTTGCCTTTGGAAGCAACAGCAAGACAAGAATTAGAAGCTTAGAAATGAGAAGCATCTTGGATTGGATTTCCTTGGCCGAGCAGCTATACACAAGCCATCACCATAAGCACTGCCAACTGTCAGGAAGCAACTGTGCAAAACACACTGCAGCTGAACGCTGTAGTGAGGGAAATGCCCACGTCATCATCTAGAAGTCTGCTGAATGAATCCGGGACCAGGAGTGCGCTAGTTGTCTGTAAAGGTTGGTGAGACTAGTGATATTCTTGGGATTTACACGCTTCCAGCTGGCAGCAGTCTAAGGAAGAACCATTCCCGTTTCATCCATGTGCAAAGCAAGGTGCTTACTGAAATGGTTTGACATGGGAACTTGCCAAGACATGCACAGAGCTCTGCCCTCTGCATCTTCCTAATGCCAACTGTGTGCAGGTGTTTGGAGACAGTGCCTGACCTTACTAATGCTCTTGTCAAGTCAAGTCCAATTTATTTGTACAAAGGATTTTTTTTTTTCTTTTTTTTTTTTTTTTACAATAGAACAATATCTCGGTGCAGCTGTACAAACATCCAATCCTACAACCTCGATGACAAGGTCACTTCTCTGATCTGTATTATGGGAGTACAGGTGTGAGAGCAGGAACAGGTGTCAAAAGAACAGCTTGGAGAGAATTGGTAGTTAGCAATGTTAGGAACACACAGTTCCCAGTCAGAAGGTCAGCATGAGATTCTGGCATCCATAAGAACAGTAGAAAGCTATAAAAAGGGAAAATCAGCCACGGCATCATCTAAGACACTTCAGCAACCCACCTAACCTACTGTCAACATCATGACACTTGTACCTAGGCATCGCAATTTTCTCTGCCAAGAAGAGACAAGAAATGGAAAAGTTTAAAGGTTTAAAAGGTGATACTGCATTGCCTGTTGAGGAAATTAGTGTTTCTTGAAATGGGCTTATTCCCTCTTGGTTGTGTGCAGCCAGCAAGGTATGTTTATTTAGGCTTATATTCTGTTGTGCGTGTTTATATTTTGGTTCTTTGTATGAGCAGTTCAATGGTGGATTTGATCAACACAGATCATATCTAAAATTCCACAGATAAGCCTTCCTAGGCTTTGAGTGGAGGACTGGATTCTGCTTCCTTTTGGTTTTTGGAATATAGCTGTGGTGACAGTGTCCACAAACTAGTTGCAATTTACTGTATAAAGCAAAATGATTGAATTTTGGAACAAAGATTGTCCAAAAGAATAATATTGATTCACAGTTTTAGAATGACATTAAGTTGGGGACATGTAGATAAAGGTTTATGGACACCCAAAAATTACATCCAAAGCATGGATATTAGTGTGGAGTCTGCCCCCACCCAACAGCTTTTGTTCTCCTGAGAGGGCTTTCCTCTAGATTTTGGAACATGACTGTGAGGCCAGCTTGTGATGGTAGACAATACGCCATCATTTTTGGCATCCCATTGCATTTCCAAGGTGTCTAAGTCTGGAGTTGAGATCAAGGTTCTGTGCAAGCCAGTCAAGTTCTGAAAGTTTAAGGACAGCAGGGCAGAAAGTCGAAGAACTGAAATGTGTCAAATTGAGAGTCACTGGTGTATCGGTACAACCCATTCTACTGCCACTATTTGTCATCCGGAAATGTGCGCTTTATATTACGAACGTGTTACAAATGAGCATTGCTGAAAGAGCAGAGCACAGTAATTAGAATGGGTGTCCACAAACCTTTGCCTATCTAGTATATAGAGCTTTATTTGCCCTGTGTGTGCACTATCCATCCATGGAAAACAAACCTCTAAGAGAACAGCACAACACAAACTGTGACAATGAGAAAGCAAATGACGAGTAATCGAGTAAAACATGAGTCATGTTCTCCGATAAACACTTCTCCTTTACCTCTAGCAGCTCAGCAAATCTTCTCAAAGGATCAATCAGCATTGCAGTGCTTTCAATGTCTCATACATACAGCAGCTATAGACTGTCATGCATGCATGGAGGCATTTTGAAGGCTGTTGCTGACTGGCATTAATGAATACAAGAGGTGTCATGAGTACAAGAGTGGCGAACTTCTAATGAGACCCTACAGCAATGAGCTCTGCCAAGTGCATGTTTATATACCTTCCTCTAGATTTAAAATTATAATGAGGTTTGGGACCCAAGCAGATGCTGATGCACATCACACACTCGGCATGACTCATGGAATAAAAATAAATTGAACTCAAGACACAAGTACAAGATGACAGGAGACAGGGCCACAGATTTTACAAGCGAACATACAGTATAAAAAATACACACATACACACACACATGCCTTAACAAAAACACAGTGTGAGTGCACACAAATGAATGCGAACTTACTTCCAGTAGGGATCAAATCCCTATCTGGGATGAAGAGCTTATACCCATAATGTTTCTCTAGAACATCGGGAAGGATCTCCTGAGCAAAGCGTTCCTCTTCTCTGCTCTCCTGGCTCCACTGCTCCGGTTCCACCTTAGTGTAGGATAAGTACGCGTCATAGTCCTTGTTTTCTGTCAAACACACACAAAACGCAGGTTTAATATGTGAACACAAAGGTATACACGACTTGTACAAAACTTATGGAATATCCCATTGTTTGTTGCAACTGTAGTATTGAAAAAGTAGTTAACACAACATTTGCTGAAAACTTTAATATCACATAATGTATTTCTGCTACATTTAAGACCTGTGGCATGCATGTTCATGGAAAATGAGGGCAACACGTATAAGGAAATGACCAAATAAGGTAACAATAGTGTATTAAATTAATTATATAAAATAGAGAACAAGAAAGCCTGCGCCACAATTACCTAAAGTACAGCAAAATTTATCCAAAACTACAGCAAAATTGGCGTCACGAACAGGATTCCCTCTTTTCAGGTCTCCTAAGAAAACTTATAAAAATGTTACTCAACTTAAAAGTATATAATAGCTTTTGTGAAAATGAGCTTTAACAGCCGAGGTCTTAAAAATGATAATAAATTATAATAGGAAATACAGTCTACAATACTGTACTGATCTCTAATTACCATATTTGACTTCTTTGTATGTACCTGTATATTCTCTCTAACCTATGCCTGCATAACCTGGTTCACATTCACTCATGGATATTTATTTGACTCTATTCTAGCCATGTTAAAATGGATATACAGGTAGTCCTCGGGTTACGACGGTCTCGAGTTACGACGCATCTAACATTTACTGTATAAAGCCTTTTTTCGACTTTAAGTGGTTTTGCGTCGTAAACATCATAACGCGAACTTCGTGTTTGGTGTGCGCGACGAAAGAATACACGGTTACGCGGCTCCTTTTGTGATAATTACTGTGTTAGGATAGGTGTTAGGATAGGATAAGTGCTTACAGTATGTACTGCTCCCTCTACGTGTTATACTTCCGAAGCGTTAACATAGATTAAACAGCCAGCCAAACTCTTTTTAAGAGCCAGGATGATGAACATGCTTGTTCTTTAATGACTCAAAATCAGAGTGAAACTACAAATACAAAAGACATAGAAAAAAGGCTCAAAATACATTCTATAAACTTAATACCAGCAACACAAATACGTCTGACCGGAAAACAAAGAGTCACAGCGATAGTAACCGACTATTAAATTTTCATAAACATCTCAGAATCATGTAATACTTACAGTCATTGCTTTCTGAACGGTAGATACAACAGGTTAGAACAGGCGAAAGTAGTGTAAACTCGTGCACAATTAGCGACCATGCTTCTGTTACTAGACTGGACCGTCCATAGTGCAACAACCCTCACCTCCGGGGCCGTCAAAATAAAAAGACCCTGTGTCAGACGTCAAACCATACAAAACAGTACAAAAGCAATGCAAACAGACACTTCAAGTTTCTAACAGCCACTCAAGAACATAAGTATGTACATGTGTTCCGACTTACACCGAAAATCGGTTTACGACGCCCCCTAGGGACGGATCTGCGTCGTAACCCGAGGACTACCTGTATTCTATTAATAGAACAATTGTTTGGAAGAAAAATGTGGCTGAATTTTGTGAACACCCATAACCTCACCAGGAAACAACATCCTTTTAGTCAACTCATGTCCTGCACTCATATCTTCCCTTGACTGATTTACCAAGCAAAGAAATCCACATATCTGAGAGTGAGCAGCTCTCGCTCACAAAAGGAGGCTAACGTTCATTGAGTGAGAACAGCATGGGCCATCGATCTCGAGCCCTTTCCAAATGGCCAGGCACTTACTGCCAAGGCAACCTGTGGACATATACAGCTTGTGGGCTCAACTCATGGTAGCAAGTCTGTTTGCACACCCTCGTCTAAAATTAGCCCCCAGCGGAGACGCAGCAGGGGTTTGTTGACACCATGCTCCCCGTCTGAGGATAAAACATACCGAAAGTCATGTCAGCATGAAAAAGCTTATCCATTGATCCGTTTGGATGAACACAGGAACATGCATGCTTAATAGGAACCATTAAATAGGCGTTCGCTGATCATGGAATTATTCATTACCAGTAATCAAAAGCCCATTACAATTCCAGTGTGGTGTCAGATATTGTATATTGTGTATACTGCTTTCCCCACATTGTCATTAGTGAGGTTCAGTCATGTGTGCATGCGTGTTTTCAAATGGTTGCCTATCTGGGATCATCCACGCTGCACATCTTTAATGTCTGCGCTTTCACCCTTCATCTCCGGTTGCCAGATCTGTGTAGATGCAACATCAGCTCATAAAACTGCTATATCTTTAGCAAAGATCCTACAACGACGCTAAAATGTTGAAAAGGTGAGCAAGTATTATAGGAAAAAGATCAAATTTATGTTTTCATCTATGCTTCATTTGTCAAGCCTAAGACAAAAATATCTATAGGTACTCCCCATCCTGTATATACCATAGTGTAGCTGACATTAAACATGCTTTAAACACTACATTTCCCAGCGCTCATAACTCCCACCATGTGACTCCCTACATTACGCACTCCAGAGTGTGGGAGAGTATTGTAGGGCATAGAGCAGCTTTTTCCGTGGAGCCCCCGCTATGATTATCTAACAAAAGTTGCACCTCTTTAATTTATAGAGTATTCTAAACATTTAAGATGCCATCTACCTCTATTATTATCGGTATTACTAACACCTGTAGAACCATATATACATTTAATATACTTTTGGTAGCACCTTTGGCATCCCCCTCCAGAATTCGTCTTCCCACCCCCCAAATACTGAAATTAAATTC
Source organism: Ancistrus triradiatus (assembly GCA_025084515.1). Lineage (NCBI taxonomy): Eukaryota > Metazoa > Chordata > Actinopteri > Siluriformes > Loricariidae > Ancistrus > Ancistrus triradiatus. The sequence continues at coordinate 164,663 of JAJAGP010000556.1, read as the reverse complement.
ACGCCCATGAGTGGATTGTTCATGTTTTTGACCTTCGACTTGTTTTCTGATCCTGATCTCGGTTAAATAAACCTTTATGTAACCCAGTCAAGCATACGTTGCAGCAGTTGACCTTCCTGAATGAGGCAATAGCTTTTAAAATAGCTGCCTGCCCAGAAACCCCAGATCGACTGTAAAGGCAGTAATTAAAAAGAACTAGAATTAACCTGCCCAGAACATGACGCAGGTGTATTGTTCTCCACAGGCAGAGAGGAAAATGCAAAGAGAGGCAGAATTTTTCCTAGGGTCACGGTTGGAGGTTTGTAGAACATCTACTTATAGAGTTAGATATTACCAGTATGTCGACAAACTATTTAGAAGTAATTTCCCACTGAGTTCACCAACTCCTTGCATTAGTGCTGGATGCTGGTACCGGTTTCAACTTTGGAAATGTTTTATAGTCATAAACACTGAACATGTTACTCTACAGATAATCCACGTTAATATCTCCCACACTCCACCCAAATGACTCCATCACATTCCCCTTTCTGTCCGGTGCTTGATCACAAACTATTTCACTATTTATCTCCCTCCCTGTTTCCATTTCCCCTCTCTTTATGACCCTTTCACTCATTTTCTCTCCATGCCCTCACCCCTCCATGCTGTTTTCTCTCCCTTCCTTCATCTCTCGCCACTTCTCGTGTCACCTCCAATCCATCTCTCTTTCATTCTTATTCAGACCCTTCCCTCCTTCAAATCTCCCCCACTATTTTTCGGATGTAATTATCTTCCTGAAAGACTAATCAAACCCCATCCCTCATTCCTCCATTTGCTAGGAGGCACCCATGAGAGGGCGTGACAGATAGTGAGGACAGGAAAGGTGGTTAAGCAATATTTCTTTAAGTGGACTGTATTAAGTTTTATTATGATGAAGGTAAAACTCGCGTTGGGGCTAATATGAATAATGATGTACTGCAGTTGTGATTTGATAAAGCCCTAATAAATGACACAAAGGTAGACACCGGCGCAAGCCACATATTTAGACACAGAGCCCATCATGGCTTGGGGTGAAAATATGATAAGGCATGTCCACAGTACCGGTCAAACAGTACGATTCAAAAGATCAGACTACCGAATGTCGAGAAAGCACCAAATCCATGATCATCATTATGCAGTTGGTCTTTCCACTTGAGTCTGGAACGTGACCAGAGAGGCTTCCATTCTGCCACAAGGGGCAGGCTCTGTATAGACTGGTTGTATGGTGTTGTCACATTGATGCATGCTTGTTAGCCATATCATCCCGCATAGCTCTCGTTTGACGCTTCCCAGCTTCCACAGCATGCTGCTCATTTGCAACCTGCTGGCCATGCCTATTTATACTCTCTTTCTCTCTCTGCTCCTTGGGTCTGTGTCTAGCATGTACCATGTTTAAGGTAATTCTCATTCACCAAACTCAGATTCATCTGCCAGTATGATTTGTAAACTCCAGAATCCAACTGCAGTTCAGTTCGGTGGTTCGCCCACCGGTAAATGCTCAGCTCTCACCGCACAACACAGAGGACGTTAGCCTCCCGGCTACAGAGTGAGACTGTTAAAGAGTCTTTAATTAAAAAGGTAGTGTCTAGATGGGATTAGTGCACTGTGTAAATAAATAGCTTTGGGTTGACACGCACTGGTGTGTCTCTACATTCCTGTTCTCAGACTTGCTGCACCTGGGCAGTTGCATTTTACAGCACTTGTGTTTCATCATGGCAGCTGTAACTCCTTGTAAAGGTGTCAGGCTACATTCCGTACAACCCATTCTACTACCAGTTTTAATGATGTATTGCATGGGTGCATGCTTAGACTTGCGCACCCATTAGCATTATACTCATTAGTTAGTGAAATAACAAAGACGTGTCCACATATTCCTGGCCTTATAGTTTATAAACTATTCGCCTGTTACTAATGCAAGCCCCCCAAAAAGACGCAATCTGTCAGGCCTTATAATGAATCCCAACTTTTCCCAAGTCTCTCATTAGTTTTTCTAACTCTCTGCCTAGCTGTGCAGTTGTGCACAAGTGCAAAGCCATACGACACATGGCAGGTGCATTCCATATGCTGCCGTAATGGCTCATTTCAGATTACAGACAGTCCCATCACTCTCCCTCACTCGTCTATCATTTTCTTTACCATTCTCCTAACAGCCGTGCTCCTGAATCACTCTTCATCCATTTCGCCGCATCTTTATCTCCATCTCAATATTTCTTTAAGCAGCAGCATTTCTATTTTCCTCTGGCGCAGAGGATAGATCGTTTCCTGCCTCTGGTTCAAGACTGCAGCTGGGCGTAGTGTAGGCTGAAGTCAGGGCAAGGGTTGTGCTTAAAATGCTTTTGGCATTGTATCGCAAATAGCCAGAAATATATCCGTTCTATCCCAGTCTTTAATATATGCATATAAACACATTATCTGCTTTGCGGTGGGAGTGGGCAGATCATCAGGACTATTTAAGTGCAGATGAATCACAGATCTGCAGGGAGAAACGCAGAGGGAGAAAAGGTGACAAAAGGTGAAGGAAAGCGAGAGAGGATACAAAAGACAAAGCGGAAAGAGTCAAGAAGCAGAAAGGGGGCCGAAATCCAGAGGAGGAATAATCAATCTCTCTTTCCTGTTAGCTCTCCTTGTCACTGGGCCAAAGTGTTCCAGGAATCTCTATAAGCACACAACAGGCGTGCACACACACCGCCTCGCCTCCTGATCAGCCCACACACAGTCTCCCCATGCTGGCTTTCCAAACTGACGCATCCACACCCATACTACGGCTCGATAATTAAATGAGATTATGTTGCATCTTTGTCGTGCGATTTCCTAATGAACGCGGGGACGAGGAGACACAAAGGAAACAAGTAGCAGTAGAATTCAAGGTCGCGTTTCCACCCTAGCACAGTAATGAATACAAATGTTTGGAAATACACCTTGCACTTTCTAATCTGAAAGCATTCCTTCCTAAAAGGCTGCTCCTGGTAATGGTGAATAAGAGCACCTAATAAAGATGCATTATGGAAATTAGATCACACTCACCGGCAACCACCGAGTCGAGGCCTGTCAGCATTTAGAGCACTAATACAGGCACTGCGTTACTCTTTTAATCCTTTTCACAAATGCCAGGTGATCAGGAAAGCACAGTGATGTGCCCCACAGTGCTGGAGCATCACTATCACGGTTGTACCACCAACACCCCTCTTCCAATTCCAGGCCAGTCCTGTTTCATAACATACAGTATTGTTCAAAAGTCTTAGGCCACCATTGGATTTGTTGTTTTAGTAATGCCATATTGACCATATGCAGCATATTGTCAATGACTGAACCCAAAAATTTCTAAATTGGATTTGTCACTCCATAATACTCTTGTCCACTGGTCCACTGGTCTACCCCTTACTAATAGCTCAATTTCCTTTATATAGTGCTTTCAGCAATAGACACTGTTGCAAAGCAGCTTTGCAAACAGATCCTTCCAACAAGAAGGCAAAATGTCAGGAATCGGACTCAGATGGGAAAAAAAACCTCTTTTGTATGAGACCAGACAACTACATAAACATGTTTTCATAAGACTGAAAGGATCACTGTAATGTACTCTATAGTCAAAATATGTGATATGTGGATGCCTGCTATAAGAGCCTTGACTTTTCTGGTTCAGTTTTGGTGTTTGCACTGCTCCACAATACCATAGTCGTGCTTTACGCCACTGCAAATGGTGCTGCTTGGCCATGGAAACCTGATCCACATCACTGGTGGGATCTGGAGGCACCACCAGAGGGCGGCAGAGGCAGTCAGAGAAGGCAGCCCTAGGAACTACGTTGCCCAGAAGCCCCTGCATGGTCACATGGCTTAGCTCTCGTAATTAGTCATTACGAGCTGCACCTGGCTGCCATGCTATTTAAACTGGCCAAGATCCATCATAATAGGAGTAACATACTTTTAGTTTCCTATAAAATATTGATTAAATAATTATAAGGGACGCTCCTTCTTCCTTGGGGTTTCCTTAAAGGCTGGTTTCAGCTCTACTTCTAACTTGGAATGGTGTCACCTTATGACAGTTTCAGGTCAGAGTCTTTGAGCTCTTCAGTGTGACTTATTAATGTTAGTTTATGGAGTTTGAAGACTGTTTGGTTAATATTATAAACCTGTTAAATGGCTATATTAAAAAGGACAATCCTCAAGGGGTGTGCACACTTTTTACTAGTGTACATATAATTATTTTTGGTATTTGCCCAAATTCAGAAACTAATTTAAATCATAATAAAGTCCAAAAATCTGACAATCAGTTAAATGGCAGTCTGGCTTTATTGGAAAAGCAGTACAAGCAAACCGTCAGCACATAATCACTCAAGAAGGCTTTAAACATTCCTGACGCATCTGCAACAACCAGGCCCTTGTGTTACTGCTTATTGTCTGATTAACACCTTATCATTTATTTAAAAAGATGTTTCTGAAGATCCAGCTAAATTTCTTCAAATTGATCATTTATAGGTATTTTTGAACACAGTTTTTATTTCACAATACAATCTGCTTTCATTTTGTCATTCACGTTTTTGGTTTTGTCCTTTTCATCAATTTTTCTTCCAGGGTAGTTATCAGTTGCCATCCACTAAATGTTCCCCACACACGGTTTCTCTCTTTTCCTACTACAATCATGTGTAGGGTTGGTTCCTGTGTTGTACCCTGTTTTGCCGGGCGACTCTAAATTGGATTAAAGCAGGACTGAAAATGAATGAATTAATAAATGTTGCTGTGAAAGCGTACGCCAAGTTATTGAAAATAACTCGTGCCGCGTTTGCTGTAAAATAGACGACAGGCAGCTATTATGCCCTGATTCTTGCTAACCAGCAATTACAGCTCAAAAGTGCCACTTTTCTCAGTCAGCAGCTTTCTAATTCCAGTAATTCTAATCATTCTGGGGTGACTTCAGTGTCACGCCACAGTTCACATCTCCTTGCCAGATAGCCAAGGAAGTTGATGGATGACAAAGGAGGGCTTTGGCAATCCAACTTGCTATACAAACCCCATGGCAACTGATTGTAAAACGCCATTAAATCCGGCATCTTGACTGACCACATACCATTTTTAAATTGAATAATATAGTCAGCAATTGTGAATAGCATCAGACAACAAAGGCACTGGCAAAGATGGCTGCAGGGATGGTTACTAGCTACAGAAATGCGCTGCCTGAATCTGAGAAGCGCTCGACCGTTGTATGAATGCACTTGCTAGTCTGCAGTTAATGTGAAATAATGAACAAAAATAGAAAGGATGTTCTATATGCTGCAATACACTGAAATATCAGGCTATTTAAGCAATAGAATGCGAGAGGGAGTGTGGTATCACGAAATAACATTCAGCCCAAGACGAGTGCCATAGACCATCGCAGCCATGATGGTATTTTTTACAACAAAACAAAGAAAAGTCCTGAATTCTTACTGAACATGCTTTCTTACTGACAATACCTTTCGGGAAAAAGTAGGGCCATAACATTTGAGTTGTTGCTGTGCAATGGTAACAATTAAATCCATGCACATTGCAGGAAATGTTGATAGCGTGGGGAACATGTGAGGACGAAAAAAAGGTGTAATAATAAAAAAAAATAGAAAGGTTATTCTATTTTAGATCTAAATGCTGCGATATCCAATGTGCCACTATTTAAGCAACAGAACAAGAGAGGGAGTGTGTTATCATAAATAACATTCAGCAGAAGGCGAGTTCCGTAGATCATCGCAGGCATGATGGTATTTTTTGCAGCAATCAAAGGAGCACTGAATTTCATACTGACAATACCATCTGGGAAAAAGTAGGGCGCTGTTGCTATGCAACAATGACAATCGTCTTCCCTGTCTCATCACTGACCGCTACAAAAGGTTTATATATGATTTCGCACATTAGTTTGAAATAAAGTGGAAATAAGCGAAGATGAAAAAAGGAGTAATTGCATTATTTTTATGACAGTGCATCTCAACCAATCAGATTGCACAGTGGCTGATATTGTAAAGTCCCCGCATTAAGTTCACACAAAGTTTTGTTTGCAGCGTTTACTCCATCAAGCCTAAGTCTCACTCAGACTAAATTAGTTCAAGCCTAGTTTTAAGACGCGAGGCTTAATTCGACTGGAGCAGCCCATTGTCCCTTCCCATGTTTGAGTTTTCTAGTCTCGGCTTCTAGAGGCTGGGATAAATGCAAAGAGGGAGCGGCTGAGAAAGGAATAATCACCTCTGCGTATCGGGGATGTGTGCATCTCTTCTGGGATCTGTGGGCAAGGCCTGCTGGCTTATTGAAACTGATCCCCTTAAACTGAGAGCAAATTGAAAATCTGTTTCCGTCTCCCTTGAGCTCGCTGGAGTGGTACAATTAAAGGAGACAATTGCTGTTTGGTATGAAGTTCAAGGCTCTTGTGTTGTCTCCTTCATCCCTGTCTGGCTCCCACTTTGCCTGAGAGCTCACTATTATGCACAAATCCTGAGTGGGATGCTTGTGTGATTCCAAAGTACTTAAGAAGAACGCATGAATAGTTTGAAAACAACGCAACTGTATTTACACCCTATAGACTGCTGACCAGTGGTCTCTCTCTCTCGCTCTTGCTCTCTGACTGTATTTTAGTACAGCTACCTGCTAATGGTTATTCGAGGAATCATAAATAACCTCATATTAACACTTCCAGTTTCTTCCATGACATCCTGGATTTTAATCTAGGCAAATCCAGATGCATTATTTCACTGTTATTTGAGAGAATCGATCATGGTTTGTCTGCAAAGGTCGCACAATAAAAAACGTGCCCATAATATCATGTTCTGAAGCGCCTGGGCCATTCAATTTGTTTAATGGTATGTCAGGGTGAGCTTGGTGCATCGCTGAACCCCATTCATCAAATAAACTCCCTGTAATTCCTTGGTTGCGACTGGAAAAAAAATACACGCTGCACAGGTACACTAACGCCTACACAGACGTCAGCATTGTTCGTCCACATGAATGCCTTGGCCCCTGGCTTGTTATGCTCCCTCAGTGCATCCTGGGGTCAACACTTCCAGAGGAGCACCCCATAACGCTTGCTGTTTAGATGATGCTCGACCCAGTCACCTGGCCATGAATATGTTGGTCAATATGGTCTTTCTTGGTTGATTTTTTTCATTTGCATCCAACATGTTGAGTATGAGAGTCATATTCCAGGTAGCACACGGGTTTCTTGGAAACACTGTGGCAATGCAATGCATCTGTAATAGCAGGCGGGCCAGTGTTAATGGGTTTGTTGGTAACACTGCCACCACGCAATTTATTCTGTTTGGTTCAGTCCCTATTGTGTGTTTTTCTATCACACATCTTTTAAATGACCTGGGTTGTGTTTTGAGACTTTTTTTAAATGCAAGTGTTTGTGTGTATGACCAAGCTGTACATAGTGTTCATAAGTCTGTGCCCGTCCTATTGTAAGTAGTACTCTTTTGTTCCCCCACTGCCCGTATATTCTCTCTAACCAATAGTGATATAAACTGGTTCACATTCACTCACTGAGTCTCTGTTTTCCGCTGATCTTCCGTGTTGTTTGTAATTCTGTCTATCGATGCAATTTTGGCTTCCGTCAAGTCAAAGTATCAGACGTGTTACGACTTTCCTTTAGACAGGGTCATAATGGTAGGTTTTTGTATTTTCTTTTGTATATAATGTATAATTGCAATTGCTCTATTCAAATATCAGTCAGTGATTCCAGATCTATGAATGCTAGTATGGACCGATTCAAGTGAGGAATTTGAGAAATCATTGTAATGCTATCAATAAGACATAGACAAAAGCATAGGTCAAGCTGGTCTTACCGCCATCCACGTCCTCACTGCCAAAGTGATTCCTGTAGAAGAGCATGAGCTCGATCCTATAGCACTTGTACAGTATAACCAGGAAGATCAGCAAGAGAAGGATGGCACCCAGTCCACCTGCCAGCTCCACTGTATACATGAGCTCTGGAAAGAGAGAAAGAGAAAGATGCTTCTGATTGCAAGTGTTATTATTCAGTGGTACACTGGTTCTTGACCACCTCAGAACTTCATTCTATATTTTATATCATCAGTACTGTAGTCTTAGGGCAAATAAGTCCTCATGGTCCCTAAATGGTTAGTAGTGACAGCCAACTGAAAAGGAAACAATAACTAAATCCTCCTGGCTTTCAGGTTGAGCAGTTGGCATTAGCAGCTACTGCCTTGAGTTTACCAATAGAGTAAGTGTTTTGTTTTTACTTTTCACTTTCATACTCACTAAATCACATGAGATTATCAACACTTCAGTATAAGACAAGCCTTGTGTTAATGATTTTGGCCAACTGTAGCTTATGTAAGGTTTTTTAAATATGAACTTACTATGCTACAGTATAGATCGCTCTACCAAACACTAATTAAACTCCTCAGTTCATCATAGATTTAACTTTGCTCGATACTCGACGAGAACCGAAGTACCACTGTATAAGGTAATGCTTATATTAATAGTTGGAATAGCACTTCCAGTAGCTTTCCACGTCCACCATGACTCCCATCTCAGCCCACTATGCAAACTGTGGCACGCTCTCGCACTGTAATAAATGGAAAAGCTTCTTGTTAGTGGCTTGATGCGGGGTCACAGAGAGCCAAGCGGATCAGATGATTTGTGATCAAGCAGCTGGCTTCACAGATGATCGAAATCTCCTCCCAGCCTAGTTATCCATCATTCCAGTGGCTACAACAACATGTCATAAAAGCTGAGCAAGGGAATGTTCCAGAGCGCACTCGTCCCGCGAGCACGCCATTATATAGGTGCAGGTGACGCCTGACTGGAGGGAGCTAAAGGCTGAAGCCGTTCGGTCCATTAGACGTAGTTAAGGTACACTTTTACAGCAAGGAACAGACAAATCAAGAGATGTCTTAACTCATTACAGCTTTGTGAGTGTGTGTGTGTGTGAGACTGTGTGTGTGTGTGTGTGTGACGGCTCTACTGTAGACATGGACCATTGTCTGACTAATGTTAACACGAATTGCTCTCACCTGCATTTGTCTCAATCCATCAGAGAAGTCTGTACAAGATAATTTCCCTCAACAATGGCCTGAAACACGCACAAGTCTGGTAATCATATGCCTACGAGGACTTTCCTTTCTTATTAGTTCTACAGAGGGTGGCGTAGTGGCGTTAAGGGGTTAGCACGGACGCCGCACAGATCCAGGTTGATCCGGTTTCCTCCCACATCTTTTGTCTTTTTTGTTTGTTCTTGAATACAAAATTGCATTTTCTGTAAAAATCGTAGGGACCAGCAAATTGTCCCCACGAGGTCCAAACTAACTGATGATACTATCCTTCACGGGACATGGTTTTAGGAATGGCATAATGGCTATTAGGGCTGTACTGAAAAAAGAAATCAATAAAGCAATATATTACAATATGTATTTTCAGCTTAAATTACCGATTTCTTCTGAAGGAAGAAAAACCACAGTTTAAAAAACTACAATCTCCGCTCCTGTTGATGTCGCGCGCCAACACTTAGGACACGGGCACAAGCAGAGACGTTTGTACTCTGCTGAATATACCTAGAAGTGCCTACTTAAAGGTTTAAAGTCTTTAAAAGGTGATGCTGCATTGCCTGTTCTGGAAATGATTGTTTCTTCAAGTGGGCTCATTCCCTCTTGGTTGTGTGCAGCCAGCATGTCTGTATTCCATTGTGTGCATTTCTATTTTGGTTTGATTCTTAGTGTGCTTGTGACTGAAGAACTATGGTGTTTTGCCTGGAGGGAGTGATATAACAATTTAGGCTTTGGACGCTTTGTAGGTGGTACGTAGGTACGCTTTTTCCACTCGATTTTCAGCGGTTTTGTATCGTTTGCTTGTGAGTTTTCTTGTGAAAATACCCTCTATTTACATTACAGTAGCATAACATCCATGAAGAACCATTTCGATCGACGACTTCTTTCACAGAACGTAACATGCGTTAAAAATAATCCTCTCGGGCCATTTTTGGAAGGAAGATTGTAATGCTACAGCATTCAGCTCTGTGGAAAGAGTCCACAGAGAACTGACCTCAAACCAATCCAACATCTTTCTGGTGAGGGGAAATGTGAACTGTTCAGCCCCCATCATCAGTGCTGACCTCAACCTAAAAAAAGTGAACCCTGTTTTGTTTCAAATCATACTATAGAACCAAAGATGATAAACTCAATGTTAATGCCCATGGTTGGGGTGTTTGAGTGTCAGCCTTTCAGTCCTCTTTCTCTCAGACTCTTCATCCATCCATCAGACGTGTCCTTGACGTATCTGCCCCGGGCACCAACGCCATGTCTGTCACTGCTTCTCTCCATCGGCTTCTCTTGCCATCTTGTTCATGCAAAGATTAAGACAAATTATCTGCGAAGTGACAGCTCTGCATTTCAGTTTTGTGCCAACAGATTTTGCGAAGCCGCCCGGCGTTGTGATTCATCATTCGCCCCTCTCCCTCGCTCTCCCCTCTTCTCTCTCTCTACCCTCTTAACTGGAGCCTGTTTGGAGGAGCTCCTGCCATCTCGATCTGTCAGAGCTGATATTTGGATTGGGCCGCTGAAGAATCAGTCGGATCGACGGCCGCCGATATTGTTTGCTCGGCGCTGCTCTCCTCCAGGAAGAGCCTGCGCAGGGATGACTCAGGAAAGAAGCTGAAGGCAGAGGAAGATGGATGGGGCTCATTGTCTGGAGGCTCTGTGACATGCAAATGAAAAAGAAGCTGCCTGATATTCCTTCCTGGCACAGAAAGCGTCTTGTGTGCTCGCTTGGCTCGGAGAAGGGGGGGATTGCTTTGTTTAATGCTTGCAGACACGGTGCCTGCCGCGAGGAAACTGTTTGCACGCTGAGAGCCAAATGCTGCGCTGAAGCCGGGAACTTAAAATATGATCACTGCTTTGATATTTACCATGGTGTGTGCCTATGAAGTTGGACTGCAGATCAGTCGAATGGAACTGCCCTTATGTGTACACCTGTATCATATCTGCCTTGATGTGCAGACTCGCAAAACGCCCTACTTATTTGAGAATCTGGGACTGTGGTAGCCTAGCGGTTAAGATTTTGAGCTATGAGCCGGAAGGTCCAGGGTTCAAATCTCACGTCTACCAAGCTACCACTGTCAGGTCCTTGAGCAAGGCCCTTAACCCACAATTGCCTGGACTGTAAGAGAGTATCAATTGTAAGTCGCTTTGGATAAGGGCGTATGCTGAATGACATAAATGTAACTGAGAATCACATGTACCCACCTCCACATTCAATACAGGTGCTACCTGCGTTATAATGGCCTGACTTACAATGGCTCGATGATACACTTAAGATTGGATGTACACTTCATGTACGATAATATACTTTAGATTAAGCTGAATTTTGAGGTCTGAATATTCCAGGGCAACCAGCATGCAGTACGATACTCTCCTGCACTCTCCCGTGCTGAATGAGGAAAGTGACGGGAGTGATGAGTGCTGGGAAATGTAGTGAGGAAAAGCCTGTACTGCACTTTATCCACATGCCACTACAGTTCAGGGGGCAGGTGTATTTCTTACATTCACAGGCAATTTCCGAAACCCTCTGTAACTAACACAGTGCTTAAAGCTGTCCATAACCTCTTAACTTGACGTTTACATGCAGTTCTAGCTCAGAAACGATAGAGGCTGCTAATTTTCCTTAACCAAAAAAACATTACATTAAATGCCAACAAAAATCAAATACTAGCTTAATGTAGTTAGTGTATTCCTAGTATTATAAAGAACTAAAACTCGTTCACACTTTTAAGGCTTTTGGGAAACACTCACACTGGCGTTCTTAAAGTTGTGTCATTCTTAATGTTGTTTGTAAATCCCTAAGAGTAATCGTTATCGGGGAAACTGCTTTCAACAATTAGTCAGTGTCATTGTTAGACAAATATGAGCAGGAGAGAGACTCCTCAGGTGACATGAATAATGTATTATTCGAGCTGTCTGTTCCAGCAACTGTAATGACAACAAGAATTAGCAAAGGAAAGCAAGGCAAGGTGGCAGGTCTCGGTGTATTTTGCAGAGGCAAAACAGGTCCTGGTTAAAAGCCTAAAAGATCAGGACCAGGTCACTCAGTCTACCGGTACACAGGTAAAAACAACTAAATGGAGGAGTGAAGGGATTTGGTGTGTGCATGTGAGCATGACTACCTGCTCCATTAAGGCACAGATTCACTATTAAAACAGCAGCGTTCTACTAAAATAGCATCACGCTGCACTGGCTGAGATTTTTTCGAAACCTAATGTATCCCATTGCAAAACAAGAAAACAAAGATTCATGCTGTAAAGGAAAGCTGCTCTGAGGGTCAATAGAGAGCATTAAGACACGAAATGAGCTGAGAGGCAAACTTCATTACTCCCGAGAGTCATTAAAAAAAGAAAAAAAAAAAGGATGACTATAAAAGAAAGACAAAAGAAAAGAAGGTCATTATTTGAAACGGCACAAATTACAGCGCGGATGAGCGTCGTGGCTAATTAACTTTAAATAAGGAAGCAATATGTAACAGGTAGAAAATGCATCTTCAAAGCCACTTTCTTCTCTAATTTGGACATGTCCTCGAATTACGTGGCCTATTTTTCAAGCCCTCAGGGGCTGTGGAGCTATTTGTTACTGATCTTACATTTTGCCTATAAGATGCACAAAGGCATCTTATTTCAGCCAAAAGTATGTGGACCCATATCGTACACTCTCACGGACATGCAGAAAATGTCTATAAACAAACTGACAGCACTACCAGCACTATGCACTCTCAAAAATGGCATACGTCACAGGGGCTGCGCAAGGCTTTGTCTGCTCCGAGGTGCTCTGAGTTTGTCAGAATACATTTTGCACATGTGGAAAATTACTGGAAAATTACTTGCTTGAATTTAGGTAAATGTTTGGCTGTCTTAAGAAAAGAAATGTATAAAATCTATCAATGGAACCCAACAGAAAAGGAAAATATCTATGATTTATGTTACTTTTTGCCAATACAGATTTGCAGTAAATCACTTTATTCTTTTGGTGAGTGTGTGTGCGCCCTGCTGTGCAACATTTTTTAGATAAATGTACGGGAGGTTCCAAGGAAAAAAGTTTGGGAACCATTGCTCTAGAGCACTGACTCTGTGTGTTCATAATAGAACAAAAGAACAGAAAGAATCAAAGACTTGTAAACCAAAAAAAAGTGAAAGGATAAATTGAAAAAGTAAAGATGACTGAACAAGGGCAAAACTAGGTTTGTAAAAAATGGAAGAAAAATCTAAAATTGAATATAAAAAAAGAAAAAATTGAAGAGAATCGAATATTTATCAAAGAAAACTTAGAAAGACAGAATATTGCAATGAATACACAAGTCCTTTGTTTAAATTTCAAGCCATTTTCCCTATATGGGTTTGGCAAAATGTCTAAACCCATATACTTTAGATTCCTGTGGAGTGAACAACTTGTGATGAAGAATGTCAGTCCAGAGGTTATCCCACACCTGTGTTGTTCCAGTCCTTTAGTCCGTATACATTAGAACCAGGAAAATAAGCCTGCACCTCACAAATGCCCAGCAAAACCAGACACTAGTCTTGAGCATCCAAAGGAACTAAATCATACCAATCATACGAACTTCATCTTACCTCAATACATCCTCGAATGGTCACATTCATAAATGATGTCTGGACTCACAACCACCATAGTTATAACTGATTGCTCTTATAAGGTATGTAGATTGATCCCACTTCTCCAATTACCCCCAGCTCTGGAAGCTGCAGAAACATTATTCCAGGTTTAAACTTTGCAGAGCGCCCGAGGAAACCGTCTCCGGCGGAGGAGAACAATTCATTTTTCATGTCTTAACAGAATTCTGCAGACAGTCGAATATACAAGTTAATCTATCATCGGCATGCTACTCTCAAGCTAAAGGCCAGGTGGAGATATTAAATCAGGGGACTGGATACTTTTTCAGAATTTACTGCATGAATAACCAAACAACCGGTTTCTACCATTTCTGCAATATGCACAGAATCCAATACACACTCAGGTCTTGTTCCTTTTGGTTGTGTACCTGGGTAGCAGCCTTCTCTGTTTCTCTTGTCACAAGAACCACAGGCACTGACTGGAGGCAAAACAATGAAAGAATGAGGAAGCAGCATGTGCGAGCCTACAAAGACCTATAAGAAGGCAAAATATACTTAAGCAATAGAACACGAGAGGGAGCGTGATAGATATATGGCTGTGATTATCTATGGCACTCGCCTTGGACTCATGCCTGTGACCAAATCGCAGCCGTGATGTTATTTGCAATAACAAACAATCTCAAGTGTTTTGCTTTTATACAACAGGTTTTTAACATCAAAATAAATCAAAGAAGCCCTGAATTTCATACTGAATATGCTTTAATGCTGACGAAACCCTGCACCAAAAAGTAGGTGCCAAGGAATTTTTCCTTGCCACTGTCACCCAAGGCTCAATTTGGGATTGGCTTTAGATATTAGAAGATATTCTAAAATTGTAAAGATGCTTTCAGACAATGCTAAATGGTAAAAAGCACTATAGAAATAAATCTGACTTGACATTGGATAAAAAAGAGGACGACCCCAAACTGGCCAGGCAATGTGGCTACAAAAATACGCCTTGAAATGAAACATGAATCACACACAAGTATCAGAGAGACCACCATGACCCAGACCCAGAGAAAAAGGAGGGGAGGGTGCTGGGGTGTCTGTGACCTCCATGCTGGTAAAAACCCCTCCTGCCTGCCAGAGTCCGGCAACACCTGTGCAATAGCCAAGGATATGAACCACAATCCCAGAACAATATTTAAGGAGTCATTTATCATTTGTTCTTTGTGAGGTCCTGCCAACTGGGTTCAAAGCTGTGTTCCCATTGTGCCTCCTATGATTACTCATCTACTGACCATTACTCGCCTTTGTTTGACTCTTCCCTTTGGAATTCCCGATTGCCGGGCTTCTTGTGATCTCGACTGCTGCCTGTTATACAGCTATATATCATGGACTTGTGTAGTGTTATCCACCCGATCAACACCTAATATCACGGGTAATAGGAAAAACAAATCTGTTTTATTTATGATGTACAATGGGGATAGGTTCTGACAAATCCATTGTTACTTTAAACATGCTGACAGTTTGCAAAATCATCAACACAAAGCGCAATTTGTAATAAACCCAGCATTTATCACTCCCACCACGTAGCTCCCTACGTCACGCACTGCCAACTTCCTCATTTAGCACAGGCCAGTGCAGGAGGGTGAGTGAATTCAGAATTAACTTTCTGCTGAATGTGTATTTGTGAATTATCGGATTCCCATTGTAAAATCGAAATATCGTAGAACAGGGAGTACCAATATACGTGTAATTCACGTCTGAATGACAGAAAAGTAGTACGAGCGAACCCTTGTGACACCTGCTGACAGAAAATAGAATCACAGTCTTAAAGACAGAAAAAACATGGTAACGTTCCTTTCATTTTCGTTATCGGTAAGTGTTTCTAGATATAAAAGGTACAAAGAAAAGAATGACCGAATTGAACAGTACAGCGCTGCACTAAACGTTTTCATATTGTGTTTTAATTAATACTATTGTTTAATGTAAAACGCTATACGCAAAATACAGGGGGGAAAAACGTATTTAGTCAGCCACTGATTGTGCAAGTTCTCCTGCTTAGAAAGATGAGAGAGGTCTGTAATTTTCATCATTGGTACACTTGAAATCACACTGTAGGATTTTTAAAGAATTTAATTGTAAATCATGGCGGAAAATAAGTATTTGATCAAAAACAAAAGTTCAACTCAATTCTTTGTAACATAACCTTTGTTGGCAATGACAGAGGTCAAACGTTTCCTGGAAGTCTTCACCAGGTTGGCACACACTGTAGCTGGTATTTTGGCCCATTCCTCCATGCAGATCTCCTCTAGAGCAGTGATGTTTTGGGGCAACACGGACTTTCAACTCCCTCCACAAATGTTCTATGGGGCTGAGGTCTGGAGACTGGCTAGGCCACTCCAGTACCTTGAAATGCTTTTTACGGAGCCACTCCTTCGTTGCCCGAGCGTTGTGTTTGGGATCATTGTCATGCTGGAAGACCCAGCCACGTTCCATCTTCAATGCTCTCACTGATGGAAGGAGGTTTTGGCTTAAAATCTCACAATACATGGCCCCATTCATTCTTCCCTTACCACGGATCAGTCATCCTGTCCCCTCTGCAGAAAAACAGCCCCAAAGCATGATGTTTCCACCTCCATGCTTCACAGTAGGTATGGTGTTCTTGGGATTACAGACCTTACAGACCTCTCTCATCTTTCTCAACTTGCACAATCAGTGGCTGACTAAATACTTTTTTGCCCCACTGTATCTAAACTACTATGTGACTCCTTTGTACAGTTTCAACTACAGTTTGAAAAATATATTTTTCACTATTAGGCTGTCTCTCTGTGCCTAAGGAAATTTCCCCTCAACAGTCTAAACTTATCAACACACTTGGATTGTTTCACTCTAAGCCATGTCTACGTAAACTTCCCGAGGTGCAGGTATGAGCTACTGATCTGCCAGAGGTGCAGCTGTTCAGATATTTTGACATTTAGTTAAATATCGATGTGAAACTGCCTGAGACCAGGTATTGTTTTTTTTGTTTACTGTATGTTACCTATCTGCTGGGAATGTTCACCTGGGCGTGACAACTTGGACATAAATACAGGGGTGTGAGAAATGCATCTTCAAGCTGCCCTGACTTTGGAATCGATCATGAGCGCTCAATAAACTTCTGCCGATTACATAATGTTGGCTCTTCTGAGAGAGAGCATCGGCACGGCACTACAGTACACCTACGATCTCTGGTCAAATTAAAAAAAGGTTTAGTGTGACTATTTTAACTGGAGTTAATGTTCATTTATGTCAGTCTATGAGGTTTTGTTAAAATGTTTGATTAATTGATAAACAATACAAAAATTCCATTTCTGACGACTTAATTAATAAGTTTTAGGACTTAACGCAGGTCCGCTTTACTTTTTCATGTTTTACATTCCACTTATTTTTATATGCAATCAACATAGAAACATTTGTTTGCTTTGACAGCTGTTAAGTTCATGCTTAAGCAAAACATTGCCTTTTTCTCTGTTGACCCAAGGGATCGATTTGTAGAGCGTAGGGAACATGTAGTGTGCTTGTATGTAAGAAAGTGTGTCAGTATGCGTGTGTTCAGTAAACACAGCACTACAGTATCGATCCAAACTTGTAATCTGAGCCTGGCCCTTACCTTGTAAAACCACCATAGAATAAACGTATTGATTTCTACTTAGGCAACATGACTGCGGTCCAGCTGATTTTACTTGCAATGCTGCATCACAGGACTCCTGAAATGACAACTGCATTGTGAACGCTTTTGTCTTATTCGTAGTACTACAAGGATCTGACCAAGAACTTTAGAGATGCGTCAATTTGACAAACCAGGTCAGTTGCAGTCAGTTTACTCTGAGAGTGCTGGAGAAAAGCGGGAGGAAAGATAGCTAAAAATAAAATGTAAAGGCCTATACAGCTGGATAAATAAATATGAAAAACCAGTGACTGGAAACTTCACTTCCAAGACTGCCTTTTTCAGTTTAGACTTTTTATCTGGTGTCTGCTTTGTGAGAGGGTGGTGAGAGAGGGCGCATATATTTCTGCGTGTCCTCTGGTCATGAAGAAGGCTATTTATAGCCATATTACCAGGCAGACTTATTTAATTATTCAAGCAAACACCTGATTAACATTTGAATAACGCTGAGGTCCATGCTGTGGGAGGTTTCGGTTTTGCCCGATTTCCAGGTTCATGTGCAGTGCTCTGCTCTACAGGTGGCATTGCATAAACAGTGGCACTGGACAGGAGCCTGAAAAACCGTTTTGTATTGAATAACTGTTTTGCATGGATAGGACAACGCAGTTTTGTTCTGCTAAGTAAAACACATCACATAGGCATGAATTATTCATTTCACTTGTTTTTATTCCAATACAAACATTTCACAGTATGCGTGTGGGTTTTATGCGCTCCATCTCCCGAACTTCTGAGATCTTGTTATCTGTTCATGTGGGTTAACTGCTCCGTCACACATGAAAGCTACGCTCTGCTGCAGGACAGCCGTGCTTTTTGTGATGCCTATTAAATAGTCGGATAAACTCGTCCACAGCCAGGGATATCTCTCTGTGACTGCATGTTGGTAATTAAATGTGTACATACCATGAACAGAGATGTGGTCCGTGCTCAGGTCGTGTCGCTCCTGTTTGAAAAACCTTGTTCTGGGATTTCGCCTCGCAAATCAAGCAGCTATTGACAGCGTTCTGACCCAATGGGTTTGAGCTCTGTCAGATCGACAGTACTGTAGCCCAAAGGCACCGAAGGGGTGACTGGTGTCAATAACACTATGCCTATGACATATTTCAACGCCAAGTACGGAAATGATAAGTGGATAATGATGTTTACTTATAATACTCTCAGGCATTTTATTCTTTCATTTTCACCACTAGCTCGCCAACTACATCAAAACAATCCAGTTTATATGGTGACTTATACCTAAATCCCCTGTGTACCTAGGCATCACTATTTTTGGAAACCCCAAATGAAAGAGCAGCGCTCCTTACCTAAGCTAGTACTTCAAAGGTAGTACCACAGTGGTTCCTAACCTTTTTTCCTTAGAGCTGCATTACTTTACCAAAATCTACAAAAGAGCGTTTTTTTCCCTTTCCTCTTGGGTTACTTCTTAATATTTGTTTATTTTTTTTCACTGTAGAACCAAATTTTAAATAAACTCCTTTTACTTTTCTTTGGGTTACTTATGGCTTTTTTCATTTTTTTTACTGTATAACCTTAATTTAAATAAGAGCTTTTTACCTTTTCTTTTGGGTTACTTAACTTTTTCTCACTGTAGAATCAAAATTTAAATAAGAGTTTCTCCCTTTCTCTTGGGTTACTTTATAGCTTTTTTAATTTAATTTTTTTTTTTTTACTGTAGAACCAACATTTAAATAAGAGCTTTTTCCCGTTCCCTTTTGGTTACTTTATAGTTGTTTTTTATGTTTCTCACTGTAGAACCAAAATTAAAATGAGCTTTTTCCTTTTCTCTTAGATTACTTGACAGCTTTTATTTTCATTTTTTTCACTGTAGAACCAAATTTTAAATAAGAGCTTTTTTTTATTTTTTTTTGGGTTACCTAATATCTTTTTTCATCTTTTTTTCAGTGTAGAACCAACTTTTAAATAAGACCTTTTTCCTTTTCTCTTGGATTATTTTATAGCTGTTTTTCATTTTATTTTTACTGTAGAACCAAAATTTAAATAAAATCTTTTTCCTTTTCTCTTGGGTTACTTTTATAGCTTTTTTTTCATCTTTTTTTGCACTGTAGAACCAAATTTTAAATAAACTCCTTCTACTTTTCTTTTGGGTTACTTATAGCTTTTTTCATTTTTTTTACTGTATAATCTTAATTTAAATAAGATCTTTTTTCCTTTTCTTTTGGGTTACTTATTTTTTTCTCACTGTAGAATCAAAATTTAAATTATAGCTTTCTCCTTTTCTCTTGGGTTACTTTATAGGTTTTTTCATTTTTTGTTTTTGTTTACTGTAGAACCAGCATTTAAATAAGAGATTTTTTCCTATTATTCTGGGTTACTTTATAGTTGTTTTTTATGTTTCTCACTGTAGAACTAAAATCAAAATGAGCTTTTTCCTTTTCTCTTAGATTACTTGACAGATTTTATTTTCATTTTTTTTCACTGTAAAACCAAATTTTAAATAATAGCTTTTTTTTTTTTTTTTCTTTTGGGTTACCTAATATCTTTTTTTCATCTTTTTTCATTGTAGAACCGACTTTTAAATAAGACATTTTTCCTTTTCTCTTGGATTATTTTATAGCTGTTTTTCATTTTATTTTTACTGTATAACCAAAATTTAAATAAGAGCTTTTTTCCTTTTCTTTTGGGTTACTTTATATATTTTTTTCACTGTAGAATCAAAATAATATCTTTTTTCCTTTTCTTTTGTCTTACTTTTGTAGCTTTTACTTTTTTTTTTTAACCTGAAGAACCAAAATTTAAATCAGAGCTTTTTCCTTTTCTCTTAGGTTACTTCATAGTTGTTTTTTTTTATTTTTTACTGTAGAACCAAAATTAAAATATGAGCTATTTCCTTTTCTCTTGGATTACTTTACAGATTTCACTGTGGAACCAAATTTTTAATTAGAGCTTTTTTTATTTTCTCTTGGGTTACGTAATAGCTTTTTTTGCCCAATTTTTTACCCGCTGTAGAACCAACATTCAATAACAGCTTTTTAATTTTCTCCTGTGTTACTTTAAAGCTTTTTTAAAATGACTTTGGCTCATTTTCTTAAACAAATACAAATGACAAAAGAACAACCTCAACTGGAACTGTGACTAGTAGTGACGAATAGAAAATGGAGAATAGTAGTCAAACCTTCCCAGCAGAGTGCTAAACATGCATTTTTCAGGACAACAGCAAACAGGATCGTGACACATCTCTTCAGTTTGATTGAAAGCCAAGAGGAAAAAGCCCTCCTATTCCTAGACCTTCTATTCCTCGAAAAAACAAGAAAAAAAGAAGCTCCTTATCAACCTATATCCACTCACGCATTACAAGTGATGAGAAACAATCCCAGCAGTTTGGTTGAAGGAACTGAATCGAGTGGAACTTATGAGACATTCAGAGACCATTTAAAAAGGTTCGCAGGACCCAGCGGATAAACACGTTCTAATTCTTGAAGCGGGAAAGACATTTTATAACCCTGCACGTCTCTGACAGAAACAGAGGCAGAACGATAACGACTGCAGATAAATGAGCGGTTCTTAGACAAGAAGCTGTCCTCGGTGTCTCATCCTATAGCTGAGGGTAGCTTTAATATTTAAATAGGCAGATCTGGATTATTATTCACTGCCTAAACTTGAGTTGTGCCCGATTTCTCGGTGTTAGAAATATGGAGACGTTTTCAAACCGTGAAGATTTAAGATTCATACATCAGCCTGTCACAGAAAGGGCCTCGTGCATCTGGTATGGCCTCACGGTTGCAACAGTTGATGTAATACAAAGGCAAATCACCCAGAAGTAAGGATGTACTGTACAAGTTCTTGGTTACAGTACTTTCTGTATTTTATTTATTTTACGTTTTGACCCGCAGTACCAATTTAGGCCACCGGAGAAGGGACCATGCTTTGAGCTGCTGTAGCTCCAGTATACTACACCTCCAATAATTCCCCACTTCATTAGGTCAATCACAGCAATTGGGGCTCAGGATCTCAGCTCAGCTTGCTTAGTCCAAGTCAGCATGGCTACAGAAAGCATCTTTCAAGGTTTCTCTGGCAAGTTTTCAAAAACAAAGGAAAAACGTGAAAAAAAAAAAAGTTTTTTCAAAAAAAAGTTGGAGCTTTTGTTTTGAGTTTTGAGTTGTGATGCGCTCTGAGACTTTTGCCCCATGGCTAGATCTCAGCGGTGTCAGACTCCTGAACCGAACTCAGTCCTGGGAAGCCGACAAAAGGAGTTTCTTAGCTTCTACTCACTCACTCTCCCTAGTTCTTGTCCCCCGATTATTCTTTTATCCCTTTGTCTCAGTGGCTCTGCGCTTGGTTCTGACCTTCTACCAGTCTGTTACAGCCTCTACACAAAAGGTATCTGTATTTAGTGCAGAGTAATTAAAATTTCCTTTTTGCATCCAACCGGGTTGGGTCATTGATCCCATAAAGCCCATTCTGAGCACACTGCGTTCCCCCATGCTGTCTTTGAGCACACACTGTAGGAGATTCCATTATCAGCGGTGCCCCGAGGTCCTGGGCATGCCAAGTGGCGTACAACGGCTGAAAGGACAGGTTCGCACCGAGCTAAATATAGTGTGAAAAATAGAGGGTTGGAAAATAGATTAAAAAGATCCTACCCACTCTCGTTCTCTCGACAGAGCCGAGATGGAAAGTGGCCGTGGATTTGTTGCTTCCTTTGTCGGGCTATTTTTGCCCCTTAACCAGCCCTCCAGATGCGATTTCAAACGTCTTGAAGAAGAAAGAGTGTGATCACTTATAGAGAACTATCAAAGGGCAAGAGACGGCGAGAGAGAGAGAGAGACAAAGAGAGTGTGTTTTCCTCTTGAGCCACATTCAGTAAGTCATTCAGACACGAGGATAGCTTTAGAGACTCTAAAAAGGGCAGCTGTGACTTGTACTCATTGGCGCAGGAGCTAAAAACAGCATGCTATGGCGCGAGTGTGTGCATTCTCTTGCGTACGGTGCGTCTCTTACCACGCTTGGTGAGCAGGATGCTGGCTTGACGTCGGCCGTTTGCATTCTCCACGTAGCAGGAGTAATTACCCAGGTCGGCTTCCTCCAGCGCCTCTATGGTCAGAGAGATCGACACTTCCTTTTCCCCCAGGTGCTCACGCAGAATCCTATAGGTCAGCACAGAGGGGGACAGTGTGCAAAGGGGAAACGCATTAGGCTACTGTTTTAATACTATAGATCCCAACATGATCTGCTTCGCAGGAGCTTCATGTACACCGACGTAACCCTAACGCGACATCATGCTGGACTGTGGTAGCCTAGCGGTTAAGGTACTGGACTATGGACCAAAAGGTCCAGGGTTCAAATCCTTGAGCAAGGCCCTTAAAGAACAATTGGTTGGATTGTAAATCGCTTTGGATAATGGCGTATGCTAAATGCTGTAAATGTAATGCTGGAGGAATACTCAGAAAGGGCATCAGGTATAAAACCTAAAATGAATATGCACATGTCCATTGGGGCGACCCCTAACGAGGATCATTGTGAGGCAACACTAAGTGGCCGAAAAGCTTTTATTTGTTCAACAAACTGTAATATTTATTAAAGGTGCAGGATGCAAAAAGGACACACTATGCATCGTGGACACTGGTGATTCTGTTTAGTATGCCATCTAATGCAACTGCACCTTTTGAACACCAGAGGGCACAATCGTACGCCATGCTCCCGTACGCATGTAAAACTCTTAACTTCTTTTAATTGCAGGGGTGTTTTTGTTTAAAATTTTAATTAATTTGAATAATTGAATTTTAGTATATCGTTCAATAGTTGACAATAGACGAATAGTAGAGTTTTACTGTTTACTATTTGTAAATACTCTGTGTTTGAGTGAAATGGAACACTTTTACTCTTCAAATTACTGACAAATTCCAAAAAAAATATTAATATGATTAATTACAAGACTATTTACTGGCTGTATCTGGTCAAAATAACAAAGAAGATGCAATGTTTTCAGACCTCGATTAATTACACCAATAATAATAGTAATATAATGAAAACAATTTGAGATTTTTTTTTTTTTTAACAAAGCGTACTGATGTTTAACTTCAGGAAAGTTCAGAAATCAATATTCCAAGCACAGCTTTCATGTGCCTTGTACTTTTTCCTCAGTGAATAAGATTTGATATATAAATAACTAGCTCATTAAGTAGAATCAGCTGCATCTGTCCTGGAATTCATCAGGTACTGGAATAGAATTGCTACTGTACATGTAGAGATGCTGATTTTATGAAAATTGAGTTTTCCAGAGCTGTACGTGCCAACTATGCCTCAGGAAAGAACCATGTGTTCGCCATGTAGCTAAAAGTCGTTGCAGAACAGAAGGTCGTAACGTTTGGGTTCGTCTCTTATATTCTTCCACGTTTTTGTCCATAATGTGATAAAAAGGGAATCGGCTTTCGAACGGTGTGAAAGCTCCGATCGCGTAGGTTTTGTTCTGCCGTGCTTTGTTTCCAGTTGCTTAGTCGCAGCAGTAATTGGTTTTGGCAAAACGTCAGCTCTGTAAAAATCTTCATTGGCTTATAATGGGACGACACATTCACTCTAGGATTCCTTGTCCCATGACTCGCTGTTCTTCTGTCTGGAAACCTGGGTGGCAGGCCTAGATCTGGGACAAATAATTGTGGATGCTTAACCCCGGTCAATTCTGTTGTTCGTCTTATTATGTCGTGACTGTACAAGCTAATGAGTTTCTCATTATGACATGGCATGAACAACACCAAGTCACACCAGGTTTCGAAAGTGTATTAATAAGAATTTCACTAAGGCACTCGGTCCTGACAATAAAGTCTAGGCTATACACAGTAAACACTGATATACCCCAGCCTCTGCTTGCAGATTACTCAATAATATCATTTGAACGAATAAAAAAAGCAGAGCTTCTTTTCTTAGCGGCTACCATGGAAACTAAGTCTGGTTAGGGTGAAGAAAAAACACGATCTTCCGTAAAATAAATGAGCTCTCCACCATTTGCGAGTGCTTTCCTCGTTCTCTCTCTGTGCTGTTCTGTTTGTTCATAATTCCGCTGCTCTCGCAATCCTTTCTCCCGCGCGCAAAACTAATAACACACGACAGATGAGTGTCGGAACACCCGTATATTGTATCGCGTCCTCCCCGGAGGACACTCGAGTTAGTTTAATAACAATTAATCACCGCCGCTTCAGCAACACTCGCGCCAGGAGTATATCAGACAAATTATAGCACGCGGGCAGCGGCAGAAGGGCTAATAATGGCTGAAATGTGACCACTCTTTGTGGGCATGTCTCACTCACAGGTTTTTTTACCTTGACCTGGCGTCTGATAATAAAATCCCAATCTATTACACAGGATACTGGACTAACCTCGCTGCATCAACGAATCAACCCACCTAGAGCTCTGTGTTCAGGAGGGAAGAGAGGGCTGTTATTGGATACGCCACTGATCATGGAGAGCCTGCTGTGCTTCTCTCTCTCATAGACGACGTGTATTAGGAAAGGAATACACTAATACACTCGCTAATCAAAAAGCTGGCAGCGCCTGTCGCAGCATGGTTGCCAACATAGAGAGTGCACAGTTTGGAAACTATTGTGTTCCAATAATGAAAGGGTTTTTGTCGTGCACTTTGGGAAGGTAAAACATTAGTGTTAATTGGCCAAGCAAGGACAACCCACTTTTTATGTTATCCGCTCTCAAATGCAAAAGAAAGACAGCTTTTAAATTGCCGACCAGACGCACACTAGGCTAGATGGTGTTTATTCTGTGTTGAGAGTAGATTTCCAAGATCGGGGGCCAAGTTCACAAAAGCTTTCTTAAGAAAAAACTTGCAATGACTCTTAAGACAAAGGCTAAGAAGTTCATAAAATGTCCTTAAATGCAATTCTAGAAAGAAAACAAAATCTCTAAGCTCATGTTCCAGTACCAGCTTCAGCTCCACCCAAGATGTTCTTCCATCACCCCAGTGCACCATTACTCAGACCACAGAGGGCAGTAACTCTGTCCCTCATCTGGTTAATTGACCAAAACTATCTGTACATTACATTAGTCTATTCAATACTTTTATTTATTTTCACTATTTCGCTATAGTTTAATATTCTCTATTTTAATATACTCTTCATAATAGGTCCCTTTGAGTCTTGGTCCTCCTAAGGTTTCGTTCGTAAAACATTTAGGGAGTTTTCCTTGCCCCTAAGCTTGCTCAGTTTCGGATTGGCCTTAGATATTAGAAGATCATATAAAATTGTGGTTTGAGACAATGCTCCATTGTAAAAAGCATTATCGAAATAAATCTGATGATGTTTTCTGCAGTAGGAACTCTCCAGTTGGTCAGTACTGAAGGGAAAACAGATGCTCCCAATCACACCTCAATTTTGAAGAAAATCCAGTAGCACAAGGAGAGGAAAGTGAATGTCCTTGAGTGGCCAAAAATGTGTGGATGATAATTTTGTAATACTAAAGCAATCTACTTAACTAGCAGCTATTTACCAACTTACGGCCTGAAAACTCAATCACTTCTCCTCCATCTGCCATACGTTTCTCACCGTTAGACATAATCGACACTGAACTTTGGGTTCAGCAGTCAATGAGCAGTCACCTGTGTAATGAGGTAATTGTTCAGCATTGAGCACTTTTCCATGGTTTCCACATCATGCAGTGTAAGCAGGGCTTAATTGAGAAGACTTTCCTCACTGGTGACTGAGTAGTAAGAGCCAGCTGCTGAAAATGCAATTCCTGAGAACCTGGGTTCAAATCTGAGTTGGACTGCAATGTGAAGTTTGGGTTGTGCGTTTAAAGAACCCTGCAATGGATTGACCATGGTGTGCCTTGTGACTTCCAGGTAAGGCACCAGACTCGTGACCCTGACCAGCATGTAATTCTAGAATTCTATCATTTGGAAAAGTTTGATGGAGTTGAGGAAATGATGGCTCTTCAAGGTCTGCTGTGGAAGATCTTGACTGGTCTGGCCTACACAGTCCAACTCCAGCGCTCATAGTTTGGGAATAAAAGTGTGCAATCTGCATTCTTCTGGCAACGTTGCACACGTTTAACGAATTCGCTTTTCACTCCTACTTGCCACTTAGTTAGCTTATGCACAAGGCCCTGACGCTGCACTACTGTCTGCCTGCCCTGGATGCCTGAGGCTCGGTTGGCAAAGTTGCCTTAGGATCTGTTTTAACAAACTGTACTCTGCAGAGACTTGCTGACACATCGTTTTGAGCACGTAAGCTAAGTTCAAGAGTTCTGCTTAAGGAAGCTGGAAGCTCCAGAACCAGCAGAGAGTATTTTTTTTAATCAAAACAGGAGTTTGTTTAAAATACTGCAAATGAATGAATATAATATTTAAATAACAACGCGGCAACTTTTAGAAGTATGGACTCCTTGCATGCACTCAGTCAGCTATGAGGTCTTAAGAGTTAAAAATGAACTTTGAAGCTAAACTGATAAAACAACTAACAAAAAAAATCACAAGTTGTGAACTTCTCAGGGAAGAGGAGTGCATGCTTAATTCACTTTAGACCTGTTATTTGGGGTCCCATGTGTGAGAGAGGGCGCAGGCATCATCAGCACTTCCACTGACTGCAGTGTTGCTCTAGATCAGTGATTCATCGCAAATCTTTATTGGCAAAACAACAAATTATAGCTATATACTTATATTATAAGCATGGCCTACAAAGTAGTCTACTCTTTTTGAGTGAGAATACCTTGAAGTAATTTAAAGCATTGTGCACCCCCTGTAATGTCTGGACCCCAGGTTGGGAGCCATGGCTGTAGATGTTCTTACGAATTTATTATTCATTTGTTCAACCATCTGCCCCCAAACCCCAGACCTCACTCCTTTTCAAATTCCACCTCCCTGTACTAACAGCTGGTCTAATAACCTCATAAAGAGCACACATCTGCACGGGTCGGTGGATAGGCTTTCGACTACTAATCAGAATACGGTGAGTTCAAATCCTGGCTCTGCCACGCTGCCACTATTGGGCCCTTGAGCAAGGCCCTTATCCAGAACAGCTATCATCATTGGCTCTGGGTAAGGGCGCCTGCTAAATGCTCGAAATGCAATGCTGCACTTTAGACATAAAGTGTCATTGAAAAAAAGCTGTTGAAAACACAGAGGGGCTCAGTGTGCTTTTTCTTCTGTGCTGAGACATCCCTGAATGTGTGTGTGTGCGCACTGAGGCAGCCCGAGCCCTTGACTGCAGTCGATATGAACAGCGGAAAAAAAAAAAATCACACACACACACAGAGCAGAACCCACACGCATTCCTAGCAAGAAGAAATATCCTTCCTTATAAATGAAAATATTTCATATCTTGCCCTTAGCAACATTCATATTGTCCTTGCAGTTCATACAGGCAATAGGAGCACACACAAACTTGTCTCACTACACTTGTGGGGACTTTGCATTGACCTAATGATCACTAATTAATGCTACATCTACACCTAACCGTAACCTCAGCGGCCTAAGTCACATCTATTGGCTCTCTTGGTTTTTCAAGTAAAACTTGGCAATTGAAGAAGTGAGGACTGGCCAGGTTTTCCTATCATTGTAAGGACATTTGGTCAGCCAGACAAGGTACACACACCTATCATGGTACTAAGTAATGCCTACTTGCACATGTTTACATTATTTTATTCAGTGCTTTTGTTTTAGCAATTTTCACTATTGTTATGAATTACTGCATTTTAAATATGTTCTCTCTGTTGTTATTTATGGAATGTTTAGGAAGTTTTTCCTTGCCACAGTTGCCCTAAGCTGTCTCGATTTGGGATTGGTCTTAGATATAAAATTGTAAAGCTCTATAGACATAAATCTGACTTTGACTTTGTTTGTGGGGAGTTTCCACTGACATAACTTTACTGTACCTAATTATTTCCACACGTAACCCTTACCTGAACCCCAGTAACAACCTTAAGCAAAACTTT
Source organism: Ancistrus triradiatus (assembly GCA_025084515.1). Classification (NCBI taxonomy): domain Eukaryota; kingdom Metazoa; phylum Chordata; class Actinopteri; order Siluriformes; family Loricariidae; genus Ancistrus; species Ancistrus triradiatus. The sequence continues at coordinate 136,485 of JAJAGP010000556.1, read as the reverse complement.
TCAATTTTCCAAAGACAGGTCAGTTTTTGCAAAAGAAAACCTCTCAAACAAACAAAGAAAAAATAAACCGCAACAACAACAATTTTCCTTGTGGGTGCCAGCACAATGTGCCAAAAAGTCAAAAAATATCTGTATTTCTTTCTATCCTTATGAGGATATTTGGTCCTCACAACGATATTTAAACTTGCCCACACACACAGTCTTGGTAAATATTTGTTCTGGGGGCTTTCCATTAACCTAATAATTAGTGTAAATGATTAATGTTGCACCTACACCTATCCTTAATCTTAGTGAGTTAAATCAATTATTTTGACCCTGTTGGTTTTCCAAACAGTAGTTGCCAGTTTTGTAAAAAAGCAATTAAAGAAGTGAGGACTGGCAAAACAAGAAAAAAAATTGCCAGGTTTTCCTATCATTGTAAGGACACACACACACCTACCATTGTGAGGACTTTCCTAATTTCTTCCACATTTTACCCTCAGTAACCTAAAGTAAAACTTTAGAATTTTCAAAAGACATGTCCGTATTTGTAAAATAAACTTACTCCAACAACAAAACCCGACAGCAGCAACAACAATTTTCTTTGTGGGTACCAGCACAAACAGTCATAAATATCTGTATTCCTTTCTATCCTTGTGGGGACATTTCACAATGATAACCTTAAGCAAAACTTTTGGATTTTCACAGACGTTGCAGGTTTTTAAAAACGAAAACCAATCAAACAAAAAAAGCCCAAACAACAAAAATTTCCATGTGGTTACCATTGTTACCAAGTGTGGCAGCAAGGTAAAAGGTCTTCCTATCCTTGTGGGGACATTTGATCCTCGCAATGGTATTTAAACTTTCCAGAAAAATGTATAAACATTGTACAAAATGTTAGATCCGTCTGTCTGGGCCACTCGGTAATCGCAATGACAAACCTGACCCGCACATACACACAATCACACACGTGCTCATGCAGTCACGTCAAACAGTAATAACCAAAACTTCAATGTGTCTGTGAAAGCAGCTTTGTAAAAATCACATGAATGCAAGCGGCGGCTTTGAAAATTGCAAAGCAACGTGAATCACAGCGAAAGGACTCTCGAGGGGAAGCACGAGCGCAATATCTCCGGGAGCAAGTGGCAAAACACGCGGCATTTGATCTGCGTCGCTTTTGAACATGTAGTTGCAGGGTCTGCAATAATTCATTAGGCTAACACCAGAGTGCGATTGCAGAAAGAAACCTGAGGTTTGCAGAGAAAGTAGGCATGGGCGTTGGGCTGTCGGGTCGACGTCGACCCGTGGCAACGCTATGGACAGATAGCCGGTTCCTACCCGTAGATGGTTCAGGGCAAGGAAAGAAGAAGTAGGTCGCAGGTAATGTGTTGTTGCCGTTGTCACCGCCGAGTCACAGGAGCTCGCTGAGAGAAGTGGCGGGAGACTGAAATGCAACTTTATTTACAAGGTAACACATACACACACGAGCACGCACACACAGTCTTTTCCCTGGATAGGGCCAATCTGTCAACGTGTCAGTCAACATAGAGGTGCACTCCAAACATCAATTATCTCTTCCAGCAGCTTTCCTCGTCTCGTTCTGACGTTCCCTCTGTCCCCACCTCACCCTTTCCCTGTCACTTTCCCAGTCCCTTAATTGGTCAGACTGTCCCCGAGGCTGGTGGGTGGTGTTGACATTCCACTGATTTGTGTCTCGCTGGCCTAACAGAAATGCTGTATGTTTCGTAAATGTCAATTCACGGACTGCCTCATTTTCCCCTTTCTTTTTCCTTGCAGGTCTGACCAAGTGTTCGCATTAACATTTGTATTAGCTTGCACTTGCTGAGTACGCCGAACAATGGACACTCGGGGAGGTGAGCTGCACGCATGTACAGCAAGAGTGCTGCAGTGCAGCATGAAGAATATGAAGAGCACCTTGAGAACTGTCATGTTTTGCCTTTTTTATTACAACACTCCAGTATTCTTGTTGCAAATGTCACGGTTACTCTTTATTCATGCTACGGCCAAGCATAAAAAATGAGCTCTTCTACTATAGCCATGCTTTATTCATGCATGTCATGAGCAGGACCTTCATTGCTCTGCCTCTGGCACTTATAACCAGGGGACTGACTGGGATGCCAGTCCATCACAAGGCAGGCAGGTGCTGTCGTTGCAGCTTCATAATTCTAATTTTGTGAGCAATGGTCACCAAAACTGGGCAGTCAAAGACAAAGGTAGCCTTGTCTGATTAATCTTTTTTTCACCAAGCCATACAGATGATAGCAGAATTTGGTGCCAAAGGGAGTTGCATAAAGAATTGAGGCTGTTCTGAGAGCAAAGTGAGGCCCTGCTCAGTATTTGTATAGGGTTCCTAATAAATTACTCAAAGATTGTACATACAGTACTGTGCAAAAGTCTTTGGCTACCATTGGATTTGTTGTTTAGCAATGGTAATGATGACCATATATAACATATGGTCAATGATTGGAGCCAAAGATTTCAAACTTGGATTCGTGACGCCATTATCCTTTTTTCTGCTGATTGGTATTCCAGTCATTATCAGCTTTATCATACCTTAGCCTTTTCCTGTTCCCCTTCTGGAAAAGTGGTTTCTTAGTTGCTATCCTTCCAAATAGCATTTCCTGATCAAGCTTCTTCAGACTGTAAAAGGGTCAACTTGGCTTCCAGATAAGGCGAGGCCACACTAAACACTTGCCATCGTAAACCATAGAAGCGTTTTCTTCTGATTTGTGACACATTTCCTGTATTTTCTGGTTTTATTCCAATAAAGAGACTTGTGAACATTATACCATTGCTAAAACAAAGATATATATATAATATAATGGTGGCCTAAGACCTTTGCACAGTGCTGTTTCCTCTATAAATAAGTCCATCCTTGTTTGCTTTGCCTTTCAAAGCCTTGCTAGTAGTATACGTAGTATATGCAGTACTCTCCCGCACTTGGATGAGGAAGTCGGCAGTGCGTGACATAGGGAGTCACGTGGCAGGAGTGATGAGCGCTAATGTAGTGAGGAAAAGTCTTGGTCTTGGAAAAGTCATGTTTTAAACAAGTTCAATACAGGATACACCTGTATAAGTTGTTTCCTGTTTCCTAACACGCTACAAAGATATGCGGCCCAATGTGAGTGAGCTTGTGTATATGTGCCCTGCCATGGGCTGGCACCCTGTATAGGGTTAGTCCCTACTTTGTGCCCAACTCTCCATGACCCTGAACTGGTTTAAGCAGGTATAAAAATGAATGAATTATATAAACATTCACCACAAGCAAGCTCATCATCTTTCACATCATCATTCAACGTGATTAAACTCAATCAGTAGCCTGCTTTCTTTACACATTAAAAATCGCACTCTGCCACTGCTAATACCCTGTCTTTTATGAATGGCAGTGATTAATGTATGTTTTAGCTTATCTGAAGCCCACTTCAAGGACACATGCCCGAGCATTAAGTCGGAGCGCCTAGCCCTATCGCTTCGGTGAAAACAGGGTCACTTTGTGTAGCAAAATCCTCTCACTTGATTTCACTCTCTCGAACCCGGCTCTCGTCCAGATCCTCGATGAACTTGTCGCCCTTCATCCAGTAGATGAGCGGACTGGCATCGCTGCTGTAGCCAAAGAATGCCCTGCATGTCAGGTTCACCAGGCTGCCTGCAGAGATAAAAAAAAGGTAGAGGTTCACAGTCACAAATTTCACAAATGTGAAAAGGACCTTGACCTGGTTTGACTCCCATTCAAGAGATAAACACTGGATATATGAAGTTTTTTCATTTTAAAATAAGCTGCCAAGTCTGTCTTTGCAGAGCTAATGTGTTCTGTCTGCAGCTCTACATGCTTTACACCAAGCGTTGTATTGCCCCCTGATCTAGTTTTGCATTCTACTCTCGTAGTGTAAAGCATGTGACACCAACAACTTAAAAGGACGACACGCACATGAACACGTTATATGAGCATACTTAAGTACGCAATGAGGACTGTAGGCCAGAGAATCTGGGCGACCGACCAAGTCTTTTCATTGGCATTAGGACTGCATTAGGACTGAATCCTGCAGAGAGAATGAGCCTGCATGGAGGAACGCACTACAGTTCCCGCATTCGTTCCTGGTGCCACAATTGTTCAAAAACAGCCACAGTTGCAGAGGCATGGAGATGAAACCTTGTCAGCCCTTCCTTCCCTCAGAAATGGCCAACTCACCAACACCCACACTTGACATAATTCAGTATTGGCTTAGTGGTTAAGGTACTGGCTTATAAACTGTAAGGTCCAGGGTTCTTTTAGGTCCTCGAGAAAGGCTGTTAACCCAAAACTGCTTGGATTAGAAGTTTTTTTAAGAAGTTGTAAGGCACCCTAGTTGTGTCTACGTAATGTAGAACGCATGAAGATTGAACAAAACAATGTCGATAGTCACCACTAGGGGGAGCAGCTTCTATTGAAGAGGAGTAAGCACACTTTGTGTCAGCTCTGCACTCTGACCAGAGAAGGCGGCAGAGAGCTATTATACTGTAATGCCTGCTATCTTGTCATGCTTCTGAAAACTACTTTCTCTAGTCTCTAGTCTCCCAGTATGCCTTGTGTGCTAATCAGCCCTCAAATTCTTACATGTGTAGGGGAGTTTATAAAAGAGCTGACAATGCCGTTGTTCACTGCTGCACCTTTTGCAGAAGGGTAGCCCTAGAGTGTTGTGCATCTATGTGTGTGAGAAAGAAGAAAATAAGGAAAGTAATAAATGCTAGAGAAGAACAAAAACAGACAAGTCTAGATAACTACAAGTGTGAATAAAGCTAAAAGAGTTAAGTACCAAAGTATGAGACCAGACTGAAAGGGAAGAGCTAATAAAGTAAGGTTACAGGTTAAGAGGTAAACCCAGATGGGATTAAAAATGCAGAACATGGAGCCTAAAACCAAGAATATGGTAGTTCAAAGAGATAATTAGAAAGCTTATATTTAAGTTTGGTAGACTTGGTTGAGTAAAATGGTTTATCCTGTGCCCCTGACCCTGGCATGGACTCCACAATATCTCTGAAGGTGTCCAAGACGTTAGCAGAAGATCCTTTGAGTCCTTGAAGTTGCGAGGCAGGGCCTCCAAGAATTGGATTTGCTTGTCCATACTGGATCTGACTGAGATCTGGGGAATCTGGAAGCCAAATTAACACCCTGAAAGGGGCCGATAGGGGATATGCTTGCTGTGCAGGGGTGCACTTGGTCTGCAACAGTGTTTAGGTAGATGGTGGATGGTGCATTAAATGGAAAGGGACCACCAAAGAACAGATACAGTATTTCCTACTGACTTTCTTATGGTCCCCTGACTTTTAAAGGGCAGAAGACCTTTACACCCCACACATCCAAGTTTTCATTTACGTCATGTTGATGGTCCCGCCACCTACCCGAATAATCTTATAGCCCAGATGGTCATAATGTTTTCCTCTCATCACATATCAGTCAGAAAACACATTGAGAGATTCTCTTCCATTACTAATGCAACACAGTTCATGACTGCACATGACCAGCACCTACACTTGACTAACAATGCTGTTGTCATTACTGTGTACAGGGTTACTGTATGAGATCAGTTTCTCCTTATCCTGTTTTACCGTAGGACATCTGCATTGTATGGCATGCTGGCACTGCTTGTTCTGTTTGTGAAGCTGGCAGTAATCTGCTCTGTTTGGAAGATTGGCAAAGCTCTTGTGGCGAGGAATAGCACGGTTTGTTGTGTTGCCTCCTGTTTTCATTTTTTTTTTTCGTGCATATTGAATTCTGTTTGTTAGAGTAAATTAGGACTGCATTTCCCAAATACAGTACATATTACTGGCATGACTTGCCAATCTGCTTCAGGAATCGATTGACAGATTTTCTTTATCGATCATCTTCATAGTGAGAAAAACAACTGAACAAAGGCATGTGGATTGAGAAGAATTTGGGCTCTGTTACAGAAAAGCTGCTTCAGGGGTAAAAGCAAAGGCAACCATTTGCTTTCTGCTTGTACCGTCATATGATAGTTTATTAATTGATGGAATGATTATTGGCAGAAGAAAGCAAAATCATGACACCTCATGCGTGCTGGTGCCCTGCCCAGGCTTGGGTCCAACTGTGCTGCCCTGGCCCAGCGCAACCCTAAATTGGATTAAGCCTGAATGGACAATAAAACAAAAATGCATACTTCATTTTTCCCTAGTCAGGGACACAATCTTTCACAAGACTAGGTCATTGTTGTTTGCTGGGGAAAATCAATAAATCATCTAATTTGGCCGAGGATTCACAAACTTTGGCTAAGGTCATGCATTAAGAATTGTTCGGTCATCAATTGGGAATTCACTGGGAATCTGTTTACTCACTTCTGACGTTAAATAACAGATGACTCCAGAGGTACATTCATTACGGTGAAGGATCTGTTATGCTGAAGACTAGAATTAAAACATGCCTATACTCTGGGTATCCACAATGTTGGAAGGTGACATTGAATAAAAAGTTGGATTTTTTTTAGCGCTTTTTGACCAAGTACGAGTCAATATGGAAGTGAAACATGGAATTAGTAAGGCAGAATGGAAGCAGAAGAGAAGCTTCCAGTCATCAGCTTTAGATCTGCGTGGAGAGGCATAAACACTATGGATGGGTTCCAGAGGTAGGATGGTGAATTTAGCTCTTTGTACCCTTTTACACAAAAAGTGAATACGCTATATGAAGAATCTTTATGGGCAATATTCTGAAATTCAGACCTTTCAATCCGTTCCTCGGGTTTATGTTGTTATGTGTAATACATTTACTCCAGCGAGTGGCGAGAGGCATGGACACGTTTCAACTAATCAACTCAATCTGAACGGGTTTGTTTATATACGTGTATTTTAATGTCACTAAAAATCATGGAGTAGTTCATAACTGCAAACAGTAACACAGCATCCAATCTCCTTTTGCCTGCTCCCATTAGGGGTTCAGTTGGGTTTTACATCAGTCAAAAATAAAGCAACAGTAAGATGAATTGGGGTTGGCTTGGAAGGTAGCACTGTTATGTCACAGTGAGAAGGTCCTGGGTTCAATCCCAGGTTGAGCCGTGTAGGTCCTTTTTGTTTGGAGTCTGTGCGGGTTTGCTTTTAATTCAAAGTTTCGAGTGAAGCTCATCCTTAAAATACACCACAATTATTGTATTTTCCAAGGAGCATTTTTTCCCCGAAACCTTTCGTTAAATCCTGCCCCAAGAGTTCTAGAACTACGTGAACCAGTAAATCTGGCACCAACAATCGCACCATGGTACAAATCATTGAGACGACATTTCTCCCCCCATTCTGATGATGGATATGGACGTAAACTGAAGCTGGTGGCCCTTATTTGCATGATTTTATGCGTTGCAGCGCTGTCCCATGATTGACTGATCGGAAAATTGCAGAAATGAGTCGGTGTACAGGTGTTCCTAATAAAGTGCTCAGTGAGTGTGTAATTCCTCCAGTTAAATGTTGCATTAAATTGCTCCGTTATGGGACAAAACAAAACCCATTAAACGACCCCGTTGTTATTATGTTCGCGCACTGCGAGAGAATAAAATGTCTTAGGTCAGTACTCTGTTCAAAGTCGTGGGCTAACAAAAACGTATTCACTGCAGCGAGCGAGAGAAAATAGAGCTGTACAGAGGCTCTGAAGAGGAGGGGATGCGAGCGATGTTGAACTGAATACGAGCGCTGTAATCTGACATGCCCTCAGGAGCAACCATTCTTTGTCTGAACTGTTCCTAGTTCATCACTTTTCATTTTATAGACGGCATCTCTAGTGGGGTTTTCAAAATCAAGCATGTACCTTCCTCCTCTTTCTCTTTCTATCACCTGGGACAGCTTTCCGAACGTGGCAGATCGTATTACAACGTCAAACAATACACACGCAAGAGCACGTGACACAGACAGGCCATTCCAGAGACTTTACACATGTCCTCATAATTGGCCATGAACAGTCCATCAATAGGAATTATCACCTTATAATTCTTATGGGATCCCATTCGCACGGTTTCAAGCCTCGTCAATATAGACTGGAACCTGATTAGATTTTAACCACACGGATTTACACTTGGAGTCAAATGTGCCTCCATTGGAAGCGAAGCAAAGCATCCTGTGTTATCCTTGTCAGGGTCACGAGAGAGTCTGGAGACTAACCTGGAATTTCCTGTGCGCAAGCAGAGGTACAACCTTAACATGATATTGCTGGGTTCTATAGCTGACCTTGCAAAATCAAGCCCAGATTTGAACCCAAGCTCTTAGGAGCTGGATCCTATGAACCACCGGAGTTCCCAGTCAAATGAAACACTCATTACGCAACCTATTACACCAAAACCTAATGCAGTGGTTCTCACAGCGAGGAGTCGCGCCTATTGCGGTGGGCAAAGCAGGGCAAATGAATGAGGCATGTTTAAGATACAAAATGCATGTCACTTGTGGTAATTCCACCATAAAAGTGAGTTGTCATTCTTTTGTTTTGTTCAGTAAGGAGTTGCAGTTTGTAAAATAAATTCCAGTGGAGTTTGGACGCAAAAGACGTGTACATGTGTCAGAAAGTATTCTCATCTACAAAAGGGGGGCGCTGCAGACAATTTGACAACAACTAGCACAGACCTAAGGCATGTCTTTAGAATGTTAAATAAAACTAGAGCACCTGGAGGAAATACATACACACGAGGAGAACATGCAATCTAACAGGGACTCAAACTCAGGTCTCTAGAGGTGCGATGTGACAGTGCTAACCACTACGCCACCCTCAAACTACAGGTGTGCATGGCTTAAGGTCCGTGTGTGAAACAGGACGTTGACCAAACTGGACATTATAGCTTTTTGTGCTACTGTATTGTAAATATAAAGGTTATGTTCATGCATGCAAACGATACTAAAATGCGTCTGAAGCTGTTACACACATGCAAACCTTCTTAATGTATGTATATACTGTCCAGAGGGAAACTGTACATTTAAGAGGATGGGTCGACACCAGTTTATAGTTATACGCGATATACGGGTAGTGGGGGGACAAGCAAAGCAGTATTACTTAAAATAGGACAGGCACGCACACTTACCAACACCATTCACAGTTTGTTACAAATAAGTAGCAGAAAGTTATACACACAAACACGGGAACAGTAGTTTGGACAATTCTGACGGCCCTAAAAATGTCTTTTAGTTTCTTATTTCAATAATAAGTTATTAAACTTTAACAATTCATGGAATATCTAATTAGAAACGTTCAAAGGTTACGTTTATTGTTATCGCTTGGCAACAGGTAGACACCCTGAGCCTCTGCGTTGCCTCATTTGCACCCCCTTTCTGTGAGATGAAATGGTTCGGTCCGCCCTCAAAACAGGTGTGAATTGTACACACCAAGTGCTCACGCCCTTGCACTGCGTTTTGGTGAGCGAATTATCCCGTTACGTTTTAAAGAAAAATATGGTTATAGAAGCACAAAGAAAGAAAACAAAGACATGAAAGACAAAGATAAAGGTGACAGTATGTATGTCACCCAGTTTTTTTCACTAATAAAGATGGGTGCAGTCTGTGAGTGGTGAAAATCCATAGTGAAAAGGGCTAGCGTTCGTTATTTAATATCTCCACAAACAATTCAGTGTTTACGTTTCACTCCACTTTTTAGCCGACATTTAATTTACACAGGTAAGTTTTTAGCAGCTATGCATACTAAACGCGTGTTAGCTCATCCCTTTCCAGATACAGTGCTGCTAATGAAGATGCATTAATCTTTCTAGTGTAAACAGGGTTGGTATTTGGGTATTTCATTAGTCTTGCTGCCAAAACCTTTGTCCTTTCACAGCTCCAGAGTTGGAAAAAAACTTGTTCCATGTGGAGGTCGTTTTATTCCATGCCACTAGAGGACGTTGCTTCCCCATAGCCCAGAAACTCATTCTTAACCCACTAATAAGGGAAAAGGACTTGCCCCAGAAGGAAGAACCAGCATTTTCTCAATCAGTAAGCCCTTACTGAGTTACACAGTGAGTCATCAGTGACTCTAATTGCTGTGTCTCACCACGGAAATGTAACTGATGGTTTATTCCTGCCCATGGCCAGAAGCAGAGTGTTGAGTGATTAGCTCTGATGAAAAATGAATTAGGGAAAAATGAGCCTGTGCTGAGTCTCTTTCAGGTAGGCCTTCATACTTATTCACCAAAGCGTCGGTTCCTTTTTAGTCTCGGGAGACTCCCGTGCTGCACACACACACATTTTTCACTGCACTAAGGCTCACCGTTGCACAGGCCTGGGGCTTCATAATGAGGTGATACGTTAGGCCGGGAAAATACACAGAAAGTGTGTCAACACAGAGCCATTGTGGGAGCAGACTCCACAGCTGATGCAAGCCTTACTCGGTGTGAGTTCTGAGTCCTGCTACGAACTTCAGCCCATTGTCTTGGTCTACACACCTGAAATCACTAACATTAATTCAGACCTCAGGTCATTATAACCTGCTTCGACCCTTTCCACATGTGAGTGCAGCTTAATGCATTACTTGTTTCCCCCCTAGAATCCTTAATCTTCTCCTCAGCAGTCAACAATTAAATGTAACATTCAAACAAATTCCAAGATGTAACTCATTCGCTATGCCATGACGATCTTGAGCTACACTGCAGTACAGGTACGTTAGTGTGTTCGTGTGTGCTGCACTGACACGACTCGATCAGACTCAGCAGTCCAGCAGCTGCTGGGGTCTAAACACGTCAGTGTCACGGCTGGACTGAAAATAGTCCACCAGCCAAAAATATCCAGCCCCCAGCATTCTGTGAGCACGGATGAAGGATTAGAGGATGACTAACACAAACTGCAACAACAGATGAGCTACTGTCTCTGACTTTACATCTACAAGATGGAGCGATAAGGCGAATGAATATAATAAAGGGGACAGTGAGTGAACAGAGGTGTAAACTCCAGCAGCACTGCTGTGTCTGAGCCAGTCGTACCAGCACCTTCAGTGTCGGTGCAGTGCTGAGAATGATCCACCACCCAAATGGTACCTGATCTGTGCTGGGCATTAACCGAGTATGTAGAGAAACAGATGGACTACTAAGTAGAAAAGTCAGCCACACAAACACAAGTAACTTGCACAAAAAAGTCTCTACACATATCAACCGAGACAGTTTCTAGTCCAAACAGCAGACCGGTAAGATAGTGAGCTTTTCGAGGGAATGATAGACTTCTGCTCTTTCATGTTCAGACTTCTGGCATTTCATTCAATTTAAACATGACCGTAGGGTTTTGATAAGATCCATTTCAGCACTGGAAATCTGGATTAAGAATTTTTTTTTTACATACTGTGCACTCAGCAAGGCTGAGCTGTTGTTGCATGATCATTTTTCCGCTTCACAATAACAGCACGTACAGTTGAGGGGAACTGCTCTATATCAGGCAGAAGTTTGATTAACTGACTTGTGGGGAAAGTGACATCCAATCAGGCTGTCACAGTGAAAGTCACTCAGCTCTACAGTAGAACCAGTTTTATGAAGATTGCATGGCTGTATACTGGCGTTTTAATACCTGTTTGTAACCAGTATGGCTGTAATCCATTATTTAGAAATAAGGTCTACAGTATTGGACATTCCTGATGGTAGAGAAGTTGTGGATTACCGTTCCTTCCAAATTCGCAATCAGATTTGGTGAACCATTTCCTTATGGACTTTCATAAAGAAATACAGTACTGTACAAAAGTCTAAGACCACCATTAGATTAGATATACCAGTGTTTTAGCAATGGTTTCATGATCATATATGATTAGTCCTCTTTTTATTAGAATGCAACCTACAAGATATTTGTGTGCAGTATTAAGAAACAGCTTTTGTAGGCTACAGTGCTAAGTGTTTAAAGTATTTGATGTGTGTGTAACCAAATACCAGTATGAAGCATTCATAAGATCCCTATTTCACGCTGTAACTCCTACATGCATGTTATGTTTATTTCACGCAGTCCTTAGGATGGCATGTTGGAATGTTGCTAAGCATACTGTCACAACATGGCAATACTGAATGGAAACTGGAAGCTCTTTGTCCTTGCCTGGGAATCCCCTATCAACTGGAACGTGACCCGAAAAGTGACAGAAGCCTAACAAGCAGTTCTTTCACCGGCTTGGGAATCCCCTGGAGCTGTAAGTAATGACCAGCAAAATCCGGTCATACTATTTCTAAGTACATTGTCAGCTAGAGGTGTTTACAGAGACTGCAATTAGCGTGACCATTTGGGCCAGGTGAACAACTGACATCACCACTCTCTGTTGACGTTCTAGGCCATTTGAATGGAGGGGGTAGGCTGGGGACAGTGGTTATGATAAAGGGGCCATTTGCTGTCTTCTGTAATGGGCATTGCAGGCATTGAGAGGATTAATTAATTAACTTAGTCCTCATTTGGGGTGGTGGAACTCCTTTGAGCTGAAAATATTCACCTTTCTGCCATAAAGTGTATGCATTTTGTGGCTTGCTCAATTTGGGATTGGACATAGATATTAGGACTAAACATGAGGAGGGTGTGTCATGGTGGCAGTGATTATGGCTCCAGAGATACCTGCTTCGATTCCTGGCCCATTTTGCATTTTCTCCCCATGTCTGTAAGGTTTTCCTCCAGGTACTCCAGTTTTCATCCACATTTAAAGATGCGTAGTTCTGAAAGTGTCCTACAGTATGTGTGTGTGCATGTGCCCTGCAATGGATTGGCACGTTGGTATTACATTTACATTTACAGCATTTAGCAGACGCCCTTATCCAGAGCGACTTACAACTGATACAATCTTACAATCCAAGCAATTGTGGGTTAAGGGTCTTGCCCAAGGACCCAACAGTGGCAGCTTGGCAGAGGTGGGATTTGAACCCAGTACCTTACCCGCTAGGCAGTCCCACAGTCCCTAGTCCCTGGTATGTTAAATGTTTTTATGAATGAAGTACAGACAATGTGCTTTTGAGCTGGCAAAGTGCCCTTAAGCACAATATGAGAGTTACCCGATACATGACTGATTGATAAACTGAGTGTAACTATAGCATTAAAGGTATAGTGTATTTACTTTGGGTAATCTGTTTGAAACCTCAAGTCAAAACACATCCAAGTCTTTATCATCTGTAGAAGTAAGAGCTTTGTAAACTGCCACGCAATATAAATGAGAGACGGATCTAAACGCTGGCATGTCCTGATAAGTAGAGGTCCATATTATTCGCGTTTCCTTCTATTTACAGAGCATTAGGCCACACACAAACTACTGACAGCAACCAAAAAGAACATAAACAGATTTTAAAAAGAGGTATTCTGGCTTAAACATGACTGACATCACCTTAAAGTGGGTTTGCATCCAAACATGGTAACATTATACTCTAATACTGTTGTAGAGCAAGAAACATTTTTTATCTGGCTGCCTTCCGAACGGTGCAGCTAATAGCTTTTCTCCCTTATGCTCTGCCACTGCGGATGATCAGTAAAAAGATAAGGGACTAAAATAATGAGCTTTCTGTAATCCCCACATCTCTTACACACTCTCTCCATTTTTAACCACGACCTGCTCTAGCCGAGGTTGAATTCGTTTAATCCAGAATCAATCATAACCAACGATCAGCCATAACATTAAATCCACCTGCCTAAAATTGTGTGGGTAGTCCTCATGATGCCAAGGCTCTGACCTTCCGCAAGCCCTTTGTAAGTGTCCTGTGGTATCTGGCACCAAGATGTAAGCAGCATGTCCTTTAAGTCCTGTAAGTTGTCCAGTGTGGCCTCAACATATCCTCACAGATGTTCGACCTGATTGAGAAGTTGGAGGCCAAACCATTTCTGAACAATTACTGCGTTGTCTCAGGCTGCACTGGAAGAAGTCAATACCAGGGAGTTGGCCATGCAACGAATTTAAAGATGGAGGAAGAGAAAACAGTACGATGGAGGGTAGCTCAGTCATTGAGGCTCCACTGTCCTAATCGGCAGACTGCAAGTTCAAATCCTGGCTCCACCAGGCTGCCATTTGGACAAGGCCCCAGCCTTCTGCTGCTTAGCTCAATTGTAAGTCGCCCTGGATACGGGTGTCTGCTAAATGCTGTAAATGATAATCAAATTATGCCAGGCCCTAGTCGCATGCCAATCCAAGGTCACTGCCTGCACTTGTGTGCTGCAGGCCCGGCGTTCCACCGACCAGCTCCTGTTAATAATTATACTGAGATCTTTTCCACATATGCCCATCCAGTCCCATAGTCCCAGTCCACCCTGTATCTTAGGCATGCCAACAGTAGTGCAACGTGTTTGCTTCAAATAGACACACCAAGTAAAAAAATATTTATGACAATGTAGGCATAAATGCTATTTAATATGGGATTTACCCGATGCCCCATCTTGCATTTGCAACCGTGCTATGACACCTGACTGGCACAGCGAGGAAGCGAGTGCCAAACTAACTTGCCAACGAGCAGACACCAGTCAGACTGATCGATGACTTGAGGTCTGAATATAGCAATACACAGACCTCCGTCGACACCTTAGCAAAAGCGTGGTGAGTCACCCAGCTCGTATGTCATTATGCTGGAAGCCAGCCTGAGCACAGCTGAGGAATTCTAGAATGGACGTTACCCCCCTCGTCGGCCATGATCCTAAGCTGATTCATCAGTTCTTTCAGGGGCTAACTTGCGAGGAATAGTGGCAATAAGGTCCCAACTATCATTATTCAAAAAAAATGAAAGCACAGCTAATGCCATCCAGCTGGAGAGACTAGGTCATTCCAATCCAAGCCAATCCCAAGAAAACAGTTGGTCAGAATACACTAAGCGGAAGAGCGTCCCAAAACAACCTGAGCCAACCAATGAATAAAGCATAGCTAGTCAAGAAACTGGCTTGGAACCAGGAAGGTCAGTTAATTAGGTTAGCACGGTTAGAGGCTTTGTCCATTATTGAAGCATTTCAATTTACTAGTCATCGAGTACTGGGCAATTGTTTCCATATTTATGGGCACCAACATGCGTCATATATCAGTGGATGTACGTATAGGCATCGAATAGCAAAGTGTAAAGCTCAGGGAACAGTTTGTGCCATAAGGTTTGTAGGATATCATAAGCATGTAATTCCCACAGGTAATAAATCTGAGGTGTCATACCCACATGTCCCACCAGACGCATCCAGATGGATTGGTTGTAGCCTGTGTTATGACTGATGTGAGAAAGGAACTCGTTCCTGGTGTCTATTAAACCAAATACTCTGGTTACCGATGCATTCTTGGTGGAAGGTATGTCAGAATGCGAGCGAGGACATTTCGAGATTCCAGGCGCTAGGTCATAGCTGTGCAGGCCTTGAAAAAGCAGACCACAAGTGGAGCAGTTGGAGACATTTTCTATATGCTCAGTCCTGGTAATTGCACCCTTGAGAATATGGACCTTCTCGCCTCAAAGCGCTGATTGTTAAAAATGTGGATGTTTTCTCTCAGCATGGATGGGCATAGAAAAGAGCAGTATGAAATAAACCTGATTGATCCTGAGCCATTTTCACTACTGTACCTGAAAACGCCCCCGGTCCATTTCCAACAGGTCACAAAGGCCAGCGAGGAGACAGGAGGAATCTGGTGTAATCCGACCAAATAAAATCCCCAATTTGTCGCCTATTGCTGTGGCCATTTAAAAGGATGGGAGTCTTTTAAACTCTGTATTGATTACAGAAATGTAATCTCCTATTGCACCAGAGCTGCATTCTCTCTCCCTAGAATGGAACATGCACAAGGGGCATTAGGGCGTATAAAATATTTTCCAACTCAAGGTCTGGGGGGAAGTTTATAGAAATAGTGAGTCATTATTTATGGAAGTATGTTTTATCCACAGAGAAACTTGATACCACAGCGACCCATGTTTAATCTTCCCAACCAGGAAAGAGTCATAGTAATGATGATGCTTGGACTGTGTGCTCACTACATGCACTGCCCATGCCTGGTGCAATGCCCTCTAACTGTCGTTATAGCAGATGAGTGAGAAGAAGGTCTTGCCAGCTGGAACAGATTTTCAATGGGGCAGACGCCTGTGTTTTGGCCAGCGACCAAGAGTGACCTGCATATCAACACTAGATATTTAGGTGTTGACTTGACATTTGAAAATCTGTAAGGAAAAAATACCTGTCTCAGGCCTCCACTGGCCTGATTTTCTATACCAGTGCTTGTATGAATCTGGTCTGTCTGACTGTAGAAACCATGCCTTGATCTTCTCCATCCTTCAATACACTGGGAATGCCACTTAATTGAATTGCTGCCCAACGGTGCTCATTAACCCTCGTGTATAGTCTTAACATTCTGTATAATCCCCTTGTCCTAAAGGTCAAAAATGACCCGCCTTCACTAAACCCTTAAAAGAAAGCAGCTTAACTGAATTTTAAACCCCAGATCTATTTTGCATGAAGAAACAACCTGTCATTCATTACAAGCTTTGTGAATGTCAGGGTTTCCCCTCTGTAACAGTGCAGAAAGACTGATTTAATCAGTGGACACCACTCGTTTTCCTTGCAACACACCTACCATAATTATTTTCTCTATTAACGTAGAGGATTATTATTATTGATAAAGATACAGCTTGGGTGTAAAGATATTTTTAGCAAGAGACAGTCTTAGAAATGACCAGAAATGTGCAGAAAGTAATACTGAACGCATTTTATTGAAGAGAAAGAATAATAGTCTTGAACGTTTTTGGCAACATTCTGATATATTCTTATATAACGTGCAATGATAAATTCAACTACAAAACTACTCTTTCATTTTTGAGCCATTGCTGATTGCTCAGCAGAGACACAACTATTGATACTGTCACCAGCAGCACCTCTATTGCGTCTGACTGCATTCTATATTAGTAAACAATGCTTTCACGGAATGTAAATTTCATCTGCAATGTTGCTTATTTTTCATGCAATTGTTTTTGTCTGTCAGTCAAAGAAAAGGTAATGTAGGTACAAGACCAGTATTCAGATCACCAGCTTGCTTCATAAGTTTTATAAGAATCACTTGAAGTCAACCTTCACTAAAAACCTAAAGTAAAGCAGCGTAATTGAATTTTAAATCCCAGATCTATTTTGCATGAAGAAACAACTTATCATTCATTACAAAGTTTGTGAATATCCGGGCATTTAATCAGCAGACACCACTCGTTTTCATTGCAACACACCTGCCATAATTATTTTCTTTATTAAATTAGCTTTAATATTATTAATTATTGATTTTTTGGCAAGAGATATCCTTAGAAATTGTGCAGAAAGTAGTTCTGAATGCATATTACTGAAGGGAAACTAACAGTCTTGAATATTCTTGGCAAAATATGAATGTTTTTAAGCTAATATACTGTATAATGAGAAATTCAACTCCAAAAATACTACTTGTTCATTTCTGAGCCATTGGTGATTGCTCAGCAGAGAGTGAGCTGGGGTTACTGTCACCAGCAGCACCTTTATTGCGTCTGACTGCATTCGTATTAGTAAACAATGCTTTCAAGAAATGTAAATTTCATCTGAAACTTTGTCTAGTTTGCATGCAATTGTGTTTATTTTGTCTGTGAACTTGAGTCTTGTGTGGCGTGGGGATGGCTGCACATGCACAAAATTAAATCAGTATCTCACAATCTCAATTACTCACTGTGTGTATGCAAGTGACTTTATGACTGCCGGGTCAAAAATGATCCCAAGGCAATCTTTGAATCCTGTTGATGCACAGATTTTGTGTAACTATGTACAAAGGCAACGTTTCATTTTTGTAATGTTGTGGTCACTTTAGGAAAAGTCACCGAATTTCAATCTGAACTGATAAACTTTGAATACACAAGGGTTAACAAACAGAAATAATACAAGTACAAGACCAATATTGAGGCCACCAGATTGCTCCGTGATAAGAAATCACTTGCGGTAAACGATCTAAAACAAAACTAAAAAATCAATCCTTATTTTAAAACACGTTTGGGATGTTCATGACAGAACTGAAACATCTTCGTGCCTGCAGAAGCAGAGAAAAGGCTATGCATGTTTCTCCACGCTTAGGGGGGAAAAAGTGGGTCAGCCGAACCAGCCTGTCTGTGTTGTGTTATGTTGTGTTGCCTCTCCTGCTTTATCGCTTCCCTCTCTTTCTATCCCACACTGGATCTCTTTGTTGCTGCCTGACTCTGTTTTCCTCTTTCTGCTTCTGTCGCTCCTTGTTCTTTCCACTCGCTCTCTCGTTAATTTTTCCTTCTTCCTAAATCCTCTTGCTTCCCTGCCTTTCCTTGTCGATGTGAGCATGTGCTGAAGGTTTACAGTAGCAGAACTGAGCATCCTGTTCTCGACTCCTTGCTGGATCAGATGACTTGAACAGATTTGCACAGAGCAGATGAAACGCTGCAAATGCACCTTCATTAAAATGCTTCTCAAAGCTAAAATAGTATTAGAATAAATGAACAGATTAAAAACCTTAAGGGGAGTTTAGGAATCGATTCAAAAACGGAAGCAGGAAAGCTGGACACCTGTCCTGCAGACTATGGATTAACTGCTATTTGGGGCATTTTCTGAAAAAAGTAATAAACCAGGGTGTCCTTTCTCGCTCCTGGAGATGTGCCAGTCTGTACATCGATCAGCCATAGCATTAAAACCCCTGACAGGTGAAGTGAAGAAGATTGACAAGGTGATGCTTGGTCAATGTCCTGCTGGGACACCTCGGGCCCTGTCATTCATGTGTTTGTTTCTTTGACATCTACCTAAACACTGCTGCAGACCGAGTGCACCCCTTCATGCCAGCGGTATTCCCTAATACTAATGGCTTCTTTTGGCAGGATAACAGACTCTGCCACTTTGGTTCAGGAATGGTTTAAAGAACATTAATAAAAGAGTCCAAGGTGTTGACTTGGCTTCCGATATTCCCTGTATTTCAATCGAATTGAGCATCTGTGAATTCTAATCAAGGAAAGGCCCTACCTCGCAACTCACAGAACTTAAAGGCCCTGCTGCTGACATCTTCGCCTTTGGAAATCTTGTGGAGTCCATGCCTCGAAGCACGTATATTGCAAAGGTGTGTGTCAGCATGGCTGATTCAAACAGCAGGCTATTTGTTTTAGGTATAATAAGCATGCGCCGCTGTGTATGTGTTCAGTATACTCTATACCATTACAGTTGTCACTGTGCATTTGGACATGTAGTATTCTCTCGGCATCTGCCAATCCCAGATTCGTCTGAGGGACTGCCAGGTGGTGATGCATGAGTCATTACTCCAGAGAAGGTGTTTCCACTCTTCCAGGGGCTGTGTGCTGTAAACCAGCCCATCCGATGCTCTTTTATGCGACCGCTCAGCCATGGAAACCCAAACCATGTTGAACAGTTATCATCAGTTGTGTAGCCGTGTAGTGAGGGTTGCAACCACGAACTGGACTTAAATGCTATGAGACTGGGTGGCCTGTTGGTGGTTCCCTCTTTACAACAACCACATTTGCATTTAGTTATTTAGAAGACGCCTTTATACAGAGCGACTTACAACTGATAAAGCCTTAAAGTGTAAGCTGTTGTGGGTTAAGGGCTTTGCTCAAGGACCCAACGTTGGTGGGGTTTAAGGGTTTATCTACACTTCTCAACGCATTTACAGCTATGACTATATCATTTACATTGGCAAATCACCATACTATGACATTAGGGGGGTACGATATTAAAAAAAAAACATTTATTTATTTCTGTGATTTTGTTGATAATAGTGATAGAAAAATTGTCTGACTAGATGGACATAAATGTGCCCATGAATGAGGGTGGCTCAGCATCCAAGTAGCAGGACTGGTATCAGAAGGTTGTGAGCTCAAAAAGTAGCCAGTGTCAGTTCTATTTTAAGCGCTCCTGGAAAGGACCGATTGTGAAATAATGTCTAAATGTAATGCCGTTAGACGTCCCGGGTGAGCACTGGTAAGTCTGAGTGTTCTTACCTTATCTCAACTTAGTGCCGAACATTTGTAGAACATTTTAATTTCACTAACATGCATCTGGAGTTTAGAGCCCATTCGACTTTATGGTCGCTCTTTACGTCCGGGCTGTGCCGTAGTCGAGCTGGAGAAATCAGATAACCTTGTGTGCTTCCTAAAAAAACAGCTTGTCTTAAAAAGCTCTGGCACTTAAGCGCCTCAACAATCCATTTAATTAAAACTATACAATAAATTACAACCAATGCTATCAGAGCAAAGTAAACAACACGGAACTTAAATTATGACCTTGCGCATAAGAGAGCGTTTTAAAGTTGGGGGGGGGGGACCGTGGCGCTCACATAAATTCCCAGCAAGGAAGTGCTGACATGTCAATCATTTGCTCCTTTTTCCCCTCGCCCCTCCCAGAATGCGCTCTGCCAGTCGGTGCCTGTGGAGAATGAGCGTGTATGTATTTCATGGAGTGGAGAGCACTGATTTCCTGAGAGCCCGAAAAATATGCACTGATGTCCTCTGTAGTCAGTAATGCAGAAAGAGGGAGAAAAAGACAGAAAGAAGGGGAGAGAGAGAGAGAGAGAGAGAGAGAGAGAGAATTAGTAAGGCTAAGACTGTCCTTTCAGCTTTGTATATGAGAACACTGCAGAGGAGCACTAAAACCCTTTAATCCACTTGACTGACACTGCTCTCTCTCTCTCTCTCTCTCTCTCTCTCTCTCTCTCTCTCTCTCTGACACCGTCTCCTTCACACCTCTTTCTCTCTCCCTCCATATCTCGGTCCAAGAGAGCTTAAAAGAACTCGACTCCATCATTTCTTTCCTCTCATCTCAAATCCTTGGATCCTGGCATGTTTTGGTAGTGCCTCCGCCCCCTCCTTCGGCCTGCCTAATCGTTCCTATAAGTACTTGACAGGAAAGGAGAAGGGGAGGAGACAAAGCTCGCACGTGAGTGTAAAAGGGAGTAAGGGGCACCGTTAGTAAGGAATAATGGATGGCACTTCGGACCTGGTCTTATGGCTGTAGTCTTGCGGGTGTGAGACATCTTGTGTGGGCACCTGCATACAGTGGTGCTTGAAAGTTTGTGAACGCTTTTGAAATTTCTATATTTCTGCATAAATATGACCTAAAAACATCATCAGAGTTTCACACAAGTCTTAAAAGTAGATAAAGAGAACCCAGTTAAACAAATGAGACAAAAATATTATACTTGGTCATTTATTTATTGAGGAAAATGATCCAATATCGCATATTATTAAGGTCAGGACTTTGACTTGGCCGTTCCAAAACATGAACTTTATTCTTCTTTAACCATCCTTTCTTGGAACGGCTTGTGTGCTTAGGGTCGCTGTCTTGACCCACCTTCTCTTGTGATTCAGTTCATGGACAGATGTTCTGACATTTTCCTTTAGAATTCTCTGATATCATTCAGAATTCATTGTTCCATCAATGATGGCAAGCCGTCCTGCCCAGATGCAGCAAAACAGCCACAAAATGATACTACCACCACCATGTTTCACAGATGGGATAAGGTTCTTATGCTGGAATGCAGTGTTTTCCTTTCTCCAAACATAGCGCTTTTCTTTTAAACCAAAAAGTTCTATTTTGGTCTCATCCATCCACAAAACATTCTTCCAATAGCCTTCTGGCTCGTCCACATGATCTTTAGCAAACTGCAGACGAGCAGCAATGTTCTTCTTGGAGAGCAGTGGCTTTCTCCTTGCAGCCCTGCCATGCACACCATTGTTGTTAGTGTTCTTCTGATGGTGGACTCATGAACATAACATTAGCCAATGTGAGAGAGGCCTACAGTTGCTTAGAAGGTACCTGGGGTCCTTTGTGAACCTCACCAACTATTACAGCCTGGCCTGGAGTTGATCTTTGTTGGTCGACACTCCTGGGGAGGGTAACATTGGTCTTGGATTCCCCATTTGTACATCTGTCTGACTGTTGCATTGGTGGAGTCCAAACTCTTTAGAGATGGTTTTGTAACCTTTTCTAGCCTGATGAGCATCAACAACTCTTTTTCTGAGCTCCTCAGAAATCTCCTTTGTTCATGCCATGATACACTTCCACAAACATGTGTTGTGAAGAGCAGACTTTGACAGATCCCTGTTCTTTAAATAAAACAGGGTGCCCCCTCACACCTGATTGTCATCCCATTGACTGAAAACACTTGACTCTAACTTCACCTTCAAAGTAGCTGCTAATCCTAGAGGGTCACATACTTTTGCCACTCACTAATATGTAATATTGGATCATTTTCCTCAATAAATAAATGACCAAGTATAATATTTGTGTCTCATTTGTGTAACTGGGTTCTCTTTATCTACTTTTAGGACTTGTGCGTTAGGTGCATTTAATATCGATGCTGAGCTGACGTTAAGTAAGAAATTAAATACAAGTAAGATGTACGTTACAAACAGCAAGTGAATGCTGTTAACTCATGTTTTGGTTGTTGCTATGCCAACACCAGAAGTGACAGTGATTGGTCAGAGTTTTTGACCAACGGAGGGCGAATAAAATGACTTCATGTTTTGGTGTGTCCGTCGTTATATATAAGTTCTAATTAATTTACTGTCATCCCAGAAAGTCACGTAACGGTTTTTACATACATTAAAAACCCCCAACAAAAAACACTATAGTTACACATGATTCCTTCGAGAACGACAACAATATACAACAAGAAGAATAGTCTCTGCTTTGTTATGGTTCTGGCTCATTCGGGTGATCTGCGCCTTGTGAAATCTGTCTTTCGTCGCTTAAGTGTGGTAGGCTTAATGCGACAGGCTAGAATTATGTGAACAAAGCTCCCAAATCTGAAAGCCTGGATAGGAAAAGAGCCGGTACCTAATCTCAGCCCGTCCTGCGCTCTTCCACTACAAAAAAGAGAACATCAATTCCGTTCAGGGTGGGGCACTTGGGGGGAAATCGGAGAATTTTCAGGATCGTGAAAATACCTCCAGCCATTGTGGCACAGCTAATGGTGTAGTGGAGGGAGTGTGGGAACGGGGTTGTAACTTGTTTTGAAATGATATTGTAACTCTGACTCGGCTTGTCAGACGAGAATAGAATAAGAGCTTCGTTGGTACATTGAATGCGAACAGCAATCCCCTTGAGCAGCTAGACGTTCAGGATGTTACCCTTAATCAGCAGTTTAAAACACTTCATAGTCGCTATTTTTAAACCACGCTGATAGTTCCCATATTACATAGTAGATTGGAAAAGCTAAGCGGTAAAAAGAAGAAGCGGGTGATTCACGTTTGGTTTGCTGAAGGAGCACTGGCTCAGACACATGCGGTGATAAAACACACACATGAAGACCGCCTGGAGGCTCCAATACACTAAAGTATCTATTTTATTTTATAGTAATTTAATGGGAAGGTACTATATGAACATCAATTACACCGTTAAGCGTGACTGGATGACTGGGTTTAAATTATACTGTCCCACGAGATGCAAGCTCTTGTAAAAATATTAATTTGGAGCTTTGCATTTTTATTGGTTAAACCTCAGCTATGACCTGTACGAAGGTCAAAGCGCGTGGAAAGAGAAATAATGAGAGAAAGAGTTAAAAGCATCTCCGCCGTCGCTGTGTCTGTGTATGTTCGGTTCTCGGAGGTGAATGTAAGGGTGAAGGCAGGCGAGTGTCTCTTCATGCTTAACTGCTCTCCAGCTGAGCTTTGAATCCCTAATCCCAAAGGACTCACCTTCTTCTAAACACTAAACCTGTCTCTTTGTGGTATCTGAACGACTTCAGAAAAAAGTCTTCATTTTTACACAATACCTTCACCCTAAACATCACATCCAAAACCAAGGGGATTAACAGGAAGCCCACCTTAAGCCCTCACTGCATTTAAAACCTTTACACTTCTGGAAAGGCTATCCACTATCCTACGATACAGGTTTAACGTCCGCATAATGCTCGGTGAAACAGGACGTTGACCGAAATGGACGTAGACAGTGTTTTATTTTAAAGAAATGAAACATTTGGTAAAGTATTTCTAGTACAGTAGAATATAGTAATTCCTATTATTGAATCCTTTATAAAACGTAACGAAACACTTAACGAAAATGTTAGTGTTGCTTTCTGCCTTAACAAGACTGGGTTTTTTTGGCTTCACGTTCCTTCTCCATGATATTCTGTTGAGCCATTTTACTTGCTTATGAAATGTATAGGTTCAGGACAATGTCAAAAATAGTAATATTATTAATAATAGTAATAAATTACATTTGAGTAAAAGCTTAAACTTGGTGTAATTTAGGAGGATAGACCTCCTACATCAAATGGGGGTATTCATACACAAAAAAAAAGCTCTTGTACGAGACGGTGAAACGTTCCATGCTTTCTTTTTCCATCTGCATTTTCCCATGAGCTGCAAAATGATGTATTCATCACCTGCTGGTGAAATTATTATTATGGCGTGCATAGTTTTGAGGCACAAATATAGTGTCGTATTCGTTGTGTCCCAGTGGAAACTCGGAATTCGGACGCTTCTGTTGTCGATCAA
Organism: Ancistrus triradiatus; assembly: GCA_025084515.1. Taxonomy (NCBI): domain Eukaryota; kingdom Metazoa; phylum Chordata; class Actinopteri; order Siluriformes; family Loricariidae; genus Ancistrus; species Ancistrus triradiatus. Next base: position 112,129 of record JAJAGP010000556.1, on the reverse strand, counting down.
TTTGGACATCGGACGGTCTTGAAAAAACATTGCGAACAAAAATTTGAACATCATTCAACACACCTCAGGGTGTCTCTGAAATTCCGACTTTGAACAAATCCGAATTCGAACGGCCTCCCAGAACCAATTAATTTCGAATTCCAAGGTTCCATCGTATCAGGTGCAAGTTGCTCCTGATATATAACGCTCCAGAAGACTGCTCCAGCTGTCTTGCATTGCACTTTTGGCGATCTTGGGCTCCTATTTGGCTGCTTATCCATGGAAACTCTATCAACGAAGCTCCATCTGAAGATTCTTGTAACGCCGTTTCTTCCGGAGGCAGTTTAGAAATCAGTAGTAAAGTGCTGCAGCTGTGGACACGACATGCTTTAGCACTTTAGGTCTGTGAGCTTGAGTGGCTTACCACTTTCTGACTGATCTAATGTTCCTCCAAGACATTTTCTCTTCACAATAACAGCACTTTACACTACAGTACACCACACCACACCAGGCAGCTCTGGCAAGATGTAAATGTGATAAAGTGACTTGTTGAAAGGTGTTCCTCTGCGACAGCGCCCCTGAGGTACAGGAGTCTTTGTTAAGGCTCGGTTTTTCCAGGGAAACAGCTGATTCGGACACATTTGTCCAGTCAGCTCGTGTTCTTCATTGGGTTATTTTTGCTTAATTGGGTACTGCTCGACTTGGCCGCCATAATCCACCACCCCCAACCTCATGAAACATTTAGAAACAAATGATGGCGACGCAGTCTTGTTTGCACCAGTTAAATCAAATTTGTGGTTTAAGGCTTTATTCCGTGATCTGTTTGACGGTGCGTGCATGGATGTGAGATAGCGAGGGAAAGAAATAGGCAGACAGAAACAAAGACACAGGCTGATGGACAAACACAGAGAGGGAGTGTATAATATCCATTGCAGTTACTGTAGATAAGGTGTTCGCCTCCCATAATTGTACCAGTGCCCAATTGAACATGCCACTGATAAACAATAGCAATATTCAAAGCTTTCCATTTGCCATGCATTTCGAGCTCATTAGCATTCTCGAGCCTCTCTGAAACACAATGGATATTCACATAAGCCTGTTCACTTGGGGACAGAGAGAGGGAGAGGGAAAGAGAGAGAGCAATAGAGGCCTAAGTGGTGCTTTGTCCATAGATGCTTAAAGGAGGACTGTGTGAAGCACAAGGAGAGGGGAAAAGTGGAGGAGGAGAAGATGGTGATCTCAACATAATCACTGGGAGGAAAAAGAGGAGCAAGGCCAGAGAAGTAGCAATTATGCTGGAATAATAGGGCATGAGCTCAGGCTGGGACATTGGCCAGCAGGCCTGGCACGACATCACATAGCATACATTACATGGCCAAGGAGAAGGACAGAACGCATGGTAGAGACCATGGCAGAGCCACATGGGCCGTGGTCACTTTTGAAGCCCCTGAAAGATGGACAGAGACAAAAAAATGGGTCTTGAATGTTAAAGTTTAGGCTGTTCTGAAAAAAGACTACATTCATAGCTGAATGCAATGTTTTGCTCTTGACCTTGTCCAAGCTGAGGTGCAAAATGAAATGGTCTGCCTGGAAAAGTGCCAAAACAACGCAATAACGAAACGGGAAGGAGTGAAAATGCAGGCTAATCAGATGGTGTGATGGGTAATGCTGTGCAGAGGATGCAGAGGATACTGTTAAATAAAATGATTGAATGTTTAAAAACAGTGTTCACCAAGTATCCCTAAGTGATTCAAGGAATCTGGATGAATTTCAGTCTGTAAAGGGCAAGAATGCAGGCCTAAATTGAAGAGCCGTCCCTCAGATTGTACTGCATCAAGAACCATCATTGATCAGTAGCTGATAGAGCCACATGGGACTACTTTGGAAAACCCTTTTGAAGAGTTAAAATAGTGACGTTCACAAATGCCACTTAAAACAGTACTGTGCCAAACAGATTTGCATTTGCATTATTTACATTTTCTATACCGCTCCAGACTTTTGTAATATGGGGTTGTACATTCTGTGTGCTTTATGGGCTGCAGTATATCCTCTCACCACGCAATCCAAACACAAAACACCCGATCATTACAACCTGTCCATTTACTATCTTATGCATGAATTCTGCCATCGTATAAGCCCTAAAGGACATTGTAAACGTATTAATGTGGACAGCATTGTTCCATTAATAATGCATTGGTTTATTTATTTATGTTACACATTACATCTACTTGCCTGAGGTGAGCATTTAACAATGGCTTGCTGCAACTTTATCTGTGGAAGGCGACTATGGGCAGGAGACAGTTTATTTGGGACATTCTACACCACAGTGCGAATCAAAGCTTGGTTGGGTTATTAATAAGGTAATGTTTAATACCTTAATAATCAAGGATAAACAAACAAGATGTTATGGAACATTTGTGACTTTGGATGTCTGGTTGGTGCTTGTTATTGGCCTGCTACATATTTAACTACATATTTAATATATATATATATAGATTTTTTTTTCTCATTTTGTCTCTCATAGTTGAAGTGTAGCTATGATGAAAATTACAGACCTCTCTCATCTTTCTAAGTAGGAGAACTTGCGCAATCAGTGGCTGACTAAATACTTTTTTGCCCCACTGTACATGGCAACCTTTGCCGCAACCCCTGCAAGGTAAATAATTAAATGGTTGGATATTCTTCAACCCAGACGGTGCCCGATGCACTACAACATATGTCCCTGTCGCATATAACACTCACTGTAAAGCCCATCGTTGACCAGTGTACTACACACACCACTACATAAGTGGGTGACAACAGGGCACATCATCCTGACAAGCCTCAGCGGAGCCCGTGGGCTCAAACAGACAGCCAAGAAAATGATTCATCCTCCTCCATTTTACCAAGGCCTTGGTTTGGCTCATTTCAGAGTGACCTGGAATGAGAACAACAAGGTTATCAGGACCTCTGATCATCATCCCAGTGGGCCAGCGAACATGGATCAGGAGCTAGCGATTAAGATCACGACCCTAGAAGTTATCTGAGCATTTAGCACGCTGCTAAAGGAAACATCTGTGTATAGAGGAGGTTAATATCTGGCCACTGGCACACACATTACTCTGCGGGCCCTGGCATGGCACACTGCCCAATGTGGACGCTCGTACTAAACGTTTCTAATGGTAGACCACTGATAAATGCGAGTCAGCATGGTGAGAGAACAAGCAGGCGAGAGAAAGGAAGAGCTATATCTCTCCAGTTCACCTGTGAAGAAATGCTAATTCTTCGCCCGACCTTGGTTAGCTCTGCTGGTCCAAATCATCCCACAAGCCAAAGCACTATGGGTATAAACACAAGCTGCTGGCACAGAAAAACGTCCGATAGCACTTATCGCCTCTTGTGCTCTCTTGTCTTCTTTCAAGTATTTGTATTACTGTTGCAATAGCTTCCTACAAAATCGACACAACACCATCCTGCAATCCAGAAATACAACACCTTCACTGCACTGACTCGAAACTGAGGTGTACTTGACCAAAAACGGTTGTAATGATAATGAATCCTAATTGGTGGTCATTAACGGCAGTAATAATGCATGAACGCTAATAGGGGTCAGTCGGCACTATGCTAACGAGATGTAGCCTGGACTATTTGTCATTTACTGTTAGCCATGGTAGCATTTTTGGCAGCGAAAAATGTCCCATCTCGTCCAAGCTTTGGGGTTATAAGGCACAGAGCACGTTCTAAACGTTTGCTTGATGCCAAGTTTGATTCACTCTGGCAGTTCTGATATCTGGTATACATAGAGTATATGAATCCTGAATGCATTCAAATGCACTCAATAATAGCTATCTGATCAGTCAAGTGGTCATGGAAACAGCATACTCTGATTTCACAGATCAGATTAAGGTATAGAAATCTCACATTGGGACTGTGGTAGTTAACAAAATGGACCAGAAAGTCCAGAGTTCAAATCCCACCTCTGCCAAGCTGCCACTGTGGGTCCTTGAGCAAAACCCTTAACCTACAATTGCTTGTGCTCTAAGACTGTGTAAATTGTAAGTCACTCTTGATAAGGGCATCTGCTAAATGACATAATTGTAAATCAGATTAAGAAATCTGAAAAAGAAAGCTGGATTTCTCATCGCATGTATTCCCTTACTCCGATGTCAATCAGTTTCCTCAGTCTGCGCTTGCACACAAACGTCCAGGAAGCAGTTAACTGCCAGGTCAAGTGACTTTGGTCAGGTCTATTTTTCTGTAAAGTTGTTTACAAATATTGGACGTTGTGCGAAACAGGACATTGACCAGACATTTTGTTTTAAACAATAATATTAATTAAAACACAATGTGAAAACATTTAGTAAGGTACTGTGCTGTACAATACAATCATTCTTATTGTTATAAAAATTGAAACACTTACCAAAAATGAAAACAAATGGAACGTTACCATTCAGATATCATGCAGACGCAAATTAGATGCATATAAGACAGATTTTTATTACCTATTGTAATTCTTAAGTCCTTGATTGTAAAATTGGATGAGAGTTGAGCTTGTGGTAACTAGAAAAGTGTGAATTAAACCGGGTTTCAATTTAACTGATCCATAGGATGCTTACAGAACAGTAGATTGGTTTGTTCCTGGTGTTTCTATGGACACGGATTATTTTTAGATGCCACAAGCTCCTTTTCTTACCTTCTAGTCCAGACTTTGGAGAAACGTGTTAATAATTGATACAATAGCATATATTCTTTATATAGCGATCAATGTGAGTGACAGATTCTTAAGTGCTTCGAAACATTCTGGTGTGAGATTGGGTTATAGTTACGATCTGCCCACTTCTTCTGACTGAAGTGCACCACCTTTGTGTAGCTAACAATGCCTTTTCTCCAGAAAACCTCCCAATCCCAATAGCCGGCTCCCAATCTGCACATGATGGTCTGGTTGCTGCCTTTGATTTCTATACTGCAGGGCCTGTTCTAACAACACAGTAGTTGTTGTGGCCAGGTGATAGAAAGTTCTGCCTCGTTGTGTGTGGCGCACTATTAAACTAACCACTTGACAGCAGAGAGGCGTCTGAATCTCAAACGAGAACCATGTGGAGGATGTATTTCATAAAAACCATACAATGGTGGGGGTGGGGGGGGGGGGGGGGGGGGTTGTTTGTGTGCCTGTGTGTATAACGCTATTCAAATGGGATATGTTTTCCCGACATACAGTCATTTTAGTAGATCATTACTATGTTTTAACGCTGGTTATGGAACGAATGTATCACAACACACCCTGATGAATGGGGCTGTACATTCTAACCATGCCATGCCCTATCCACTGAAGAAAGAGCCTACAGTGGGCATGCAAGTGTTGGAACTGACTGTGCAGCATTGGAAGAGGGTATCCTGGTCTGGTTCTGATGCTATAAGCCCATGGTTCCCCACCTGAGAGGGGCGCTAAACATCAGAGGGGGTGTGCGAAGCTTTGTTTGTGCTGAGGTGCTCTGAGTTTGTTAAAAAATAAAGTTTGCCCGTGTGAAATAAAATTAAAATAACACACTTACTGAAAAGAAATCTATATAAAATTGCAGAAATAATATATTTAATGAGCCTATGTTTGATTTTAGCTAAATGTCTTGAAAAGAAAAATGGAAAAAAAAGTAAAAAACAAACTATAAAAGGAACCCATGAGAAATGGAAAAAGCTGTAATTTATATTCTTGGCAATAAAGATTTGCAGTGAATTAATTCAACTTTTTTGGTCTGTGTGTACAGGTGGGGGGATGTTTTTATTTTTGGGGGGGGGGGGGGGGGGGTCACCTTATGCCTGCCTTATGGCATGCTTTAAAACATAGAGATATGAAATTATATGATATTTAAGGAATGTGTACTGTACATAAAATGCCTATAAGGATAGAAATATCTGGCATTTTTGAACCTTCTTAGGACATTGTGCTGGTCCTCACTGGGAATTGTTTTTTTTTTGTAAGAAAAACAACAACAATCAAAGCTTCCCTTCGCATGCGCCTGCCCAGACATGTCTCGTGTATGTTTGCGTGACAAGATATCCACATGAAACTGCACTGCTACTTGAACGTGGCATTTATATTCATTGACCTTGGGATCAGAGGAGAACGTCCTCAGAAGGTGAAAAGGGAAGGGTTACAAACTACAGCAAATGCTAGGAGGCAGTTGTTCTGTCATACTGCGTACTTTCCCTCAGTACTGTTAGAGGTATGCGTTGCTATAGACTCAAAGCCTTTTTATGCTGCTGTAATGTAATTATAAATGATATTTTTACACAGCTACGTGCAATTTAGAACAATGTCTAGTCCAAACGTGATCCAATGAGCAAGCGAGGCCATGACTGGTAAGATAAATACAAGGACACACTTAATCTTAATCTCTCATCTCTGCTCGTGAATCCGCAAAGTTGATTGGCTGTTTCCGGGTGCAGCGTCCAGAGTTAAGACATATTCTTTCCTATTATAATTTATTAAGGTTGATAAAGCGAATGGACGATGGTCACTCACCTGTAATCTAGTTGAGCACCAGAAAAGTAGCTTGTTTAGGACCGGCGACCTGAGTGAGTGAAAACCTAAATGACTTACAGATGGCACTTCTGTAAACTGCATTTCTTCTCCACCTGAGTGCTGGATCACAGCCAACTCCACCACAAAGGTTGCCTAGGTAACCCCCCAGGTTGTGTGCGGAGGAAAAAAATGAGCTCACAAAAACAAAGAGATGGTTCTTGTTTAGTCGTCAACACCAAGGGATCAATTATTAGTCCTGAAAAGAAAAGCGAGACGGCAAGAGAGACTGGAAGACACGCGGGATGCGTGGCGGCACCTTATTAGGATTCCTGCCACAACCGGCTCCCGTCCTGATCAAATTAAACCTGCCCCTGAAACTATCCGAGATGGGTTGCTGGCATGGGGCAGGGAGTGCATTTTGCTAATGAGCGACAGCTAAGCAATTAGGCCGTGGCACAACCGGAGGAACGAGACGGCAAAGACGTAGAGGCATAGGTGGGCGCACTTAGATTTCTGTGCGTGTCGGAATGCGCCTTTTATCTCTTAAGTGTATGTATATGTGTCTGTCACTGCGGCATTCTTCTGCTGCTTCTCTAATGGCTCTTTCAGTCATGGTAGAGGAAGCAGGGTGCCAAGCTGCATGTGCACTCGCTCTCTCTGTGTCATACACACAAACACACGAGTCTTTGTCCAGGGTTTTCCGTTGACATAATACTACTGTAGGTAATTAATTCAACATCTAACCTAAAGCTTAACCTCTGTAACCTGAGCAGTTTTGGCGACCAGCAGAACGTCCCCGCCAGGCAAATAATGTCAGCTTTCTGTCCTTGGTCCTCACATCGATACGTAAACTTGACCCACGTGCATACACACGCAGTGTATGACAGGCATTTTAGATCCATCTTCTTCCTCGTATCTCGGGATGCACAACGGCGGAACCGTGTGTCAGGCTCAAACTGCCATTCAGAGCTTATCTTATCTCATAAAGGGCCGGTGCTACAGCAGAGCTAATGTTTTCCGCTGTCACCAGCATGGCCTCATTTATAGTATGAATGATCGTTCTGTCCCGACCGCTTGCAAAAAGCCCTCTAAGCACGCTTTACAGGTGTTCAAAACACAGAGCACAGCAGCTGAGTGAATGTAAAATACTCATAAACGTATGAACGGTACCACCCTAAGTCTTTATAGAATTTGCTCCACAGGGATAAAAGATAATTGCTTATGCATAATTTCGACGGTAGCTCTCATAACGCAGCCTTTCAGCTCGTGTCTCGCATTGGCCCAGAACAGACGCTGCCTGTCTTTGGGGTCGGGAAGTAGAGGAACACCTGTGTCCCTGGCTAACGAAGCCCGGTGCAATGAAATCCGTCAACGAGTGCGTCTTGGAAGCATTGCTGCTCTGGAACGCAGCAACTGGTCCAAACAAATAGAGCTGACAGTCTAGGACCGCTTCCCCAGGCGTGTCATATCCGATATGATGAATTGCTATCATGAACAGCCACTTCCTGCTGGTACACGGCTGCACAAAGGCAAAGTTGGAGAGAGAAGAGTCCAGCAGAGAGGCACAGATGTAGGGGTGGACGTTTTAGCCTTGCTCGCTCTCAGCATGGCTTAACCAACAAGATTTTGTCCTGTTATTATCAGCAATATCACACCCTATCATCTCAGGCCTGTCATCTCTTTATTCAGGGTCCGATCACATAAATCGTAGGTGCCATACCGCACTTGTCACATGCAGAAGGAGAAAGCCAACATGAAATCTCAACTTAAAAGAACAGCTGTTGCTGCCAGAGGAAATTGTAGAAAGAAGAATCTCCCGTGACAGTAGCTCAAAAAATACATCTGCCCAAATATTTAGGGACTGTTCAGCAGGAGAGTGCTGAAAGAAAAGCACAGCAGTATAAGCTTAGCATACACTGTGGGCATATAAACAAATAATACTGATTTAGAGAAATCTCTTACACTTGTCCTCACCTATATCCCCTTTAGGCCTCACTAACGAACACATTAATTATTAAACAATGTCTGTTATGACCCCTGTAGCAGGACCCATCAGGTGGCCTGGACTTCAATACTCAGACACCCACTCTCTCTGACACCTCCTACATCATGCCACTCTTGCTACAGCCTGATTCGCCTGATCCTTCTACATTGTGTTCTTCATAATTATAGCTTCTAGTCAGCTTATTTAGAAGATCCTTCAAACCCCATCTAGATTTGAAGCCAGGCTTTCAGGAACTGCCATGTCTTCTAGTTTGTTTTCACTTGAGGGTGCTAGTTATAGAGGTGCAATCTCATGCAATCCACATATTACAGGCAGGATGGTGCAAGTCAAACCAATTATAAAAAACAAAACACTTGTGCTTACCTACAGCACCTGTAAGTCTTACTAGCTCCCAATCTAAATGATGTCTACCTTGTGGTCCATAGCTGTTCCATCTCCTACTCACTCCCAGCCTCACTTATCCTCTCATTCCAAATAAGAAAGGTCTTAAAGCAAACAGTAATACATGGTGTAAACAACTTACATAGTACACTGGCAAGTGGTGGAAACTACATGGGATGTTAAAGAGGCAATGAGCCATAATGACTGTGTGTAACAACAGGAGGTTATAGAGTGTTTACTGGGCTTGAAACAGGGTGCATAAAATGTTTTCTAAGGACCACTGAAGACGAAATGGGATTTATTTCCGCTGAAAAATCTCCTCGCTGGCTAACACGGCGTACAGTGGAATTGAATGCAATGTACCTTCACAAATCTCCTTTAAATTCCCCACAAATTGCAGCTTCCTCTGAACACAGGAGTCAATCGAGTCTGCTTAAAGTGCTATTTCCATCCCTACCTTATCTCACTGAAATTTCATTTTAAGAGGGAAACGCTTTCAGCTTCGCTTTCTTGGTGCATGTGAAGTGAAAAATATATTCAGCATTCAGCATCGGTCTTTTACGACAGCTAGCAATAATTACCAGATTGTTGGATGGCATGTTTCTCCTAGCCATGATTAAGAAGTAAAAGGAAAAGAGGAAAAGGAAACTGGTTCAAACATTAGAAATCTTTTATCCTGTAGAACTGCATAATTGCATTACAGAAAATATGCACCCCACCCCCAGCGTCAGCCTTAATTAAGCAAACCAAGTGCACTCTACTTCTGAAGTGACTGGAGTGATATCGCTGACTCATAATGCAATTATGCCGGGCATGGAGCAAGTTTATAAAGCTTAACTTAAAACCACAAGGAGTAATGAACAAGCACAACTGAAAATCCCTTTCTGCCTCTTGGATTCGACTTTCTCTCAGCCTGCCTCTCTTCAGTCCCTCTTTCTCTCCGTCTCTCAAACTCTGCAGCCTCCCCTCCCTCGCCTCCGCCGAACCCATTGCCCCAAGTTAAGACCTTGTGCACTTTAAAGATTTATCTGCCCTATAAGCTTGACAGAATCTTTTCAAAGTCCCCACTCAACACACACTTCCTCTCTTCTCGCCATAAGAGGAGGTATGAGAACTTTAAACGACTGCTGTCGCTTAAAGTACACCTCAGAACACCCACTGCATTCTGTCCCGTTACACATTGACGCCTCCTCTTTTGCTCTCGACAAATGCCTTCCATCTTATCTCTGATGGGCCATGCCTGCTTGCCTCCATGCCTGCATCTTCTGTTATAAGGACTCAGGTTTTATAGTTTCCACTGCCTAGAGTTAACGCAAAAGCAAAAAAAAAGTGTCTTTTCATTGACGTATTATTATGTAGCTAATTAATTCTAATTTTAACCTCAGTAACCGCAAGAAAATTTTGGCTCTTTTGCCTTCCAAAAATAATGTTGCCCTTTTTGTAAAAGTTTTTTCATCATGGGGGTCAGTAAACTTTTTCCCACAAGGTAAAACTAAGATCTCTCTATCCTTATGGGAACATTTGGTTGGCTGGGAACTCCAAATATCACGGAGAGGTCATTTTACCCCCTCAGGCTTTGCAGTGTTGCTAGAATGGGGTGGTCATTCACCAGCCATCCAGTACCACCCTTCAGGACCGTCCATTGTGGCACATCATTCATCAGTGAATAAAACTGTTTATCAGTTAGTCTTCGTCTGCTTTTGAGCCCACTACAAACATTTCTCTTTTTATGCTTCTGTGGATCATTTCTCTTTGTGAGTCTTTGGAGGATACAGCATCGAGAGGTTCCTGCTCAATGGTGGCATTTTATATGGCTGCTCTGCTTTTATCTGACCAAATTTGTCTGTTCAGAGTTCAGAGAGCTCTCGTGACATTTCTATTGTTTTCATGCCTTTTGCAAGGCCTTGCACTAATTCATGCTTTTCTTCTTCAGCAAACATGTCTTCCTCCAAATGTTGCTTAACTGTGACTTGATTAATAATGAGAAACAACTTCTTGAAGTATGTTTCCCTCTAATTAAGATCGCTCTGCAAACTAATTGACACTGCTGTCTGCGGTTTTTAGCAGGTATCTAAAACAATGCGAGAAATATAACAAATGGAAACTTTCTTTGGAAAACTAATAACTAATTCTTTATTTTACTAAAATCCTACTGACATGTCACGTGCATAATAATTTGGAACACAGTATACACCTGGGCACGTCAGGAGGTCTGGTGAAATAGTGGATTTTAAAAAATAAGAAGGGAGACAATTACAGCTCTGGAAGATATCGAGACCCCTGCAAAATGATGAGTTTCCTGTTTTTACTACTTGTAGGCACTATATGTGTTTGAGAGAAATGGAACATGTTTTACATGTTTTATTCTATAAATTACTGGCTATTTCTAAATAAAAATATTTATTTGCAGCAATGACAAGAGCATTTGTTTGCAATAAATGACAAAATAACTAAGAGGACGCAGTATTTCAGACCTCCATTAATAATGCAACCACAATTTTTACATGTCTTGTACTTTTCCTCAGTAAATAAGATTTCGTGCAGGTGATCACCTAATCAGTGCTCATTAAGTAAAATCAGGTGTGTCTGTGTTAGAATTTGTCAGATACTGGAATTGAATTACATGTTGATTTTGTGAACATTTGGAGTAGTCTCTTAGTTTTTTCCAGAGCTGTAAATAAGAAAACAAAAGTTTTGAAACGGCCTGGTAAACATCAATATCAAAACCCCACAAGATGTGGAACAAGCTCAAATGTTCAGTTCATGCATGAAAGCTCATAGATGGCACTGAGCTGAAGCAGGTCTGCAAGTAGGAGTGGGTCAAAATGTCTCTGCATTGTTGAGAGACACTAATCAATAACTACAGGAAATGTTTGGTTGTAGTTATTGGAGGGGATGTAACCAGTCTAAAGGAGCAATTTTAAGACAAGGTCACCGAGTGTTGCACAGTTTACTAAATACATGAAATGTATAGTACTGTGCAAAAGTATTTGGTCACCATTAAATTAGATATACTACTGTTTTATCAATGATATAATGACCATATATAACTATTTCTCAGTCTCTTTATTAGAATATGCCAAGGAAATACAGGAATGCTTTTGGAAGTACTTTTGGAAGTACTGGGTTCTGCTGGCACAGATTGGTTGGGTTGATGATTTTGACAGCGCAAGCAAGAGAATAACCATTCTTCTTGGGTGTTAGTTGTATCTTGAACTGATATTAAACAGTAAGCACTTCTTAGCTAAGGCACAAGAAGAAGTAACTCCAGATACTTTAAGTCAAAGATAAACAAATTAATTATGCCTAGCAGTAGGGCCTAGATAGAGTACACACCAAAGCAGGGGGATAAATGTGTTGTTTACTCTCTAACAGCGCCCGATGGCCTCCCACAGTACTTGTAAAAATGAGCAGATCATTTTATCGTACTGCAAGACCTCAGAGCCAGAGCTGCACTGGCTGTAGCCCATTCATGAAGAGAACTGATCATGTTTCTGTTGCTGAGGGCATTTTAGAGTGACCAGTTAACCTAATACAGGATCCCATATTACCTATAGTAATCCCACATGGACGCTGCAGGTCCACACATTTGTAGTGCAAGATCAGGCTCGTCCCCTTCATTCACTAGTAAACTATTGTTAGGATAGCAGTGAATGTTTAATAGATCCCAGTGGTTCACACATCCAAATGGCTTGTCAATAATACAAGCCCAGTAAGCAAGCATATATAAATCAAATCCACTTGAAGGCCAAACCTTTCACCTAAAACAACACCCCACACGCCTTAAACGGTGAGTCTTTAATAAGCCCTGTGGGGGAAAGGCAGAAGCTCAATCAAAGCCCACCCCCCCAAACAGTGCAAATGTGTAATTGGCCTTTTTTATGACCATCACTCCTTTCGTTTGACACCTGGAGGCCGTGTCTACAAAATAATGTCATTTCCCGTAGGCAGACTGCACTTGTCGGCACAAAAATAGCCAGCATCCCCCCTCCCTTGAACAAAGCGGTGATTTCCTGCCAGCAGAAAAGTGCCTTCTTGAGGAAGCGAGTCTGCAGGTGGAGAGGAAAGCTGATTTAACTGCTGAACTGCTTCGTAAGCACAAAGCAGACAAGGCTCGAAATTGGTGCAGCAGGATAAAGGGGCTAAAGAAAGCCATAGAGTGGGCAAGAAACCATTTAAATGTGCCAAGCTGAAGAATATTTAAATATATTGTCTTCAGAAAATCCAATATGTGCTACCCCTCCTCTCATGTTACTGCTGTGTTTCATAGATAAGATCTACTCAGGATGAAAGCCACTTTATCCTAGCAATTGATTTGAAACCTGGCGTGTAAACACCATAACCTTGATGCATCTCCCTGGTTATGAGTTCCTTAGGTTAAAGCTTACCTGTGCAAATGTATTGGAAAAAGATTTATCACTGAGAAATATTAATACTGGGAGCGTATTGTGGAAATCTTAGCACTTTCATCATGACATTTTGCTTGACCCAAAGAACTCCCCAGATACACCATTGCACAGCAAAACTAATTATTTATACTTTAACACCACAATAGCGTCAATGGTTGTTTGTGACAAGATTCTACTATTACATAACAAAATCAAGGAATCACCACACTTTTAGGCTGTTCACCCAGCAAGTAAACAAATTACAAATACGTACAGTTCCTCGGTCCATCATTTCCTTGGTCAATGCAGACTCATTGCTGAATATCACTTTCATCATTATCCACACTCCATGATTGCTTCGCTTTAGCCCTTTGTAACCTTGTTTCCTTCTGTTTAGATGTTAGTGCTGGATTTCGTTTGTCTTTTCTATATGTAAAGTCCATTTCATTCTCATAGTTCTGTCACAATCATTGACTACTGTTTTTTTTCAGTTGGTCTGTTGTTCATTTTCTATTTTCATGATCTACCCATTCGTCCCATCTTGCTTATGCCTGCACCACAGCAACCAACATCTTTTGCCACCTTTGGTGTTGGATTTCCTTTTTCCATGCTTTACTTGACAGCTCTGTTGTTGGGCTCATGTTTTCATTCAATTAGCCAAGTCAAACAGTTTGTCAAGGTCTGAGAGTGCTCCCTTTGATCTGCAAACTAATTAGAATTTTTAGACTCGTGCCTGTAATTACAGTGGGGCAAAAAAAAATCCAGGAAATCACATTGTAGGATTTTAAAAGAACTTAATTGTAAATCATGGTGGAAAATAAGTATTTGGTCACCCACAAACAAGCAATATTTCTGGCTCTCACAGACCTGTAACAACTTCTTTAAGAAGCTCTTCTGTCCTCCACTCGTTACCTGTATTAATGGCACCTGTTTGATCTCGTTATACCTGTATAAAATACACCTGTCCACAGCCTCAAACAGTCAGACTCCAAAGTCAACCATGGCCAAGACCAAAGAGCTGTCGAAGGACACCAGGAAGAAAATTGTAGACCTGCACCAGGCTGGGAAGAGTGAATCTACAATAGGCAAGCAGGTTGGTGTGAATAAATCAACTGTGGGAGCAACTGTAAGAAAATGGAAGACATACAAGACCATTGATAATCTCTCCCTCGATCTGGGGCTCCACACAAGATCTCATCCCGTGGGGGTCAAAATGAGCATGAGAACTACATGGAACTACACTGAGGGACCTGATGAATGACCTGCAGAGAGCTGGGACCAAAGTAACAAAGGGCTACCATCAGTAACACACTACGCCAAGAGGGACTCAGATCCTGCAGTGCCAGGCGTGTCCCCCTGCTTAAGCCAGTACATGTCGAGGCCCGTCTGAAGTTTGCCAGAGATGATCCAGAAGAGGATTGGGAGAATATCATGTGGTCAGATGAAACCAAAACAGAACTTTTTGGTAAAAACGCAACTCGTGTTTGGAGGGAAGAAGAATACTGAGTTGCAACTCAAGAACACCATACCTACTGTGAAGCATGGAGTTTGGAAACATCACGCTTTGGGGCTGTTTTTCTCTGCAGAGGGGACAGGACGACTGATCCGTGGTAAGGGAAGAATGAACGGGGCCATGTATCGTGAGATTTTAAGCCAAAACCTCCTTCCATCAGTGAGAGCATTGAAGATGGAACGTGGCTGGGTCTTCCAGCATGACATTGATCCCAAACACAACGCTCAGGCAACGAAGGAGTGGCTCCCTAAAAAGCATTTCAAGGTCCTGGAGTGGCCTAGCCAGTCTCCAGACCTCAACCCCATAGAAAATGTGTGTGGAGGGAGTTGAAAGTCCGTGTTTCCCAACGTGGAGGAATGGACCAGAATACCAGCTACAGTGTGTGCCAACCTGGTGAAGACTTACAGGAAACGTTTGACCTCTGTGATTGCCAACAAAGGTTATGTTGCAAAGTATTGAGTTGAACTTTTGTTATTGACCAAATACTTATTTTCCATCATAATTTACAATTAAATTCTTTAAAATCCTACAATGTGATTTCCTGGATTTTTGAAGTGTACCTATGATGAAAATGACAGACCTCTCTCATCTTTCTAAGTAGGAGAACTTGCACAATCAGTGGCTGACTAAATACTTTTTTGCCCCACTGTATTTGCTATGAAGTTCACCTGCTATTAAGTTTTAAAAAGCTGCAGCACTGCAGTAATCTGTAATCATTTGAACGCAACTCATCCACCATCTGACCATATGAGGTCTTAACAATTACAATAAATTATGATAGAATATATAAATATATATTTTATCTCCAGACGTTGAGGCCATGAACAGCCAATCAGCACTGTAGATATATGAGCAGAGGTGGGAGCTTACAGGCATGTGTGCGCCTGCTTGTTCGCTCACGTTTGGACTAGAGACTGTTCTCGGTTGATGTGAGATGCCTTTCCGCTACTTATCTGTCCTATTTTAAGTAGTACAATAGCACAAATAAGAACCTTGTATATTCTCTGTAAGCTATAACTATATAAACTGGTTCACAACTGGTTTACATCTGGTTTCATCTGGGTAATCCATGTTGTTAACGTTAGTACAGTAGAAGTACAGTATTTTCCACAATTAATATGAATTACAAAAGGTTTAGTTTACGTATCGTTTACATTCTTGTGAAAAGACTATGTTACTATGGTAATGTCGGGTGAGCGTCCTTTTCGGTCAGCAACCGAAATGTTAAACAGCACATACCTGTATACTAGTGCAGTATATAGTATGCTACATATGTCCTCGCTACTTCCCCGTCCAAAGAGGTGGCATATCACCCACATTGTGGAGACGCTTAAATATTTAAAATTGACCGTGTAAGAGCCTTTCATAGTAAGTGCTTCTTTTGTGCTGGAACTGCAATGGACTAGCACCTAGTACTTAGGAAGAGTGTTAATCCACTGATTTCATCACGGCTGCCTGCGTGAACGTTTATCTGGACGTACAAGGCGAGACAAACGGGAGCAAATTAGCTCTCCACTTCAGACAGCTCTGAGCGGTAATACCCATCTCTGCAAACAATAACCTCTGGCAAAGCAAAAGTAAAGAGAGCTATAATTTACTAAGAGAAGCGGCCCAGCAGATTGTTTACTGAGCGTTACGGATTTGAGAGATTGCCTTATTTACATATATTAGATTAAGACTTTGTTAGCATTGACAGAGAGATTTTCAGTCTTTCTCTTCGCTGGACACACACACTCAAAACACGGAGGGAAAACGTTCGAAAATCGAACAGTTCCAGGCACTTAGCCCGCTGTGTCGCATGTCAAAATCCTCATACTAGCTCTGCTCTAATTAGACCATAGCTTGGCGCGCTCGTAATTAGTACACTCATTAGGAGAGCTGCATATTTGTTGAGGTAGGAAAGAATGATGGCATAAATCAGAAAAGAGGATCCGCAGCATGTCATGTCGCAATAGCCTGCTATCTACAGTAGGTACGCGTGTGCAGCTCTACATCTGTCTCGCTGAACCACAGGCAGCACCGAGTGTAATTAGTAAACAAGAATCGAAGTCTTGTACGAATCATTTTTCACCAGCTAATAAAGCTCACACAAATCATGCTATTCTGGGAATATAATAGATCCTTCCCACAACAATATCAACAATGTCCTGCTT
Organism: Ancistrus triradiatus; assembly: GCA_025084515.1. Classification (NCBI taxonomy): domain Eukaryota; kingdom Metazoa; phylum Chordata; class Actinopteri; order Siluriformes; family Loricariidae; genus Ancistrus; species Ancistrus triradiatus. The sequence continues at coordinate 95,211 of JAJAGP010000556.1, read as the reverse complement.
TTGAGATGGAGACACAGAGGAGGACAGCCCAACAATGGCCATTGATACACGTAAGAGAGAACGCTGGATTAATCAACACTTAGTAGAATTACAAAAGCCAATCATGAAGGATTACTGAAGTAGGTGACCTCTAACATGTAGGTGAGTAAAGTGGGTGGGGGGTTGTCTTCTGGTTACAGTGGTCAGCCCGTGGAAGGTAATTTGGATTGAAGTGCAGAGTTTGTTTTAAAAGGACAAGAACGCCAACGAATGTCTCATTCTTGAGCATACACCATAGCTTTAATGGTCGAGGTCTTAAGATTATAATCCATAACATTAAGTAAAAATCCGTCTTTTAACTCTGAACTTTGCAGTCATAAACGGACACAAAACAGCAAAGACACAGTGCAGCGCTGCCTGATGTACGATGTAACAGTATACAGTACTCTAATTGTTTTATTTGACTAAAGAATTATAACAGATTCCTACATTGAGTGCTTAGTTTTGTCCCGGCAGCGTATTATTATTGTTTTGTTTCACTCTGGCACTGCAGGATCTGAGTCCCTCTCAGCATAGTGTGTTACTAATGGTAGCCTTTGTTACTTTGGTCCCAGCTCTCTGCAGGTCATTCATTAGGTCCCTCCGTGTAGTTCTGGGATTTTTGCTCACCGTTCTCATGATCAGTTTGACCCACGGGATGAGATCTTGCGTGGAGCCCCAGATCGAGGGAGATTATCAATGGTCTTGTATGGCTTCCATTTTCTTACAGTTGCTCCCACAGTTGATTTATTCACACCAACCTGCTTGCCTATGGTAGATTCACTCTTCCCAGCCTAATGCAGGTCTACAATTTTCTTCCTGGTGTCCTTCGACAGCTCTTTGGTCTTGGCCATGGTTGACTTTGGAGTCTGACTGTTTGAGGCTGTGGACAGGTGTCTTTTATACAGATAACGAGGTCAAATAGGTGCCATTAATACAGGTAACGAGTGGAGGACAGAAGAGCTTCTTAAAGAAGTTGTTACAGGTCTGTGAGAGCCAGAAAATCTTGCTTGTTTGTGGGTGACCAAAATACTTATTTTCCACCATGATTTTACATTAAATTCTTTAAAAATCCTACAATGTGATTTCCTGGATTTTTTTTCTCATTATGTCTCTCATAGCTGAAGTGTAGCTATGATGAAAACTACAGACCTCTCTCATCTTTCTAAGTAGGAGAACTTGCACAACCAGTGGCTGACTAAATACTTTATTTCCCCACTGTAAATAAACTGGTTCATATTCACTCGAGTCTCTATTTCATCTGGCTGATCTTCCGTTTTTGTTCGTTATATTGTCTATTAATGCGCTTTTTGCTTCCGCCCAAACAAAATGTGATCAGTCGTTCATCATTCAGTTGTGTTATCTCTGACACATTAACGTATCGTTCACGCAGTTTTCTTGTGAAAGTAACCTTTATATTTAAATTGCAGTAGCCTAAATAGACTATGTGACTATCTTAATGTTTGGTCAGTGACCTCCTTCACAGAGCGTAATGCAGATGTTAAACGACGCATACCTGTACTTTGCAGCTCGATTAATGAATAACACTGATTATCTCATGTTGGTTATATATTAGACCATAACCAAACAGCTGGTTCTCATAGTAGATGTGTAGTAGAAATGGGCAGTCCTGAGTGACTTTGACAAATCATTATGGCCACACCACTGGGTCGGACCATCTCAGAAATGGCAAGGTTTCAGGAATGCACATGGCAACAGTGAGGCAAGGAGGGACAAGCCATGACAGGGGGCTAGTCAGTCCACCATTGACTAGGCATGCAAATATTGGAACTGACCTGGATGGCTGGATATTGGTGCAAACCATACCAGTGCATGGAGTTTGATGCTCTGGGCAATGTTCACATTGTTCAGCTGGATTTGTGCCACCTACCTAAACTTTGTCTTCTAATATCGCCTAACCAATCCTGCCACATCACATGCAGGACCCCTTGCTGAGGGATTGGTATCTATGAGGAGCAAACTACCCTATCTTTGGCATTGCCTCAAACAGCCAACAGAGGCCACCATTGCAGTTTCAGGTAGAAAATCCCTTTCCAGCATTCCTCTATTGTTTGTGGAGCACCCAGTTCCCAGTGGTAGAGGACCAGCAAAACAGACTTTTTCCTACATTTTCCTAATGATGTACACTGCTGAATCCTGGTAAAGATCATAAAAATGGATCAAACAATAACGTTTCAAGTCTGGATCATGGAAAAGCTCCCACACGTCAATACTTTGTCTTATGTTGCCTTTGTGCGGTTCTTGAGATATCGAGCCACATGATCTTTTTTGCGATGCTTTTTTTTCTTTTTTTTTGTAGTCTGTACCACCTGGCCCATTTGAGGCTGTGGTCCAAAGTTTGTAGATCTCAAAAGACGAAGAAAAAGAAGAAGCAAAAGTATTTTATTTTGAACTTCTAACACCACGGCTTTAATGAGCTGTGTGCAATGTTCTGCTTTCGGAAGTCTGGTTGGAGATAAAAGTGTGAGAAGAGTGTGTGTGTGTGTGTGTGTGGTGGAGGGGGGGACTAAGAAGAAAAACTAGGTCAGTACTGCAGTCGATTTCAAAACACCAGCAATCTACTTATACCATAACTCCCTAACAGCATTAGGGCTCCTGCTCAGAGGCCATTAGTTAAAGCCACACTTCTGCACCGAGAACCACTCCTCAAAGTCAACCACCAGCCACTCTGAAAATGTCAGATTTGAGCATGTGAGTCACCACCTAAATGGACTGTATGCAAGTTGAAAGCAACATGGGCCACGGGTAACCGGCTGTGCACACACCTTTCACATCCTTGTTGCATTTAGATTATTTGTACCAATAGTCAGAAGTGCATGTTTTTAAGGCACGATAAAAGTTTTCGGTTGATCTCGGTTATATAACGACGAGAGGGACTGCAGCTTCTTCTGCATATGTATACGAGGCATCTAGATCCTCTAAATTTATTATGATGTTAAGACTGATTCATATTAATGAAGGTCTATCCTAGGAGGGATTGGCATTCCAAATAACATCATTATCCTAACTGAGCATGAGTCGTTTCAACGTGGAATCCCAGCGAAATGCACATTCTAATTACATCTATGTATTATGTCAAGGTCTGGACCTGCAACTGCAGGCTTGTTTTAAAAATGGTGGCATTTTACAGCGTGGAACGTGACAGGAGGCGAGACCGCAGGGACCAGCAGCCCCACTGGTATAATTAGGTCAAATGAGGATAGATTGACAATTGAAAATGATACAAGACAAGGTTAAACTGATTAAAGGTGTGACCCACAGACAAAGCTATTACTGGCCTGACAACGAAATCCATCAAATATTCATTCTTTAATGAGAACCACTTAACACTATTAATCTAAATATAGCTATATACTTAAATCACTAACGAAGCATTACAGAAGGAGGGCCAGCTTTATATTTTACAACAAATGAATAAAGAAACACATTTAAAGAAAACTCACATGGACATATGCAGCATCCACGATGTAAGACTAGGAATCGAACCAGGGATCTCCATTTGTCTTTGGGTTATTTTTGTCATTCTTCTCTGTGTTTGATGACAAAAACTAGACTGAATTTGAAGCCAATATTTTATCCAGTACTACACTAAGTAGACACAAGTTTGTGGACACCCAAAAAAACAAATGTAAAACATGAGTATTAGTATGGAGCTTCCCCCCACGTGCTGCTACAACAACCTTTATTCTTCTACGTGGGCTTTCCATTTGATTTTGGACCATGACTATGAGGTCAGCTTCTGATATTAGACAATAAGCCCTGTCACTTTTGGCATTCAGAGTCTGGAATTGAGGATAAGGTTCTGTGCAAGCCAGCCAAGTTCTCAATCAAAGTTGGCAAACCAGTTCTCTATGGACTTTGTTGAAGGACAGCAGGGCAGAAACTTGATGAACTGACTTGTTGCTACAGAGTCCCATTACATTAAAAAGAACTGGCTGCTCTGTTTCCTGCCATTCCATAAACCACTTGTCAATCCAACAAAGATATTTCTTGCTCCTCTTCATATAAAACTCGGGGCTGATTAAAAAATCTGTGAAACCAGTGAGCAATATATTTGATGGATCCTTATTTGAGACAGATGTTTGAAAGAGTAACAGATACCAAGATTAAGGAAAGTGATTTTGGTGGTCCATGAATCAGACAGGTCATCAGTGACAAGGAGTTTGAAGATCTTCTAGGGAGGCCACATTGGACATTCGCGAGCATTAACTAAGTTTTGGTCACGTTGTGCCCCGTAAAACAGGGAGAAATGTATGATGCAGTGGATACAGTCCTGGACTGTGACCAGAAAGTCTTAAGCATGGCCCTTAACCCACGATTGCTTGGTTAATAAGAGTGTTAATTAACCACAAAGACCATTTTCTTATTTATATGTATCATCAGGTCTCGTTCTGAAGCTGCCTGTATGTCGGTTGTGCCATTATCAGAACACATTTCTCTTAGCAATTAATGGTTAGTCCTTACAAACCAGCTGGAATTCCAAGTACATCGTGGTGCCTGAGGTCAGAAGACAACTGAGAGAAATGGTGGAGCAGAAGAAAACAAATGCCCACAATTACTAGTAACCTTAGCTTCCTGTGTGACCAAATGAGAGTCTGTTCATTAAAGAGCAGTTTGGGATGCACATGTTCTCAGAGCCCCCTATTCAACCAGACAAAACCAACAATTATTGATTCCCATTTTGGTTCTCTTCACTATAATTTAAGAACTCAGTTTCCTGTGAGAGACACAGCATTCCTAAATCACTCGCTCTAGCGCGGAAGGACTTAAAGATATCGGATTTCTAATCATATGGGACTGATATACAGTATTATTAGATTGTTACTGGCTGTACAGGAGTTAACAAAAAAGTTAGACTTGTTTTCCAAACAGCCACATGAGTCTTCCTGGTATCTGAACAACTTCAGCCTGAAATAGTTGGATGGCTGACTGTTTGGATTCCCTGTGAGATCGTATTAAGGCTAATGTCGATAATAAATGGCACAGCTTTTCAGAATTCTCTTTCCACTCATATGTTTATCTTTATACAGGTGGCACAGTCACAGTCGCTTCACAGCTCCTGAGACCTGGGTTTAATTTCTTTTGCTTACCTCTGAGAAACAATCAGTGCAAATCTCTCAGAGTACATGCAAGCGCTCAAGTCATCCCATTATCAGACCTCCATACGCAATGCTGAAAGGACAGACGGAGGAAATACATTTTTAAAAGAAATTTTACCCTTATTGTTACAATCTTGCATGCAGGCAACAGGGGGCTGGTGAGAGATGTTCGTGTTCACCATCATAATAAGCTTTCTGATAAATGGAAGTCAGCTATCTATGTGTTCGTGAAGCACTCAGTATGCTTCTACCCTGTCGGGCTACAGAGCGAAAAATGGTTCCTTACAAACTGTACATATTATAGACCTATTCCTTCGCTTTGGCGCTCTACCTGTACCTCAAAGCCTTTAACACCAAAACCTGCTCTCATCCCCAGAACATGACAATGCTTTGCACACAATGAACTTGGACTCTCACAGTGATTCCGATTGTGACAGGAGAGAGCTAACTGGTATAAAAGCCAATAGCTTTACAAAAGACCATGAACTCCCAGGGATCGAGGGGATAAAAGCAGACCGTGCCGATTGTAACTCCACTGGGTAAAGACGATCTGCTGATCAATGAACGTGTACGTGAATGGCATTTTCGCACCAGGTCAGGCACGTGACGCAAACCAACCGAAACCGACTCACATTTTAGGTCTTCTGAGTCTTTTCTCTTCAAGCAAAGCTCAGATAACACCTGAACAAAACGATAGCCGAAGTGTCAGCAGAAGTAAATGATGCAGTCAAGTAAAAGTAAAGATATTACACATGACCGCGTTGTTCAATGATCTCTGAGAAACAAATTATCAGAAAGGTTACACCGTTCAGGCCTTGGGATCCCAGTTATATCCATCAATACCAGTCCATGAAGAGCCACAGTGACCCATTCTACTTTGAGTGTTTGCCTTTGGACATATCTATATATATATATATAATTCCGATGATGAGAACTATTTAGGTGTCACAGTTTCTTTGATAAGAAGACAAGAAAAGGACAAGTTCGAACTCTAAAGCCTTAAAACGTTTACAAGGTGACATTGCAATGCATGTTCTGGAAATTTCTTCAAATGGGCTCATTTCCTCTAGGATATGTGCAGCCAGTGATGTTTGTTAATTTATGTTTATATTATATATTTTGGTCCTACAACTTTTACATTACAATGCATAAAATGACTGTGACTATGGTAATGTCTGGCCTACGTCCATTTCGGTCAACGACCTGTTTTCACGGAATGCAAATGCCTGCACTAACAATGACCTATTCACAGTAACAAAATGAGATTGAACTGCAACCTGAGTTGGCAGCAGTGCTGACCCTCATCAGGATAAGAGCTGAACTGGACTGAACATACTGTAATCCAACCATGGGACATACAGGAACTACAGGCGACATTACTGTCACACAAGTCCATGACAAGACTTTAGAATTTCCTATCCAGACCGTGTGTCATATGCTTCAACCTTAGAGCAATGTTGAAGTTCTCGAATTGATTACAAATAATAAAAAGAACAAGCCTTAATGCAATGGTGTCTGTGTTCAGAGACAGTGCATAGCCAAACCTAAAGCGATGGCGAATTTGTTAGAAAAAAACAAACAAAAAAAACAGTAGCGTCAATCCTTTCTATCTCCTCCAAAACAGATTTCCACTTGAAGTCTCATATCTGCCTGGCAGTAGGGAGAAAGGTCACAGATAGCCCCTGTAGACCAGGCAAACACAGGTAATGACTATCGATTGATAGAGCAGAGTTGCAATCTGTCTGATTGGAAGGAGTTCGCGATAACACAACGGGGCTCCGACGGACAGTAGGACAGTCTTCCAGAGCACAGTATCTGGGATTGATGAGGGACATTTGTCACTACGTCTGTTCACCAAAGGTTCTTTGAAGCTCAGCAGTGAATCAGGTACTGGGGTTCCAAATACAATTGTTTGCTCTATTATCCACCAGCCACTTTAGTGAACATGTGCTGTGTTTTTCCTTCAAAACACCCACATAAGCGATACGCAACAATACAGTATACAAAACTGAATGGACATTGTGCATACAAACTACAGGTGACAAGGCTGTAGTCACACTACAGTTAAAAGTGGCCCAAGTCGGATGCCACTCCATCAAAACTTCAAGAACCTACAGTTACTGACCCTCATATTCGCTACATTATTATACTTATTATTTTTATTATATTTATTATCCGGTACCAGTTCCAGCCCCACCCAAGCTGTTCTTCCATCATCAGTTCCTGCCCGACTGTACTCAGACCACAGAGGGCATTAACTCTGTCCCTCCTCTGGTCTACTGGGGATGCCATGCCATGCCACTGGGACTTTCCCGCCAAGGATACAAAATCCTAAAGTGACTCCTATAGTGTATCGGACTAAATAATGCAGATGTGCGTATTTTCATGTTATTCTTCTCAATATTTCTCTTCACTATTGGCTTAGATGCTATAGCTTTTATATTCTCTGTTTTATTATATGCTTCATAATATTTTATTTTCTCTAAAATCTTAGTCTATTATTATATATTTAAATATGTTTTCTCTGTCAATGTTTATTTAGCTTCTGTTCATTTAAACCTTAGTATAATCTTATTTATTAGATAACTTAGTTCATTCTTACTCATAACATCTAAGCTGCCCAAGGAGGTTTGGTCTCTTTTTGAGTCTTGGTCCTCCCAAGGGCTCTTACTTATAACGTTTTTACTTGCCACTGTCAACATAGGCTTGCACAATTTGGGACTGGCTTTAGATACTTTAGATAATCTAAAATTGTAAAGCCAATATATAATGACCAATATATAATACTAGATATTTGTAAAGCTGCTTTGAGGCAATGCTCCATTGTGAAAAGCGTTCTACAAATTAATTAGACGTGACTTACTTTTCTTGAAGTTTAAATACATCTTAAATCAGCATTTCCCTAGAGGTTGTACTCCTAGCTGAATACAATCTCTTTTCCTCCCACAGGGATTGGTCTTCCTTCGATTGAGCGGGGGTTTTATCCCTAGTGGTAGATCACTAGGATGAGTTTTCCCCCTAGCTCAAGTCACATATTAAGCTGTTTCACTAGGATGAGTTTCCCCCTATAGGGCATTTTCTTCTGATAGGGAGAGGGTAATCCCTTGATGATCAGCCACTAGGAAGGGTTTTCCTTGAACGGCATGACAAGATTAAAATCCTGGGGTGTTAATGACTTCTAATTTACAGTTGTATTGTAGTCTTATTTCTATTTTTATTTCCTGCCCTGTAGATCTCTCTGAAATGATGCTTGTATGAAAGGTGGAGCATAATTACAAATCATTTTTACTATTATACCATAGGTTTTGTATACTATAATTTTTGCGTGTCCACAAACTTTTCGCAATACCAGACAGACAAACACTCTAAAATCTCACCGGTTAATAGCATATACTAGAACGAAACATGGTTCAAACCCGTACATTGAGATGCCATTACAAATAGCTGTGCTTTGTTCTCTGTAACCTATTCTTTTTTCATGGGATTCATTCCTTCTTTCCTTGCAGAACATTAGATATCAATGATGCAGGGGACTACTGGGACTGGTACACTCTAGTCATCAACAGCCAGGAGCCTTGCATAAGGTAAGATTCAATCTGGGTGTCGAGATTAAAGTTGAGAATGAACTTCATGGAAGAAGAAAAGAGAAGAAAGGGAAATGGAGGAAGAATTTTTAGCAACGAGTATCATAAAGATTAAATTACAGGTAGAGATGGAACGAAAGAAACAGATTCGTTAACGAATGACGTTACCCGGCATGGGTTGCAGAGATGGCACAGGTGAATCAGAATGATTTTTAGTATTAATAAAAAGTCTGACCACATGTCTAAATGGACCAAAATTAAATTGTTTGCTTGTGTTTGTTGTTTATTTGGTCTTACAATCTACAGGTCTACAGGTTAGCGCCGTCTAATGACTATCCGATCAACGTCCATTCACTTTGGTGACCGAAAGTTTTATCAATTATAATAAATGCGGAAAATAGGAAATAATCCATCTTTTAAGTCCAGATGTTGCAGCTGTAAACAACCAGTCAATGCTGTGCATCCACAAGTAGAGGTGGGAATTTAAGAGCAGGAATCGGTCATTCATATCACGGTTGCCAGGTCTGCTTCTCTTTATTATTTTCTTTAAAGTTGCTTAAGTATTGGTAGTTAATATTTACATTTATAGCATTTAGCAGACGCCCTTATCCAGAGCGACTTACAATGGGTACAGTCTTACAATCCAAGCAATTGTGGGTTAAGGGTGGGTCTTGCTCAAGGACCCAACAGTGGCAGCTTGGCAGAGGTGGGATTTGAACCCTGGACTGTCTGGTCCAGAGTCCAGTATCTTAACCACTAGGCTACCACAGTACCTCAAACATTCACATTTTTAGTCATTTAGCAGATGCCCTTACAACCTTACAATCCAAGCAATTGCAAGTTAAGGGAGTTGATCAGGACAGTGGTGGGATTTGAACCCTGGACCCTCTGGTCCATAGTTCAGTCTCTGAATCACTAGACCACCAAAGTCCCATGGCTCAACCTCTATAGTTTAAAGGAAAATATATAGTATTATTGTTTTGTTAAATGAAAAAGTTGTGGTTTTTTTTTTACCTGTTTCCATAGACCTGGTGGCGTCTTTCTCTCGTGGGATCTGGCAACCCTGATTCGTGTGCATGAGTGATGCAGCAAACAGTGGCATATTAGGCCAGGTCCACAATGTGTTGTCTGATCTATATGGATGCATTTTGAATGTAAAGCACTATAATAACAGCAACACAATCGAACCAATAATGGTCTCCACCACAGTATTGAGTGCTTTTCCTTGTACGGTTGCCTTTTTTTTCAAAGTGGGATTTTAGTGCCCACAGAACCCAATTATAAATACGATTCCAATGATGGTTAAGATGTCCCGAACAGCTTGTTGTTCTGGAGGTGCCATCTGAGAGTCGTAAACCCGATTACTTAAACTTGCGATTCTTGGATCTTATTTATCCGCTTTCTCATCCTCTCAGAGCAGTTTGCTCATGCATCCTGCCAGTTCGTTTAATTGTTAAGCTATTTACGTTCGTGCCAACATTACGCTACTTGATCTTAATGTTATTATAACAGCTTATGCCTTTCTAATATGCTAAACCCAATTTGTGCGCATCAGCAACCGCTTGGCTGCTACAGCAGCATCCAGTAGATTTCGGAACATGACTGGGAGGTCATGCACTGACGTCGGGTAATAGGCCCTGCTTTAGTGTTGGCATTCCAGTTTGTCCCAAAGGTCCCTAATGGGGTTAAGGTCAGGGCCCTGTACACGTCAGTCAAGTTTTCCATCAAAGCTGACCATTTCTTTATGTTTTTAAGGCCAGAAGGTTGACAAAGTGACTTGTCGCAGAGGTGGAAACCTAAGGAGGAGTCATATTGGGGTCGTCAGTATGACTAATTCTACTGCCACTGCTTCTCTAAGGAGCCCCCTTGCCAGTACGCTTCATTTTATGAACCTCATAGGACTGAGTTTATCTGAAGCATTGGTGGCTACACATTTTAGACCAGTGGTTCCCAACATTTTTTCCTTGGAGTCCCATCCCTTAGATACCCACGAGTACCTAAGAAAATCCTCCATCCGGCACAGACACAGGTTAAAAGAATAAACTGATTCACTGCAAATCTTTATTGGCAAAAAGTACCTCAATTGTAGCTTTTTCTTTTCTCCTGTGCTACTTTTATAGCTTTCTTGGCTCATTTTCTCTTTACAAGACTAAACATTTAGCTAAAAATCAAACAAAAGCAGGGAATTTTTCTTTTAACATCGCAACAGAGTTAGCCTGCACACACACACATCCTTAGAAAAGAATGATAATGATTCATTATGTGTAATAAGTGCCTTCTCTTTTTGAGTTAGTATCTTTATACATTTTTTCCACCGAGTGTGTTATGTTAATTTTATTCAACATGTGCAAACTGTTTTTTGACAAACTCGGAGCAGACAAAGCCTGGCACACCATCTGCGATGGTTGACGCCTCCCAGGTTGGGAACCATGGCTTCACTGAGACCTGAGGCTACTTTACCAGAGTCAGGTGTATCTCATTCTCAATTGGGCTGAAGACCCGCAGCAATGCTAGCTCTTTGCGAACAAAGTTCCCCACCACGACTGTGGATGATAACAATAAAAGAGAACAAATAAATGTTATTTAATTCAGCCAATATGCAGAATTGCTGCTTCCATAGCAATTACTCAGGTAATTTGCAGCCAGGAGCTGCTAATCAAATGCGAGTAATTAGCTGAGCATCAGGAGGCATGCCCGTCTTTATAAGAGCTGAGCTTTTGGCAGTCTGCAGCTAGAGAAAATACATCAGAAATGATCAAAGAGAGGCAGCTGCTTCTGCTTATCCATCTGGGGAAGGATTAGAAGGCCATTTCCGATCTACCCAGGAGTGCGGGTCCTTGCTAGTTTAGCATGTTAAGTGGTGGAGTTCGTGATTTCGATGGCGCTGATGGCGTGGTAGCAAAGAGAAAGCATGCTTGTTTTTCTCAAATCATTTCTTTTTATTCTCAGCTTACATTTGCAAACTTGGATCTAAACAAACCATACCATTTCAAGGGTTTGTTCAAGGGTTTGGTCTTAAATACAACTGAAGAAAATCACACCCAGTAACACAATGGCAGTGGTTTGGTGATGATTTGGCCATGGACATCAAATCATCAAAGCATTCTCAGGGTTTACTTACCTATTATCTGTATTATCTATCATTTATGCTTTATTTTACTTCTTACCATGAGACCACTAAGGTATTGGCAGAACCCCCTGTAAAAAAGCCTTCTTTGATTCCCAATATGGGAGAACATAGTGAAGAAAACACAAAAAGTGTGGGTGTAGATACAGAGAAAGAGTATAATGGTGAGGGAGTAGAGCGACAGAGAGGGAGAGAGAGTGAAAGAAAGCAGATAAGGAGGGTTTCAGAGGTGAGTGAGGAGGTGACACGGACCATGACATTGTCAATTTCATTGTCTGACTGAGGAGCAGGAACAGTTTAAAGCCAGCAGTCAGGGAATAGTGGCGAGGAAAGCTGCTCATACAGTGGAATGAAGATATAATGCACCACTCCAGTAATCAAATACTAAGATAAACAGGTCTGAGGCATGGGGGGGATGAAAAAGTCAGAGATAAGTGTCCTTCAGGCAAAACACACCTGCTTAAAATCATGTAGGATTGCTGTTCTTGGCCGTTTGTAAAGCAACTTGATTTCTTTTGCTTTTGATTTCATACTGTATTTACAATTAAAACAAACATTCAGGACAGAAATCATTTTCAAAATGTGCTCTGTGCGAGAGAAAAATCACTCCTCCTTGGATGAAGTCTAAGCATCAGTAGATCAGGAGTCATTTGTTCTAGTTCAGCAGATTTGTGATTGCTCTGGGTATTTATGTCCGAGGCGCTCTGCAAAACAAAGCCAGCTATTTCTATTTCTGATTTTATATCGCTCCCACATACTCTTTTGAGTGCAGGCTGATTAAAGAGCCTGTTTAAACTTTTGCCCTTTGCCTTCGCAGTCGTTTTACATAATATAGGATAATGGAGGCTGTGCAAAGGACACATAATTGTACCTTGCAAAAGTGCTTTGAATTGACTCGTAACGACTGGAAAACCTCGGAAAACGATTAGTCGCTTGATTTGGATTGCTGTTATGGCTTTAATTTTATAAGGCTGCCGAGAAATGAAATCTACGAGTCAGGTCAATCGTTAGTACTGTAGACTTGTCACATTTTGGAATCAATACAATCAGGTCTGGGACTTCTGTGAACAATAAAACCTAATCAGAAGGGCAGAATAATTGACTATGGAATCATCAGTGAGCACTCACTCAGACTAAATCTGTTTCCCAAATTAAAATATTTGCTTAGGATTTAGCAGAAACTGGACAGTAATTCAGTAATACAGTCAAATGATCAGATCTACCCGCTTAAGGTTTATACAGTGGTATGAAAAAGTTTGGGCACCCCTGATCATTTTCATGATTTTCCTTTATAAATCATTGGTTGTTCGGATCAGCAATTTCAGTTAAATATATCATATAGCAGATGAACACAGTGATATTTCAGAAGTGAAATGAAGTTTATAGGATTTACAGAAAGTGTAATCTGAGATTTTTCTTGGTCTGCCGCTAGAACTGTGCCTGTGGTCATCCATTTCCTCACTATGTTCCTCACAGTGGAAAATGACAGCTGAATTCTCTGAGATAGCTTTTTGTATCCTTCCCCTAAACCATGATGTTGAACAACCTTTGTTTTCAGGCCATTTGAGAGTTGATTTGAGGCTCCCATGTTGCCACTCTTCAGAGAAGATGCAAAGAGGAGAAAAACTTGCAATTGGCCGCCTTAACCCTTTCTCATAGTTGGATTCACCTGTTTATGTAGGCCAAGGGTCAATGAGCTTACAAAACACATTTTGTGTTCCAATAATTAGTGCTAAAAGTATTCAAATCAATAAAACGACAAGGGTGTACAAATTTATGTACCTGCCTAATTTTGTTTGAATAATTATTGTACACTTTCTGTAAATCCTATAAACTTCGTTTCACTTCTCAAATATCACGGTGTTCATCTGCTATATGATATATTTACCTGAAATTGCTGAGCTGGACAACCAATGATTTATAAAGGAAAATCATGAAAATGATCAGGGGTGCCCAACTTTTTCATACCACTGTACATTAATCAAGTCAAGTCAAATATATTTCTCAAAGCCCATGTCTAGTGTGACAATGGAAAGGAAAATATCTAATCATATACAGTGGGGCAAAAAAGTATTTAGTCAGCCACTGATTGTGCAAGTTCTCCTACTTAGAAAGATGATCCCACATTGTAGGATTTTTAAACTATTTAATTGTCTCACAGACCTGTAACTTCTTCTTTAAGAAGCTTCTGTCCTCCACTTGTTACCTGTATTAATGGCACCTGTTTGACCTCGTTATCTGTATAAAAGACACCTGTCCACAGCCTCAAACAGTCAGACTCCAAACTCAACCATGGCCAAGACCAAAGAGCTGTCGAAGGACACCAGGAGGAAAATTGTAGACCTGCACCAGGCTGGGAAGAGTGAATCTACAATAGGCAAGCAGGTTGGTGTGAATAAATCAACTGTGGGAGCAATTGTAAGAAAATGGAAGACATACAAGTCCATTGATAATCTCCCTTGATCAGGGGCTCCACGCAAGATCTCATCTCGTTGGGTCAAAATGATCATAAGAACGGTGAGCAGAAATCCCAGAACTACACGGAGGGACCTGATGAATGACCTGCAGAGAGCTGGGACCAAAGTAACAAAGGCTACCATCAGTAACACACTACGCCGAGAGGGACTCAGATCCTGCAGTGCCAGGCGTGCCCCCCTGCTTAAGCCAGTACATGTCCAGGCCCGTCTGAAGTTTGCCAGAGAGCATATGGATGATCCAGAAGAGAATTGGGAGAATATCATGTGGTACAATGTCAAAATGTTTTGGTAAAAACCCAATTCGTCATGTTTGGAGGGAGAACAATTCTGAGTTGCATCCCAAGAACACCATACCTACTGTGAAGCATGGGGGTGGAAACAGCATGCTTTGGGGCTGTTTTTCTCAAAGGGGACAGGACGACTGATCTGTGGTAAGGGAAGAATGAACGGGGCCATGTATTGGGAGATTTTAAGCCAAAACCTCCTTCCATCAGTGAGAGCATTGAAGATGGAACGTGGCTGGGGCTTCCAGCATGACAATGATCCCAAACACACCGCTCGGGCAACGAAGGAGTGGCTCCGAAAAAACCATTTCAAGGTCTTGGAGTGGCCTAGCCAGTCTCCAGACCTCAGCCACATAGAAAATGTGTGGCGGTAGTTAAAAGTCTGTGTTGCCCCAGAACATCACTGCTCTAGAAGAGATCTGCATGGAGGAATGGGCCAAAATACCAGCTACAGTGTGTGCCAACCTGGTGAAGACTTGCAGGAAACTTTTGACCTCTGTCATTGCCAACAAAGGTTAAGTTACAGAGTATTGAGCTGAACTTTTGTTATCGTCCAAATACTTATTTCCCACCATAATTTACAATTAAATTCTTTAAAAATCCTGCAATGTGATTTCCTGGATATTTTCCTCATTTTGTCTCTCATAGTTGAAGTGTAGCTATGATGAAAATTACAGACCTCTCTCATCTTTCTAAGTAGGAGAACTTGCACAGTCAGTGGCTGACTAAATACTTTTTTGCCCCACTGTAGCAGATATATGAAAAGGAAATCTTAATACATTGAGTTGTTTTCTCATAGGAATCTCAAAGGAATCTAGTTGCAGTCTTGCAATTAGTGACCATGCCAGATCCCGAGTCTTTGCAAAATCATATTCTAACTACTCTGCAACAAAACTCTTTGGTCTTTAGCCTTTTCAAAAAGTCTTTAGTCTTTTCAAAATCTTTCTAGTGTATGGTCAGCCTAACTAGATTTTAAATTTCGACTTTGTTAGCAAGCATCGAAATCCAGGAGCTCTAAGACCATTTGTTGTCTGCCTCTGGGAGAACATCCAGCTAGTGATTCTCAAGGACAAGCTTGTACAGCTAGCACAGTTCACATCAGAAGTCATTGATTTTTTTGTCCTGCCTCATTTTTTTCAGGCTGTAATTGGAGCATCAAGGTCTGTTATAGTTTGCCATTTGACCTTTTTTGGTTCCCTCACATTTGTTTTAACCCTGGTACAGTTCAGCAATGAGACAGGAGAAACTGAGGCTTTTCACACTTTCAGCAGGGCAGATAACTCTGTGTGTTCTTCTGTGGCCTTGTGAGACTGGCAAAACATTGTAAGGTCACGTTGTTTCTCTACAAAGCTAGTTATAATTGTTCAATATTAGTACATTTGCTTTCATGCTGTGTGATGAAAGTCCTTTTAGCTCAAGTTGCCTTTCCTTAGAGGATTCAGGTACTGTGGCAAAGGTAAAGGTAGCATTCATATAAGCACTATCATGAACCTTTATGGACTGGAACAGGATGTACGCTAATTCCCAATGCTGTTTCCCAAAAGGCGAGCGCTGCTGCTTGGGTAAATGTCAAAGCATTGGAATGTGCAGTGTTAAAGTCGGTGGGGGTGTATGGTAGATCAATACTACATCATTTCTCTCAATAAGGGAACGCTTATGGTTTGGTCGGGGTTATTTTTGTACTTATTCAGCACAGATCCACAGGGTCTACAGTGGTCTGGTACAGATAGAGAGAGGAGCAAAATTGGGATTGATCAGCATACTTTCAAGACAGGTCCATAAGTATATAAATAAGCCTTGACTCAGTATGTATGTATAAAGAATTGGCCAGATTTTCTGGATGCCTTCCCTGGTATCTTACTCACTGTTCCAGGTAGTTCCACAGATTTTCAAGAATGTTCACATTTGGGATTTTGCGGGCCAGTCCATATGTGACTGCTCCTGAATGTTCCTTCATACTACGGCCTTTGGCACGCCCAAATGCAATCACTGCTTTTTGCTTTGCCTCACAGTTTCCACATATCGAACTAGATGTACCACCTCTTCTCAATCTATGAATCCCGTGGTACACCCCTCAGGTATTTATAGCCTGATCATCCTCACGCAACGCCATCTGCAGGAACCTGAAATTACTACCACCTTAATATATATTGCATGGTGAATGAATGACAGCAAAAAGGAAAAGAGAGCTATCTGATGATGACGAAAGAAAGAAATAAAGGTTTAAAAGTGTGGGGAAAGGTGAAGGACGGTGAAAAAGGTGAACTTGGGTGCCATGAAAATTCAAGAACGGCAGAAAACTTGAAAGAAAGGGCAAAGGATGATGAAGGAACATCAAAACATTCAGACTTTGACTGTGAAATCATTGGAAAATTGCTTTGTGTAAGGCCGGCATGTCGCCCTGCTGCTTTGACATCAACTAAGGAATGGCATTTAGGAACACTTGTTCAGATGTGGAAGCTCATTTGCCTTGACATCACCCCAGAACACACTCAGTCTCAATCACAGATATGTTCTTCTCCTGTTCGCCACACCTGAATGAAGGTCACGAACCGCTGATAGAACCTGGCACAGGTCTAATAGGTTTGAACGACCAATTAATTCAGTCTGCCATTGGCAGTCTTTTTGGAGACTTGTGTAGTACGATTCATAAAACCTCGAATATGATTAAATAGATGCTCTTTTCCTCGCTCTTCAGAACCTCCCATGGCACTGGCATGCAAAAATCATTTTCACGCTGCTCTGGTAAGCTTTTGTCAAAGCTGAATGCCAGATGTCGCATTGGTGGAGAGCAGTCACTTGGGGTGATTGCGACGAATGAATGACAGCAAAGAGGAAGAGCGAGCTATCTGATCAAAGACGAGGAAGAAAAAAAAAACGGTTCAAAAGTGTGGGGAATGGCGAAGGACGGTGAAAAAAAGTGAACCTAGATGCCATGTCAAGACAAGAATGGCAGCAAGCTTGAAAGACAGGGCAAAAGATGATCAAGGAACGACAAGACAAAGAGGGACATCAAAACTGCAAGACTGGTGGGGGTTGTTCCACTTATTTTCAGTTGTGCCCTTTTTTCACCAAACCAAACATCGGTCCTAATTCACTCTCTTCGAATGAAATATTCATGTGAAAATGCTACACAATGAAATATAAATGCTTTCAAAACGCCTAAGCATGAAACCATGCAGACACGGGAATGCAGAACGGTACAACAATGGTGATTATGAATGCACCACACAAACTTTGAAGTGGGTGAGCTGCAACAGCAGATGGCCACCTCTGGTTCCACTGGTCAGAAACAGGAGGCAGTAACGAGCATAGACGTGTTAAAACTTAAGCAATACTACTAAAGACTTGAAAAAGGTTGTTGAATTTGCATCGAATTCACAAGGTTGCTTGGGATCATGGATGCTTTCGCACCAGAGGACCTTGTTTCATAGCTCTTAGAACTGTTGGTGAAAGCACCCCCTTTGGTCCAGACATATTGATTGATCCAGATGCAAGTGCATTGTTATTTTTACTTTTCTTACACTGGGAGCCCCACAAAAAACAGACCTTCGGGCTAAAAATGAAAAACAAAACAAACAAAAAAACACATGGACCAAATGGACCAACGTTGAAAGTCAGGCTTTACTGAGCCTGTATGCGTCACATGATGTGACCTTGGGTCGTCTAAGCCAAATTTGCACCGCTTACATCACTTCAGGGGTTAGTCCCTCCCAAACTAGTCCCTAGAAATGTTTGGTGTGAAGCGGCTCATTACTTATTATTTCACTGGGGCAGAAATATGAGGAGGCACTCTTGTGGCAGATGGTGTCTTCCATATGGGGCCAGGAATAGAGGGGTCAGTGACCACTGGCGTACTCTGCGATGGACTGGCATCCTCTCCATCTTCCACACTGCAAGTACTGGCCAACTATTTTGGTTCCCGACAATTGCTAAGGCTTGAACCCTGGACCTTAAGCTCTGGACCAACACAGTCCTCCTTATTGACCTGGCCAATGCTCATGAAGGTTCCAGTAATTTTGGATCTGACTTCAGCAAGACTTATAAGCTCTTAGGTGGACTTTTGAGGTCCCACAGCAAGGCACAACAGCACAGCTTCCCACATTACTTTTGCACAAGTGACAAGCTCGAAGTTGGCCAAACTTTCCGGTACTTTCTGCATGATCTATTGCAGGCCTACGAAGGCTGACCAATACAGAATTTGCTGCCATAAAGTCCATTTAAGGCAATCGCCTGGGGAAATACAGCCCTTCAGGGGCAAGGGACACTTAGTTGAAGGCTTGTCATTCATCATTTCGGAAAGGCCAGCTGAGACCAGCTCAAATTGGGCATGCCTCAGAGGAAAGCATCAAGCAGTGAAACGAGCCACTGTCTGCAGCTATTTTGCAAGTCCTGACAACAAACACTGGTGGTTCATTCTGGGCAGTGCACCAAAAAAAATCTCACTGGCAGGTAAGGATAATGCAAGGATACAGGTACTTAGAGTAATCGCACCATGGGCACACACGCTTATGTCACAACGCTGGGCATTTTGTTTCGGCTGATTTTCTTGTCAGGTACATAGAAGAGTCATTGATTTAGAGTTAATTCTTATCTTTGTATCTTTCATAAAACTCAAAACACTCATCAATAGCGAAAACGAAAGACACGTTACCCTGTTTTCTGGGCTACTATGAAATGCAGGGCTTCTTTGATTTATTTTCTTTCTTTATTTTGTTGCAGAAAGCAGTGAACCGTGAATAACATCATGCCTGTGATTATCTATGGCACTCGCCTTCGGTGTCTACCTGTGACCAAATCACAGCGGTGATGTTATTCATGGTAACACGCTCTCTCTTGTGTTCTGTTGCTTGAATAAGGGCGTACTCTTTGTGTGTATTTAGTCAACCTATCCCCACACTCTTAGTGTTTTGTATTATATGTGTATACACATAACGTCATGCCTGCGATTATCTATGGCACTCGCCTTCGGTTTGTACCTGCAACCAAATCATAGCGGTGATGTTATTCACAATATATATATTAGTCTCTGAGTAGCATTAGTTTCTAGTCAGACAGGCACTGAATACATAAAGATCAAGAAGTATCATCGCAGCTCCTTCAGCTGTTTGTAAGGATAAGTACAATGAAAATCTGTTACTTAAACGTCTCCATATATCGCACATATTGGCACTGTAGCTTCATGTTCTTCCTGAACTTAAACCCATTCTCCAACGTGAGCGCTGCTTGATCTGAGGCAGAAGGAAGCTGCCATTCATGCAATCTTTCCCCATTTTGCCTCCAGGCTGTGCGTCACCTCCCCGTGCTTTCAGCGGCGCCAATATCTAAGCTGAAGGCAGATTAATTCATGTTACATCACGGTGGAAGTGCTCCGAATTGCAATTAAACACTACAAAGAACCGCTAGCGCTATTTGCTTGTTATTGAGCCTTCATCACCAATAACCTGGCCTTTTCCTGGCGAGCGCCAGCTGTGACAAATTCATTTGCGAAAAGAGGATGACGATAATGTACGCTCTTTGCTCCCATTATTATCCAACCCTTGACCAATTACAGCTCGGTATTGCTATCCCAGTTGGACTTCGCCGATCTAATTAGGTCCTCTAAAGTCCGTCGGTCACGCTCGGCGGCGGACGCGTCATCCCTGCCACTCAAGCAGCAAGCAAACCGGA
This sequence comes from Ancistrus triradiatus, assembly GCA_025084515.1. Classification (NCBI taxonomy): domain Eukaryota; kingdom Metazoa; phylum Chordata; class Actinopteri; order Siluriformes; family Loricariidae; genus Ancistrus; species Ancistrus triradiatus. Next base: position 74,931 of record JAJAGP010000556.1, on the reverse strand, counting down.
ATGAAGTGGGAGAACGCTGAAGGCCTGTCATCTCTTGAAGGTGGACACCTTGCGCATTATGCAGGCGATCAAATGAGCTCCGGCCTCCCCGCTGCGCTCCTGCTGTTTGCCATGCCCGGCGCGGCGTACGCCATGGAACACTGGCTCGATGGGAATGTGGCCAAAACGCTCTCAGATGACCCGAGCTGTGACAACTACACGTACACACAAACTGTTCATTTTATTTCCCGACCCGTTGGACCAGAGTCAAGATCAAGATGAATGTTTCATAAGTGCGGTGCGTTCGACGGACGCAGAAAACCAACTAGGTATCAACAAGGACAGTGTAGATCGGGTAGAGCTTTAGGAACCGGTTCGAAAGATTCTTACCTAATTGCATCTCCATTATGGTCAGTTTGTTTCCAGCAGGAACGAGGTTTTCGGTCAGAGGGGCTGTAAGAAAAGACACAGATAAAAAATTATTCCCTATCATCAGTCAACATCCAACTCACTGAGAATACAGACATGCCCCCTCTCTCCTTCTCATCCTTGTCCTCCTCCTCTCTCTCTCTCTCTCTCTCTGAGGCATAAAATTTAATTTTCCATACTTGGCCTGAAACCCATTTCAACTCAGCTGATGGCTTCAGGGATGCACAGCATCAGTGATTAAGGCAGCACCGCCAGACCAGCTCGGATTAAAGGCGGATACTGTTTAGTGCGTCTTCTTTGCAAACATAGGAAGCTTCTCTGACGTAGCGCAAAGAGAACGTTTGCCTTTTTTAAAATTATGGCTTCGGAAATGGAGAAAGTCATTTATCATCTACTCTGCAAACAGACTTCTTTAGAGCCCCGAACTCCCAGGAGATCCCACGCAGCAGAAAAAGCTGAGAATGTTTTTTGTTTTTTTTGAAAGGATAAAACAGATCAAGGCAGTGAAAATATAGAGAGGAAACGAGATGAGGTGGCACCTGTATATCGGCGTATTATGACCTGTCCCAGAGAAGCCTATTTCACAATGGCTGAGTAGTCAGATAGAGTGGCTCTAGAAAATCCTCAAAGCCCTTTGAAAGAGTCACTTTTTGCCAGACAAAACCCATTAAAAACATGCTTTCCCAGCTATATTTAAAGGAACGAGACAAACCCACATGTGTCCAAAAATACTGGGACACAAACCAACATGTAGCCAACGTATTGTGAAACAAACCCACATGTGGCCAAAAGTATTGTGAAACAAACCCACATGTGGCCAAAAGTACTGGGACACAAACCCACATGTGGCCAAAAGTACTGGGACACAAACCCACATGTGACCAAAAGTACTGGGACACAAACCCACATGTGACCAAAAGTACTGGGACACAAAACCCACATGTAGCCAAAGTATTGTGAAACAAAAACACATGTGGCCAAAAGTACTGGGACACAAAACCCACATGTGTCCAAAAGTATTGTGAAACAAACCCACATGTGTCCAAAAGTACTGGGACACAAACCCACATCTGGCCAAAAGTACCTGGACACAAACCCACATGTGGCCAAAAGTACTGGGACACAAACCCACATCTGGCCAAAAGTATTGTGAAACAAACCCACATGTGTCCAAAAGTACTGGGACACAAACCCACATCTGGGCAAAAGTACTGGGACACAAACCCACATGCGGCCAAAAGTACTGGGACACAAAACCCACATGTGTCCAAAAGTACTGGGATACAAACCTAAAAGCCAAGAGACAAAAGCCAAAGGCTAAAAAAAAAAAAAAAATTTAACTTTATCTTCCAGCTCTCTAAAGCTAGATTGGGACATCTTCCTTGCAGAACTGCTGAATACCAAGACGTTCAATTCCTATCTTTAAGCCACTCCATTGTTTTTTTTCATAGCTTTCGGTCATTGTTCTGCAGGAAGATGAACCATCTTCATCTGTCTGGCAGACGGCCGTAGCTTTTCCTTAAGAAATTTGGGTCTACTTTAGTTCCTGCTGAAGGAAAACACCTTATAACTTAGTACTGCCTCCACCATGCTTCACAGCAGGTATAGTGTAGGCTGTTACACACCGAACGCCATTTTTTCATTATTCAGGGGAGGGTACATGAATTCAAGCTTGTGTATACTTTATAATGTTGTATTAATTGTCTTCCACTTTTTCCTTCTTTCCGGATGGCAAAAACACGAAATTTAATCATCTCTCTTCGATTTTCGTGAAGCAGCTCCTGTTTTTTCAGTCTGCCTCTCTGTTGGCAGCCTTTTCATACTTGGCACGATACTGAGTGGTGTTATTTTGTCTCTACAGTCCTTTGCACTCTGTTGTTCCCTCTCCTCAGAACAACAGAGCCATTTCACTGCTTATAAAGTGTTTAGGTCTGGGATGATGTTAATAAAATAATAGTAATATTATTAATAATTAACTGTATTTGAGTAAAAGCTTAAACTTGATGTATAATTGAACCAATATCCTTCTGACTTGGCCATCCAATATAATTATTCTGAACAGTACTCAGGCCTAGTCAAAATCTCTGAAATCTTATAGTATCCTTGCCCTTTTAGTACAGTATGTAGTGTAACAAGAACATATCTTCTATTCCAAACCCTTCTAATCCCCAAACCTCGGCTATAACCTACAGTAGGTGCAGCAAGCAAAAACATTCCACCCAACGTTATCAAATTCCAGAATCGGTCCCTCCATCTCATCTGATAAGTTATTATTGAAGAAAAAATGATAACGATGGCAAGAGCGAGAAAGCTGCCTCTAAGTTGCTAAGCAGGCTTTTGATTATTTTTATTTTTTTTAAGAGGTCATAGCAGTGTCAGTGGTTTCATGAGCAGACTGTGTGTGTCATCTGCCCAGAATACAGCCTGCTCAATTAACCAGCTGCTTCCTAACAAAAGACCGGCACTTATGGCAACTTCTTATCATTACTTTTTAATTGCTTATCTTCTTCAAAGTCTTATCAGAAAATCCTCACACGGCAAGAGCGTTAATTAACAGAGTGAAAAGCAGAGCGAGGGATGAAACGCAGAAATGAGTTCAGAATCGGTACAGACTATTTGCACAAAAAAGACGTATACACTTAAATATGCACCTTTTTCCAACATTAAGCATAGTTTGCTTTATGAACTCCTTTATTTTGAAAGTAGAACAGACGTTTGGAGCAGGATATGCGCATACTTATGGAAATCAACAAAACAATGCTGACTACAGATCTTCTGTACATCTGTAAAGCAAGGGTAGATCAAGGAACTTCTAATCATGATTACCGGGCAGATGGGTGAAAAGAAGAGTTGTATTTCTAACTGAAGTACAACAGTTGAGCAAAAAATTAGGTTAAGCCTCTGTGAATTACATGTAATTACATGTATAGTGTTATCCCTCGTACTAGTATTATTATTATTATTATTATTATTATTATTATTATTATTCCACACATTTCTGCGATTAATACAGCCCCGTATGTATTGTAAAACAAACCCACATGTGGCCAAAAGTACTGGGACAGAAACCCACATCTGGCCAAAAGTATTGTGAAACAAACCCACATCTGGCCAAAAGTATTGTGAAACAAACCCACATGTGGCCATAAGTACTGGGACACAAACCCACATGTAGCCAAAAGTACTGGGACACTAACCCACATGTAGCCAAAGTATTGTGAAACAAACCCACGTGGCCAAAAGTACTGGGACACAAACCCACATGTGGCCAAAAGTACTGGGACACAAACCCACATCTGGCCAAAAGTATTGTGAAACAAACCCACATGTGTGGCCATAAGTACTGGGACACCAAACCCACATCTGGCCAAAAGTATTGTGTAAACAAACCCACATGTGTCCAGAAGTACTGGGACACAACCCACATGTAGCCAAAAAGTACTGGGACACAAACCCACATGTAGCCAAAAGTACTGGGACACTAACCCACATGTAGCCAAAAGTATTGTGAAACAAACCCACATGTGGCTTAAAAGTATTGTGAAACAAACCCACGTGGCCAAAAGTACTGGGACACTAACCCACCATTGGCCAAAAGTACTGGGAGACAAACCTACATGTAGCCAAATGTACTGGGACACAAATCCCACATGGGGTTCAAAAGTACTGGGACAACAAATCCACATGTGGCCAAAAGTATTGTGTTGAAACAAAACCCACATGTGTCCAAAAAGTACTGGGACACAAACCCACATGTAGCCAAAAGGACTGAGACACAAACCCACATGTTAGCCCACAAGTACTGGGACACTAACCCACATGTTAGCCAAAGTAATGATGTGAAACAAACCCACATGTGGCTAAAAGTATTGTGGAAACAAACCCATGTGGCCACAAAGTTACTGGGACAACAAACCCACATGTGGCCAAAAGTACTGGGACAACAAACCCACATGTGGCCATAAGTACTGGGACACAAACCCACATGTAGCCAAAAGTACTGGGACACAAAACCCACATGTGGCCATAAGTACTGGGACACAAAACCCACATGTAGCCATAAGTACTGGGACACAAAACCCACATCTGGCCAAAAGTATTGTGAAACAAACCCACATGTGGCCATAAGTACTACTGGGACCACAAACCCACATGTGGCCATAAGTACTGGGACACAAACCCACATGTAGCCAAAAGTACTGGGACACAAACCCACATGTAGCCAAAAGTACTGGACAACTAACCACACATGTAGCAAAGTATTGTGAAACAAACCCCACATGCGGCTACAAAAAGTATTGTGAAACAAACCCACGTGGCCAAAAGTAAACTGGGACACAAACCCACATGTGGGCCAAAAGTACTGGGACACAAACCCACATGTGGCCAAAAGTATTGTGAAACAAACCCACATGTGGCCATAAGTACTACTGGGACACAAACCCACATGTGGCCAAAAGTACTGGGGACACAAACCCACATGTAGCCAAAAGTTAGCTTGGGACACTAACCCACATGTAGCCAAAAGTATTGTGAAACAAACCCACATGTGGTCAAAAGTACTGGGAGACAAACCCACATGTGGCCAAATGTACCTGGGACACAAATCCACATGTGGCCCAAAAGTATTGTGAAACAAACCCACATGGTGTCCAAAGTACTGGGGACACAAACCCACATGTAGCCAAAAGGGACTGAGACACAAACCCACATGTAGCCAAAAAGTACTGGGACACTAAGACCACATGTAGCCAAAGTATTGTGAAACAAACCCACATGTGGCTAAAAGTATTGTGAAACAAACCCACGTGGCCAAAAGTACTGGGACAACAAACCCACATGTGGCCAAAAGTATTGTGAAACAAACCCACATGTGGCCATAAGTACTGGGACACAAACCACATCTGGCCCAAAAGTATTGTGAAACAAACCCACATGTGGCCATAAGTACTGGGACACAAACCCACATGTGGCCATAAGTACTGGGACACAAACCCACATGTAGCCAAAAGTACTGGGACACAAACCCACATGTAGCCAAAAGTACTGGGACACTAACCCACATGTAGCCAAAGTATTGTGAAACAAACCCACATGTGGCTAAAGATATTGTGAAACAAACCCACATGGCCAAAAGTACTGGGACACTAACCCACATGTGGCCAAAAGTACTGGGAGACAAACCTACATGTAGCCAAACGTACTGGGACACAAATCCACATGTGGCCAAAAGTATTGTGAAACAAACCCACATGTGTCCAAAAGTACTGGGAAAATGCTAATCTGTTTCAGATTTTGATGCACATTTTGAAACTGGAATAAGACAGCTTGATAGAGAAGTTGAAATACTGATTTTGAAAAATAAAATCATGTCATATAAAACCGTATGAACCATATAAACTACTGCTAGTGGATGGACTGTGACCTGACTGCGGGAAGAATACCGTATGAGGCGTTTAATCCCCTAACTAGCTATCCGAATCAATAACCAGCTATAATGAATGAAGGCTGCGAAAAGAAAACCTGAGAAATCAAATTCCACTGAGAGACAGAGTGTATGTCGGTATGTGGGGGATATAGATGGCTTTCTGAATGGCATCTTACCTAAAGTTACATCACCCACTTTTGGCCCATCAGTAAGAACCCTGCGCATTTATCTACGGTCAATTAAAAGCTAAAGCAGTGAGGAATCTGTGAGTCTGTAGAGAGCATCCTGGACTGCTTGCACAACCAGAGGAGCTCTCTAATTTGGAAGTAAGGAAGCCCCCTGCTGAGGCAGAACACACTCACAGACAACACATACAGAACCTCATGGGACCTCTTGGCAACACTCCTCAACGAGGAACCCTTACTGAGATCATACATCCACATGGAACGCAACACGTGCAATCCAGCTGACAGAGTTCACCTCATCAGAGGCGGAATACGAACCAGGGAGGTTCAGAGGAACCTGGTATCAATACGAAAACCAGCACCAACCGACAGGGAGATTGATGACATTAAGCCAGATGTTCATAAATTATCAGTTTGTAAGGCAGTATGAAAGAATGGGAGTCACAGATTGTTTGTTGCTGCTGATTTTAAAGCGATAGAATCACAAGAAGTTAAAAACTTCCCCCGAATCTCCGAGAAGGGCTGGCTCATTAGCATTTTAAAGCAACAGTCACTCAAACTGGTCGTTCTAAACAGGGCTATTTAGAAAAGATGAGAAGTTGCTGTGGTGCTTTTTTCCTTGTGCTGTTTTTAACCAAAGCATGTCATAGACACTTCATCAAGCGCCAACAAACTGGGTTAACTTGTGATAACAGGTACAGTGGGGCAAAAAAGTATATAGTCAGCCACTGATTGTGCAAGGTCTCCTACTTAGAAAGGTGAGAGAGGTCTGTAATTTTCATCATAGGTAAAAAATAAATCCGGGAAATCACATTGTAGGATTTTTAAAGAATTTAATTGTAAATCATGGTGGAAAATAAGTATTTGGTCACACACAAACAAGCAAGATTTCTGGCTTTCACAGATCTGTAACTTCTTCTTTAGGAAGCTTCTGTCCTCCACTCGTTACCTGTATTAATGGAACCTGTTTGACCCGTTATCTGTATGAAAGACACCTGTCCACAGCCTCAAACAGTCAGACTCCAAACTCAACCATGACCAAGACCAAAGAGCTGCCGAAGGACACCAGGAAGAAAATTGTAGACCTGCAGCAGGCTGGGAAGAGTGAATCTGCAATAGGCAAGCAGGTTGGTGTGAATAGATCAACTGTGGAAGCATGGGGGTGGAAACCTCATGCTTTGGGGCTGTTTTTCTGCAGAGGGGACAGGACGACTGATCCGTGTTAAGGGAAGAATGAATGGGGCCATGTATCGTGAGATTTTAAGCCAAAACCTCCTTCCATCAGCGAGGGCATTGAAGATGGAACGTGGCTGGGTCTTCCAGCATGACAATGATCCCAAACACACCGCTCGGGCAACGAAGGAGTGGCTCTGTAGCATTTCAAGGTCCTGGAGTGGCCTAGCCAGTCTCCAGACCTCAACCCCATAGAACATTTGTGGAGGGAGTTGAAAGTCCATGTTGTCAAGCGACAGCCCCAAAACATCACTGCTCTAGAGGAGATCTGCATGGAGGAATGGGCCAAAATACCAGCTACAGTGTGTGCCAACCTGGTGAAGACTTACAGGAAATGTTTGACCTCTGTCATTGCCAACAAAGGTTATGTTACAAAGTATTGAGTTGAACCAAATTTACTAACCAAATACTTATTTTCCACCATGATTTACAATTAAATTCTTTAAAAATCCTACAATGGTGATTTCCTGGATTTTTTTCCTCATTGTGTCTCTCATAGTTGAAGTGTAGCTATGATGAAAATTACAGACCTCTCTCATCTTTCTACGTAGGAGAACCTGCACAATCAGTGGCTGACTAAATACTTTTTTTCCCCACTGTAGTTCCCAATAGCAATCAGGATGTTAAAAAATTAATTAATGTTGGCTCGTATCTATGACGCATTGTTATGCTTTCTCATCTCTCCTTCTCGCTACAGCCTCAGCCTTGTACACCTGTTCTTCTCTGGCCTTAATATAGACGCTCTCAAACTGTCTTTCATAGTTTATAACATCACACTGCTCGTGCTAAACAAATCTGTTTGCATTGTTCTGCCCTGCGCTTTACATAGAAATGTTGCAAATTGCAAATGCAAAGCACACAAGACGGACTATTTTGGTCGCATTGCAGTAAAGACAGAAATAAAAAGGAATTGTGTTACTGGATTTTAAACACTGATACAAGGCTTGTATGAGCAGCAATTAAAGAGCAAATGATGACTCGGCTCTCCTGTATAGAAACAAGGGCATTGACGTCTATCTACATTCCTTAGTAGTTCTACTAAACTATAAACTACTTATATAGTAACTATGGTCATGATTCTACTATGAATTAAGGCATTTTATAGTACCTATGTGTATACTAGGAATCTGCCAAGGTTTTACTACGATAGTTTGATATAACCATGGTTCATTTTCATGAGGGAAGGCGTAATGTTGCGTTTATGTTCATCCTGACTGGAGAGAAGCACGAAGCCGGTGTTTGGTATTCATCTCTCATTGCTATTGTTTCTCATTGGTGTTGCCTTGTTTGTTCTGGAACAATTGTTTTATGTTGCTTTTCTTCCATCCCTGCTGTATTACAGAATGCCCAATGTGTCTGATCCTATTTGTAATCCATATCGGCTCTTTTCTTCTTTCCCGTGCTAAACAGGTTTCGTTTCAGAAAAACACCACTTGCTTTTTATGAGAGGCAGCCTAATGTGGTAACATGGCAGCGATTCACCATTTTTTTTTTTTCTGGATTGCGTTTAACCATATGCTCGTAACGACGCCAAACGTAACCACATTACAAACAAAAAGGACAGCCCTGTGCTCAGTAACAAATTACCCAGCAAGGAGAGCAATAACACACACACATGCACACACAAACGCAAGCGCTCACACATTCGAGTTCAAAGCACAAGCCTCTGGATTTGGCTAGTAGGTTCCACTACTAGAGAGAAAATCTCATTATCCTAATTAGCTCTTTCCCTCTGAAATAAGCATTGATTATTTTGTTTCAAGAAGACATGAAAAGGGGACTCAAGTAGGGCTTAAAATGATTAGACCTACATTAGTCCGACATGCTTTTCTTCCATAACAGTCAGTTATTAACCAGTTTGGCACCAAAGATTTCTTATTCTTGGCTATATAAGAAAGCGAGTCCGATGCAGAAAATGAGAAGAAAAATGTGTGAAAACTTCCGGCAACAAAACAGCTGTTATTTCAGCCACACTCACTGCGTACAAGTTCATAATCTAAAGGTATGGAATCTCTACAGACAAACAGCAGCAGTTGATTCAAATACCTCATTGTGTTTAAGTGCAATTAATAATCCCATGACTGCAGAAAATCAGATTTGGTCAATAATCCGATCAACAAGTTTACATGCACTTGAGTAATCCGAAAACAGGAAACCTCCAGGTTTGCATAACTTGGGGACATAATCAGATCTCTACTTTGCAACCACCCAGTAAGCTCACAGAATATTTTGGCATTATTTCCTAGTTTAATAATTAGATAATGAAATTCTTCATTTCCTCCAGCATATACAGTGGGGCAAAAAAGTATGTAGTCAGCCACTGATTGTGCAAGTTCTCCTGCTTAGAAAGATGACATAGGTGCACTTCAACTATGAGAGACAAAATGAGAAATAAATCCAGGAAACCACATTGTAGGATTTTTAAAGAATTTCATTGTAAATTATGGTGGAAAATAAGTATTTGGCCAGCTCAATACTTTGTAACATAACCTTTGTTGGCAATGACAGAGGTCAAACATTTATTGTAAGTCTTCACCAGGTTGGCACACACTGTAGCTGGTATTTTGGCCCATTCCTCCATGCAGATCTCCGCTAGAGCAGTGATGTTTTGGGGCAACATGGACTTTCAACTCCCTCCACTCATTTTCTATGTGAGCCCCAGATCAAGGGAGATTATCAATGGTCTTGTATGTCTTCCATTTTCTTACAATTGCTCCCACAGCTGATTTATTCACACCAACCTGCTTGCCTGCTTACAATTTTCTTCCTGGTGTCCTTCAACAGCTCTTTGGTCTTGGCCATGGTTGAGTTTGCAGTCTGACTGTTTGAGGCTGTGGACAGGTGTCTTTTATACAGAATATGAGATCAAACAGGTGCCATTAATACAGATAACAAGTGGAGGACAGAAGAGCTTCTTAAAGAAGAAGTTACAGGTCTGTGAGAGCCAGAAATCTTGCTTGTTTGTGTGTGACCAAATACTTATTTTCCACCATGATTAACAATTAAATTCTTTAAAAATCCTACAATGTGATTTCCTGGATTTTTTTCTCATATTGTCTCTCATAGTTGAAGTGTAGCTATGATGAACATTACAGACCTCTCTCATCTTTCTAAGTAGGAGAACTTGCACAATCAGTAGCTGACTAAATACTTTTTTGCCCCACTGTACCACGTTTCAGAGTCTCCCGAAAGCGTTGGTTCGTGAATGCCACATTTAATTGTAGGGTTGCCAGATCCCACGAGAGAAACAAGTAACCAGGTTTATAGAAACAAACCGCGAAGAAGTGGACCAAGCGACCATGTTTGAGTCTGCTAGTCATTTCTGTCTGGTTGCGTTTGCGTCCGAGACTGAAAACCGACTGAAATCAGAGTAAGGGGAAACATGCGCTAAGAAATCTGATTACTGAAATAAAACTCCAGCTCTCTTTATCGGATTTCTTAGTCTGATTTCTAGGCCTTAAATCGCATGCTGTTTATATAACCACTTGAATAATTAGATAACTGCAGAAATCTGATTATGAACGGATTATTCAATGCATGTAAACTCACTCAGTGAAACTCATCAACATTCTGTCCTGCGCTCCTAAAATACAGTCCATAAAGAAATGGTTTGTCAGCTTTGATGGATAAATAGCTCGGATTTCGCAACTCTATCAGACACCTTGAGATGAGTTGGAATGCCAACGTCCGGTGGAGACAAAATCTAGTGGAAAGCCTCCTGTGAAGGCTGTGGGAGCAGCAAAGTAAGAGAAACTCCATCCCAATACCCACGTTTATAGATAGTTTTTGGGTGTCCACAAACTTTTGGTTATAGTGGGTATAATGGTTTAATCTTTGTTCACAGACTGCTAACAGACTGAATTCTCATTAGACATATTCACCACTGTTTAGTACAACTAAATCTAGCTTGTTAGGATGTCGAGTCGAGTCGAGTCACTTGGATCAGCAAGGGTTAAGGTTGTTGCTGAAAGCCTTAGCCTTGTGGAACTGGGATTTGAAGCCTTTTGACCAATAGAACAGAGCCTTAACCGTTGAGCCACATGATGCTTACTATTATGCTTTCATTTTTCCAGGTGGAATAGCTTCAAAACTTTGTACATCCCTGTATCCATCCGTGTTTCCGGTGCCGTGCCAAGTAATTCAAGTTTATCCATGTTATTCTTGCTTTTGTGCTGTGACCGAACTCCATTTTGGGCACTATGTAGGTTCTAGTATGTCCCTATGCACTGAGCAGATGCAAGATGTTGGGATTTGGCTTTATGTTCCTGCATACACTCAGGGTCATGAGTCAAAGTGGGAACCATCGCATGGCACATGGGAAAATCTGCACAGGCCGAGGGCAGGCCAGGATTCGACCCCAGGTCTCTGGAGCTGTTAGACACCATTGGTTAAAACTGCATGGAAATATGCGGAATTTTTTTTAGACTTCTGAGTTTTTATGCGCTAGGAATTTTCAGCACAGCCATACTTCTGAAATGTAAATCTGAGCTCGCCTGACGGATTCTCTGAGTACATTTCGTCACTCTACCAAGTCCTGGCGGCGTGTAACAGTGAATTTACCTGCCTGTTCATTCATGGCCTTGCAAATTACCAGCTAGATAAAGTGACACGTTCAGCCATTTCTGCTACATTTGGTTTGCAGATTACTCAGAGCCCAGAGAAGGGATGTGCAGTGTCTCCATCAGTACCGTCCTCATTTCCAAAAACTCTGATCACAGGCTGCGATAAGCTGCGGGCTTGATGAATGTAAAACTTCTGCTCATTCATCCAAAATCCAATTTCTGCCTAGGAGAGTGGGGACGGCCATATTTTCAGCACCATTGTTCTATGGAAGAGGTGCAGGGGAGAGAGAAATAATTAATGAATTGCCACTTGAGGTATTTGGATGACTGCTCTGAGCCGCCCCAGCTCTACAGCGCTACACTTTGGCTTGCATTCTTGAGTCAACCCATCAGCATCAGCATCAGCATAACATGAATACTGTATTTGATTCACGTCAGAATCAGTTAGTATTTGGTAAGGTTCTTGTTTGTGTAAAATCTGATTATCCCCATGTTATTCCAGTCTGGTTTTACACTACCCCAAAGAGCGTCTTGTGAACACAATCCTTGGATCACAATCCTGTTGCACTGTCAAGATCCAAACAAGCATCCTCTACACGAGTGGCCTCAGACTTTTGGTCTCCGCACTACGCGGGATTGTAAATGGTGAAAAATTCCATTCAAAAACATGGTTATTAGTGCCTGTGGAAATGAAAACTTTGCATTAAAAAGGTATCACTCTGCTTATCGCTACTGTGCCTTTTGGGTTTATTGAATCCTTACAAATGTGCAAATGCTTCTGTTAAAGCGTGCCTCACTCTGATTCGCCTACGTATTAAGTTTCGTTGATTCATATTGATTTTTCTTGCTCACCTGTTCATTTGGTTTGAGTACCTAGGCAGTCTTTCTCAAGTCATTTTGCCTAATTTGGCCTGACATTTTGAATCCATACTTCTGATTATTACATCTGATTATCCCAGTGGCCCGATTTCACATTATTCCATAGAGCATCTTGTGATGTTACTGAGTTCTCCTGCTCCACTGGTACAGATCCAAGCAAGCATTTTCTTCACGAGTGGCCACAGACTTTTGCCCCCCCCATGCCCAATATGGGTGCCTCGAATGCTGCTGATTACTTGCGACATTGTCTGAACCAAAGATACGCCTTTGACGCATTGATGTCATTGTGACCTTGAGGAGCTAATGCATCTATTTAATATTATTATGACTTGGACTGAGAACAAAGCCCATTTTAGGTGTGATTAACACAGATTTCCAGGAACGTTATTGAAACTCTAACTCCTACGGCCAACTCCTACTGGGTGCAGGTTATAGTTCTCGATTATATTGTGCTGCTAGAACACAGGTGGAGGAATGAAACAGTAAAAGTCTTAGGTCACCATTAGATTAGATAACCATTTTTAGCCAGGTATAATGGCCATATATAATTCATTCTCCGTCTCTTTATTAGAATACAACCAGGAAATTTGTGTGCAGTATTAATAACTGTATGCAGTAATAATCATCGGGATGCCAGGTTGACCCTTTTACATTCCCAAGAAGCTTTATCAGGAGTGTTCTGTGTTCAAGGGTAGCAGCCAAGAAATTGTTTTTTGGAAGGGGAACAGTTTGAAAAGGCTAAGATATACTAAAGATTGGAATGAAGATCAGTGGAAAAGAGTATTATGGAGTGAGAATCCAAGTTTGAAATTTTGGGTCCAGTGGACATTATACCAATGCTAAGTAACAAATCGAATGGTGGCCTAAGACTTTTGCACAGTTCTGTAGATGACAAATATTCATAGACTAGCCAAGTGCTTTTTCCCCACACCTGCCACATGTCATATAATCCTTTCCAGCAGCCACTTCTGCATCTGTATCTCTCCTGCCTGCCACTGGCTCTTCTTCTTCTCTTTCCCTTTATACCTTTTTGTGCATACCACTTTATTTACTCTTGCCCCTTCTTCTCGGCGAAGACTGCTCTGAAGATAATGGCTCCAGGAGAGGGCAGACCATAGAAGTGGCCTTTAAGGAGCAACAATCCACTTATCCTTCCCTCTCTCTCTCTCGCTATCTATTACCAGAGGTGGAGGGTTCCATTTGAAACGCATGTTATTTCCTTATTAACCTCGTGCACCCATGACTTCCCTGTAGCCATCACTGCTAGCACTTTTCTTTTGCATGTGGAATGGCCTGTTCAGTTTTATTATCTGATGCTGTGAAGTTATTTGCTTTCTGTGCTGCTGCCTTTTTTTCCTTTTAGTCATTCCTGGTTTCTGTTAGAATCTCATCCTGCTCACTTTTGTTTAGGACCATTTCTAGGTTTTTCGTCTGTGCTTGTCTCGCTATTGCTTTACTTTCCTGATTCATCTCACCTGTTGATTGTTAGCTGCACTACGCAGGCCAAAGCTTGAGAATGGACAAAAACGACATTCAAAAATATGGATGTTAGTGCCCGTGGAAATGAAAACTTTGCATTAAAAAGGTATCACTCTGGTAATCGCTGCTGTGCCTTCAGGCTTTATTGAATCCTTACAAATGTGTAAATGCTTGTGTTGAAGCTTGCTGTCATGCCTCATGCCTCCTCACTCACCCTGCTGGACTCGGTTTCAATGGATTCACAGCACACACACCCCCAGCCAAGTCCTCACACTCTGATTCGCCTACGTATTAATCCGTATTCATTGGTATTGGTGGTTTTTGCTCACCTGTTCTTTTCTGCTTCTTTTTAGTTCCACATTTGGAGTACCTAGGCAATCTTTCTCTTGTCAGTTTGCCTAATTTGCCTTGACATTTCGAATCCATGACTGTGTTCGACTATGCATTTGGATTGCTTTCTCCTCTGTGTAATTCTATCTCACTCTCTTCCTATGCCCCCACCTATGTGTAAATATAGTTTCGGATTCATTTTCCTCACTCGTTTATTAAGTTACTCTTCTTGTTTTCCTGTCTCTTTCTTTCTACTTCTTCTCTTTTGCTGACTGAAGATGCTCTGGGTGACCATGCTACATAGCAAGCTTACTAATCACCGTCAGGGGAAGGAGAGCTATTCTCCAAGGGAGGTCCTTTAACAAATGTCAGGCTGGAGAAGAGGGAGAAATTGCTTTCACTACAGTTTCAACATCAGAGAAACCCAGCCAGGCCAGTGCTGGGGATTATAAAAGCACTCCACTCTTAAGCATGTGCGCTCCTGTGACTCCAGCAAGCCTCTTTTGTTCCAGTTGGGCGAAAGTGTCGGTGAGCGTCGTCCACATGAATATAATTAGATCCCATTGGTTTTGGCGAGGGGACCAAGGAGTCGAGGTTAACGCATGGTTGTGCACAATTCACTTTGTTCAACTCCAAAACTGCCGCTACACTGCGAGGACCAACAAAATACTTTGGCATTTATGCACCGCTCTGGCAATAGTCATCTTAAAATGGTGAGTTCATATTGCACATCATCTTGGCAAATAAAAACAGCCTATTCCGTAAAAACGCTATTTGCAATAAACAGTTATCACAGACTCCCGCTGCAGAGTAAAGTGCCCCATTCTGCAAGGAGTGATTCAAAAGCCTTCAAAAGCTTTGTAACCAGAAGGCAGCCTTGAAGCCCATGGTTGGCTTATTGATCGACTATTGAGCCAGCTGAACGACTTCAAAAGAATGAAGCATGAGCTGGTCCTTTTGATTTGTTTACTAAATGAACCACACGACCTTCCGGAGCTCGCCCTTTCATCCCATCAATCATCGTAACCCATCACCAGGATTTACCGAAGGCACATATGCTTCACACGGTTAATTAATCCGTCAGACTTTTAACCTTCTCATTAGGGACATTGTGTACTTCTTGAGAACGATGCTACCAGAAATAGAAAGCCTTTGTACTTTTGCATTTTATGTAAGCTATTTGTGGATGGCAGCCTCCAGACTGCATACATAAATCTGCAAAAGCTTTAAGTCAGCCCGCAGAGGTCTGCGATCAAGTCCGTGTGATCAGATCTTTTTTGACAATGTCACAAAAATGATGGCATTTTACATGGGATGGATCTTCTGTTGAAACAGCAGGATTGAGATTTCAGACCGGCTTTCCTTTGGGGTCGATAGACAGCATGGAAACAGAAATATAGCCAGAGCATTTGTAAATAATTGTATATAGCTTTACATAGTAGAGCAGGTCAATAAAAATAAAGTCCAACTATCTTTAAATAAAAAAAACAGTCAGGAATACAGGAAAAGGGCCAAAATACAGACTATCAATATATCACAAAGAACAAAGGCTAGGTGAAACGCACTAGATGAATACTTTGCATCGATACTCTAGAACATGACACATTTATCAATTGCTTTCAGATGGTACTGATCAGTATTCCCGTGACCTTATCCTTATGTGCCGGGAATTGTAGTTTCTGGCAGCTGTGTTTGTAGGCTGTGGTGTGTTATGGGAAGTGAAGTTTACATTTACATGTATGTCATTCAGGAGACGCCCTTATCAAGGCCCAACAGTGGCAGCTTGAGATTTGGGTCAGAGTGGGATTTGAACCCTGGACCTTCTGGTCCATAGTCCAGCACCTTAACCACTAAGCTACCACAGTCCTACAAGTTCTGGTTCATAGTCTGGAAATTCCTGACACATACATCTTAAGTCCTTTTGCTGTGTTCGTGTGTGTTTTGGGGGGCATTGCGTTGTCTGTATTATATGTCGGAGTCAGTGTTTAGTACAGTGTTCTCTAACTTGCTGCTTTTATTCTGCAGAGTTAAGTAGCATTTTGTTTTAAAATGTAAACGTCTTGGTGTTTGGACAACACATAAAACAGTCTTGTTTGTAAAACACGATGTAGAGAATAGTATTTGGTTCCAACGGTAAAAATGCAGAGCATAATTAATTAGAATTTGCTCTCTATAAGTTGCCAGTTGTTATTACTAAGTAATTACAAGTTATTACATTCTTTATTAGCAGAGTCTACTAAAATGGAATTACCATTTTGTTTTTATGCCGTCATTACCACATTCCTTGTCATAGGTTCACACACTGCTACATTGCTTCATTTAAACATACATTACGGCATAAAATTGGCGTTCATAACAGAGATTAAAGATTATGTAAGCCTCATTTCTGCAACTGCCCTCAAATATGTGAGTGTCAATATCACTACACGTAGTCTTGTGTAAAATGGATCCGGAGATCTCACAGACTGGCTAAAGGGTGTTATTACATTTGAAGCCGAAAAAGACACCAATCAAAGGAGGTCACCCAATTCAGAAGTCTTTGATTGGCTGGGAAATAACTGGCCAAGAAGCTTAGCAGAAGGTTAAGCAAGTAATTTAAGAGGGGAAATGACACGCATGACTGTTTTTCTGGGTTTTTAATCAGAGAGGAAAAAGCACATCATAATAACAATAATTTGTTTCATAGATAATAACCATCCCCAAAACTCTTATGCTTATGAGCCGAACTTAATTATGCATTATGTTGTAATTGCCTCAATAACAATTGTTAGTTGTTTTAATAATGCAAGCATGTCCTCAGTTTGTTCTGGCATCACATATACAGTACTGTGCAAAAGTCTTTGGCCACCATTAGATTAGATATGCCATTGTTTTAACACATTTAGCGATATTTCTCAGAAGAAAGAAGCAAAACAGTTTCTATCAGCTGCAGTGGCAAGTATTGAGTATGACCTCCCCTTACATTTAAGCAATAGCAGAGTAAAATATGCAGATTAATCGGGATGCCAAGTTGACCCTTCTACAGGCAGAAGAAGCTTGCTCAGGAATGCGGGTGAAAAGGCTAAGATATGCTAGAGCTCCCAAAGGTTGGAATGAGGATCAGTGGAAAGGATTATGAATTGACAAATCCATGTTTTTGGGTCCAATCGTCGACCACCTTATGGTCGTTATAGCGTTGCTAACACAACACATGTAAAGATGGCCTAAGACTTTTGCACAGTAATGTACATTCTGCTTATGTTGTGACATCAGCAAATGTTTTCTCTCCAAAAACAGACCTGTCATTGGACCGTTTTGCGGATCATATATTTCTGTGTGCAAAAAATAACATCCCTTCAAAGAGCATAATCCTATTCTGCACAATCTCACATCTTCAAAGGACGTAATCCGAGGAGGATTGTAGGACGCCCGGCGTGCAGTCGCCTCCTCTGAGGTGTCCTTCTATTAACACAATTTTTAATGTTTCTCTTGTGGGGGGACATATGAACCGAAACTACGCAAAAGTGCCAAAGATTTATACAGGTTCATTTCCACCTCCTTCAGCACCGCACAGGGGGTTCTTGGCGTGACCTTGGCAGGATGCCCACTCCTAGTGCGTGCAGCAGCAGTACTGAACACCCTCCATTTTGTTGGCAATTTTTCCAGCATTTCACTCACATGAACAGACCTGTCTTGAGTAGAACGTGTGTCCGTTTATAGAAGCCAATCCTCCGAACTCGTCTTATTTATTAGAGGCATTAGGGTTTACACAATGTTCTTGCAGAAAGGGAAATGCTTTGTCAGTGTGTTCAGTGAGTAAGCTGTGTGTTTTTAGCTTTGGTAGAACATGTTTGTATAATATTACAACTAAAATAAATATCAAGCCACATTTTTTAGCAATACAGCTATCAAATAATCATGTACGATGACATTCTAGGATTATTTTTCTTGCAATCTGATTTCTAGATGAGTTTCAGACTTGAGTGTTGAGTTGAAGTCACCTGGACTACTTGTTGGTTCTTGAAGATGCTTCACCTCTCATCCGAAAGGCTTCTTCAGTCCTACAAACTGATGGCGAGTCCCAGGTTTGTTTAACCCGAATGGGGTTGGGGGTGGTCCTGAGAGTCCTTGACCCACCCTGTCAATACATGAGTCATTAGGATCACATGAACCAAGGTGTGACAGATTAGTGAATCGTTGCCCCTACCCTGCCATCACGTGAGTCATTAGAGCCACGTGGGTCAAGGTGAGAATGGGGGTTAAACCTCCTGGGAAGGGATCTTGATTAGAACAAACCTTTGAACAGAGCAGGTGGTTTACATCACCAGCTATCAGTCACCTACAAAGCAGTGGTGAGATCCCTTCCCAGGAGGTTTAACCCCATTCACACCTTGACCCATGTGACTCCAGTGACTGTAACAACCCTAAGGACTCTCAGGACCAACCCCCAAGGTCACACCCCATTTAGGGTTAAATACCTGGGACTCCCCATCAGTTTATAGAACTTGAAAAAGCCTTTCGGATGAGAGGTGAAACATCTTCAAGAACCAAGAAGTAGTCCAGTTGCCTTCAACTCAACACTCAAGTCAACTATGACCTGGATGACTGAGAACTTGCACAGACATAGATTAGTATCACAGTACTCTATTTGTCAAGGAAAATGACAAACTGTGTAATTACGTAGATCCTGTCCTTACTGCACCAGTAGCAAAAAATACAGCATAAGACAGAGACAGTGTGTGGAAGCAGTGGAATCACTGGAATCTCGTCGCTTCCACTTCAGGCAGTGTTTAGAGCTTAGTGTCGCAAACCCCTGACAAACAGAAACGAGTTATTCCAAAGTTATAATTAAGCAGATGTGTAAACGGCGAGCGAATGGTAATTAACCATGATTACTTTAATTACATATTGTTTTCTGACTAACGAGGAAAACACTGCAGTGACGTACATTACAATTTTTTTTTTTTTTTTTTTTTTACAAGAAACTGGCAGAGACCTTTTCAATCCGATAGTTCTACCCAATTATGAATTCAGCTTCCACTGAACCTTCAGCTTGGACAAAATTATTCCAGTCCACTCTCCATGTTACAGAAATAATGAACTGCTTTAGTGTTTGCGTATGCCTGAAGTGAAAATTAATACAATATAGTCTAGATAATCTGGTCTTAAAGAACCATTCGTTACTATTAGCTTTCCTACAGAACATTATATTTCCATTTCTCTTTATATCATCTGTAAAGTTTTTCAGTGCTGGGTCTGAAAGAAAGACATGCAGTGAATTTACCTAACTGCTCAATGTCAGTAGAAGGCTGTTCATAATAAGGTGCATAAGCATTATTATCCCACCATCTGGACTGTTCCAGCAGTCACATAAAGTTAATGGAAAGGCAGAAAAAACAATTTTAATCAGTTATTTCTGCAAGAAATCATCAAGCAGGCAAAAGCAAAATTCCCAATCATCCACTAAACGATACAGCAGAATTGAAAGGAACGAGAATATTAAGCAATACTGGTGTATTTAAAACAAACAAAGCCAAGAAAGAGTTCTTTCCATAGCCCTTTTTACAATTAAGCATTGTCTCAAACAATTTTAGATTATCTTCTAATTTAAGGCCAATCCTAAACTGTGTCAAGGAGAAACCTCCTAAACAGTATAAGGAAGAAACCTTGGGAGGACCAAGACTCAAAAAGGGAGCCACCCTCCATATATTAGGATTAACGAAGTTATTTAATGAATAAGTTCATAGTAATAGTTAAACAGAAACTAAATAGATATTAACAGAGAGAACATATTTAAGTGTAATAAATAAAATAAAATAACAGGTACACTAACATTTTAAAGAAAATGAAATTAAGAAGGATGTAATAAAATAGAGAATATAAAAGCTATATCGTATAAGAAATATTGAATAGAATCATTTATTTAGTTCTTGGCAGGAAAGTCCCGGTGACATGGCACCCCCAGTTGACTGGAGGACGGATAGAGTTACTGCCAAGTCAGATTTATTTACAGTGGGGCAAAAAAATATTTAGTCAGCCACTGATTGTGCAAGTTCTCCTACTTAGAAATATGAGAGAGGTCTGTAATTTTCATCATAGCTACACTTCAACTATGAGAGACAAAATGAGGAAAAAAATCCAGGAAATCACATTGTAGGATTTTTAAAGAATTTTAATTGTAAATCATGGTGGAAAATAAGTATTTGGTCACCCACAAACAAGCAAGATTTCTGGCTCTCACAGACCTGTAACTTCTTCTTTAAGAAGCTCTTCTGTCCTCCACTCGTTACCTGTATTAATGGCACCTGTTTGACCTCGTTATCTGTATAAAAGACACCTGTCCTCAGCCTCAAACAGTCAGACTCCAAACTCAACCATGGCCAAGACCAAAGAGCTGTTGAAGGACACCAGGAAGAAAATTGTAGACCTGCACCAGGCTGGGAAGAGTGAATCTACAATAGGCAAGCAGGTTGGTGTGAATAAATCAACTGTGGGAGCAATTGTAAGACATACAAGACCATTGATAATCCCCTTTGATCTGGGGCCCCATGCAAGATCTCATCCCGTGAGTCAAAATGATCATGGAAACGGTGAGCAGAAATCCCAGAACTACACTGAGGGACCTGATGAATGACCTGCAGAGAGCTGGGACCAAAGTAACAAAGGCTACCATCAGTAACACACTACGCCGAGAGGGACTCAGAACCTGCAGTGCCAGGCGTGCCCCCCTGCTTAAGCCAGTACATGTCCAGAACTGTCTGAAGTTTGCCAGAGAGCATATGGATGGGAGAAGAGGATTGGGAGAATATCATGTAGTCAGATGAAACCAAAATAGAACTTTTTGGTAAAAACTGAACTGGAGGAAGAAGAATGCTGAGTCGCATCCCAAGAACACCATACCTACTGTGAAGCATGGGGGTGGAAACATCATACTTTGGGGCTGTTTTTCTGCAGAGGGGACAGGACGACTGATCCAGATGGAACGTGGCTGGGTCTTCCAGCATGACAATGATCCCAAATACACCACTCGGGCAACGAAGGAGTGGCTCTGTAAAAAGCATTTCAAGGTCCTGGAGTGGCCTAGCCAGTCTCCAGACCTCAGCCCCATAGAGAATTTGTGGAGGGAGTTGAAAGTCCATGTTGCCCCAAAACATCACTGCTCTAGAGAAGATCTGCATGGAGGAATGGGCCAAAATACCAGCTACAGTGTGTGCCAACCTGGTGAAGACTTATAGGAAACGTTTGACAAATACTTATTTTCCACCATAATTTACAATTAAATTCTTTTTGTACCTATGATGAAAATTACAGACCTCTCTCATCTTTCTAAGTAGGAGAACTTGCACAATCAGTGGCTGACTAAATACTTTTTTGCCCCACTGTATATAGCGCTTTTTACAATGGAGCATCGTCTCAAAGCAACTTTACAATTTTAGATTATCTCCTAATATCTCCATCCAATCCCTAAATTGAGTAAGCCTAGGGTGACAGTGGCAAGAAAAAGCTCCCTAAGTGGTCAGAGTAGAGTGGGCTGGAGCTGATGATTGAAGAATAGCTTGGGTGGAGTTGTAGCGGAGGAACATCTTAGTGTGGGGTGGTACAAATAAGTAGCTGAAAGTCATATACACAAGTATGTAATATATGCATAAGCACAAGTAACTTATGCAAAAAGTTTTGCTTTTTAGCTTTTAACTTGCGCATCTGCTAACATCCAGAGTTAAAAGACCTATTATAACAGACCTTGGCTGTTACAGTGAACAGAAGTTGATAGGATGGCTTCGAAATGTACAAATTAATTAATTATCTTTCATCACTTACAGTTCCAGGAATATTATTCATTGCATATGCTGTCAGTGTTTAATGGGACACATAGAACAGCTGTCCACACCATTAAGATTTGCATTTTATAGAAAAGGACCACAGTTCACCAGTGGCTCAGGTCTCAGTTGCACTCTCTCTCCCTCCTGCTTTCTCTCCCTTCATTTTTCCTCATACTGACCATATGTTGTCCTCAGAAAAGTGTTTGAACAAATTGCCCACAAATGCCTCCGCCCCCCCACCACCACCACAACCATTTTCATGCTCCACTTCCCTCACGTGAGCGTAGCAGCTTGCTAAGGTTACACAGCAAAGTGTAGCATAATTAACACTCCGCTCTCCTCCAGCTGACTGATAACTGAAATTATCTACCGGCTACCAAATTGGAAGCGCTGCAAACAAGCTTGTAATGGTGGAGCTACATGACTGATAAATCGAATAATAATACGAGCAGTTATAAAGAGGTACGCGGTGGAAGGAGCTTGTTAGCCGTCGTGATAAGAAGGCAACACTCGGGCAAAGAAAGCACGTTTGCATCTGAGGAAGACTAGCTGAGTTTGTCCTTCTTATTACTTGGCATGAGCTAAAACCTTTTGGATTTTATTTTGACATATACTTAGTGCGGTTGCCTGGTCCCATTTTCTTGGGCGTAGAGCGCATGCGCATTATGTACCTGCAGCGCTGGCTCCAGGAGGCACTGTGGACATAACGCAAGCCTTCGGAGAGAGAGTGATACTCTGAGCAGTGTCCTGCTGGCAAACCCTGGGTCCGAGCATTCATGTGGAAATCAGTTCGCCTCGTGTGAACCGCCTAAACATTGTCGCAGGCCTGGTGTCCGATAACGTTTTGGCTATTTAGTGTTATGGCTTGCATTCTGATGAGTTGATTTCTGCCGTGACATTCGCCGGTCTCGGCCCCATTTCCCAGCCTCCTTCGGCTCGACTCCCTCCTGTGTGTGGAGAGCAAAAGACGTCTAGTGCTCGTATAATAAGCGAAAAAAGCTAAATATCCCTTTAATGAGTGTGCAGGGCTAAGAGGGTAAAGAGTCAAAATGGGTGTCAAATGTAGATTAATACATCTTGCTAGGAAAATCCCCAGCCATATTAAACAACCTATGTGATTATGGATATCTGTTTTTCAAACTGCCTATGGATGGTCAAAGGAAGTGACATTAGGGAATTTGCTTCGTGCAAGCCACATCACCCAGATGACCTCGCAGTCCCCTAAGTGCTCTACAGTGCTTGTAACTAAATTAGCTTTCATCTCTCATCTCTGACAGGCCAAGAACATGGGGTAGTTCTTGGCTAAGGAGAACCAGACAGATTAGGGAAACAAAGCTGATTTTATATGCTTTACATATGCTCATGCAATACCTTGTGCTGCCATTTGTAATTGGGTTTAATACTATCCTCGACCTTCACCTTGACCTTCTCCTAAAATAGTTGGTTACATGCTGGAACCTCATTGGTCAGACCTTGTAAGGGAATATGCTAAGCTCAGTGGATTGATTATTATTATTATTATTAGTGCACTGTGTTTGGTCCCTGTTGGCCTGTCTGAGACCCAAACATTTCCTCATAAAGCCCACAGGGTAAAAACCGAACGCATGTAAGCCGAACAAAGAATTGATTTACTTCCTTCACTAAAACGAGCTTCCCCTAAAGGGAGTTCTAGATAACTGATAGGCTGGAAGAGAAAATGCGCTTTGCTTTGTTTTATTAGGACCGTTCAAGGCTGTCCTTGTAACCAAAACGATAAACCTTCAAGACAATAATTCAGCTGTAATTATAACCGCTCATAGCTCACTCGCTTAGATACCTGTAGCTGCTACTGACAGCTGGGCGCTATAAAACGAGAAGTAATATGTTCTACATGGAGAAAATATGTGTGGATGCAAGCTAGCAAATATGGGATTGGGCAAAAATCTTTTTTTCTATAGCCCAATGCCGTGTCATTTAACGTAAATGTGAATGTTACGGGGTGGAAAACATGCCTTAAGTCACTGAAACTTTAGGGCCACTCAAATAACCCGTCTTAATGTTATATACTAAAAGTTAACGCCATTCGTTCAGACTGACACCAAGTATGATTGGACAAGAAAACAAAAAGACTACGGTTTTGGAGTGCGTTTCGTTTCTCATGTAGAGTCAAGTTACACAATTTTACACGGACACCTTTTTGCCATTTAGCCATTTTTTGTCAAAATACTGGCCATTTCTTGACTTAGATGCCAACGGGGAGACAAAAGGCGGCAACTTGGTTTAACTAAAGGTAAATACTTTAACATGAAATATGTTCACTTCTCAGTTTGCATAATGCTATTTTCTCTTTCAGCATGACAATGCAGTTACGTAGAAAGCAAGGCACATAAACACAGTGGTTTGTTTGAGTGTAGTAGAAGATCTTGACTGGCCCTCAAATCTCTAACCTCAACCCTATTCAGTACCTTTGGGACAAACTGGGACTTCACAGTTTGCAGTCCGATAACCATAGAATAACCATAATAACCCACAAGTTCTTAAATATCATCTTAAGAAACTCTATTTTTTCTTATGTAGGCCAGGTTGCATTCTACAGCTTAAACTGTACGATGCGAGACGCATTTTGAGTTTGTATTTACCCTTATTTCCATTATTCAGTTTAATCCGCTTAGAGTAAAAACATCAAACTGAGCATTAAGTTTTGATAAAATTACAATTTTCATGGTTACCTTGTCAA
This sequence comes from Ancistrus triradiatus, assembly GCA_025084515.1. Lineage (NCBI taxonomy): Eukaryota > Metazoa > Chordata > Actinopteri > Siluriformes > Loricariidae > Ancistrus > Ancistrus triradiatus. Next base: position 49,912 of record JAJAGP010000556.1, on the reverse strand, counting down.
CTCTTACAAGGTAAGCAAGTGTGAGACTATTGTAAGGTTAAGAAAACATTTAAGAACATCACGTTGTCAAGAAGATCGCTTGTCCTTGAGTGGTTCTTCAGAAGTTAAGAAAAAATGAGATAATTCTTAAGATGTAACCTTTTGCATATGAATTAATTTAAGGAAAAAAGAAAATAATTGTGAAATCGGTCCCTGCCGGAGTTGCAAAAACTTCATAAGTCAGTGTTATTCTCCATAAACTTTTTTATTTCTTGCGCTGCACCAAAGAGGGCTTAAACTAGCGCTGCGTTCGCGTCCTTGCCAACTTTGGGGGCATTAACGCATGATTATCTGATCTTACTGCCATCGGAGCCACTTTAGCACCACTGTGTGCATCTTACGCTAATTGAGTGTTAATTTGGCAAGAATCTGAATTAATTATATGACATGTCATACTCATTAGAGATTCCCAGATGCAAGTCATGAAGCTCACAAGTACATACAGCTCATTAGCACTTCATTTCCACTGGGCATTGTGCAATACTGTGAGTGAAAGGTGTGTGTGTGTGTGTGTGTGTGTGTGTGTGTGTGTGTGTGTGTGTGTGTGTGTGTGTGTGGTTAAAAGAGGGAACATCAATAAAAAGGCCAGTTGATAAGTTGCATGCACAGGCACTTGTTTATGATTGTGAGTGTGTGTTACATAAACTGGACAATAGCATGACAGTGTGCTTCTGTAGGCTGCTCTGGTGTAATGAGGACCTCTGAATGTTACATAATGACCTGGTCTTAGCCTTAGATGTTCTGTCCACATAACACGTCGTTCACTGGAACCTCAGTTCCCATCATTAATTCGTTCCAGAAGCCTTGTCGAGAACCAAAACGCAAATTTTACCCATTAGGAATAATGTCAATTAAATTAATCTGTTCGCCTCTATAAGGCATTGTGCGTTAATGAAGATGTATTGTTCAGGTGCTCCCTGATTTACGATGGGGATATGTTCCGACAAATCCATCATAAGTTAAATGGATCATGAACTGAGGAGTTTAATATAGTCTATGCTGTTTCATAGCGGAGCCGATTACACATTAACACTTACATTAATCTACTGTATAGTTGGGCAAAATCATTAACATAAAGCTTATTTTATAATAAAGTGTTGAAAACATGTCATTTTATTGACTAGTGGATTGAAAGTGATAAGCAAAACACTTACTCTATTGGTGAATTCAGGGCACTAGCTGCTCTCACTAACTGCTCAGCCTGAAAGCCAAGAGGAATCAATTTCTCAAAACCTTTTTAGGACACATGGAGACTTATTTTCACTACGGATACAGTACTGTAGATGTAAAAATAAAGAAATACACGATAAACACAGCGGAGATCTGCACTGAGCGAGAGCTGTTGTGAATCTGAGTCACTGAATACCTGTGTACTGAATCGTGAATCATGAATCTTGAATCAAGTATTGCACAATAAAGACAAATGGCCATTGGTGCTGAAAGTGGTGTCAAATAAGCCAAATAAACAAACAAATCCTTTGAGATTTCTGAGGAAATGATGTCAAAATGTGACGTCTAAATAAAACTGAATAGAACTAGCCATAGATTCATTTGTACTGGTGGCCGATGTGAAATTAAAAAAAAAGGAAAACATTGCCTCAACTTAAATAGACGTTCTTTTCTATCTTGGGCAAACCAACTGTCCATGTTCTGTACTGCTCCTTCAATATCTCATAGCAGTGAGTCAGCAGGACCACGTCACCCATAATGTCAACTGCTGTAAGTTCAGCTTAGACATTAGAACTGAATGTTATGTTAATGCTAAAGGTAACACGGGTCGGCCGTGCTGTGAAAATGCCTCGGACTTCAATGAAAGCACAGTAAGAAGTAATATGACACACACATATCAATCGGTCTTTTATTGGTAATTAGTCGGCTGACTGGCTTTTGGGAAATTGTCACAGAGTTGTCTCCGTGGGTAAGGGGATTAGCGAGAATAAGAGAAAATGGCTTCCATTCTTATAATCTTCCCATATTCCACGGGGCCACTTTAGGCTGACGCGAACAGCTGCTCCAAGAGATAACTCCAGCAGCCAAAGCTTCTCACAGAGGCCCAGACAGATGCCACCCAGGCGGCAGCTACTGTCACAGTCGATCTCCTGCTATGACCAACCCTGCTCCCGGTCAGGTCGACACCCATCTTGCCAACCGATATAAATATGGTGATGAGCCAGGTAGCTGTAGGGGCTTTAGTTTACAACGCTCTCTTATTTTTTATCTGCAGAACTTCTGGGTCACAATGGAGAGGGCTGAAGTGGTGTCATTTCTTTATGAAGGGTCCTAGTATGGGCCACGTCTTTTTGGGAGCAGTGGGCAGAGCAACGTTTGTGCAACAAGTGATCTTTTGAGTTAGAAGCCCTAACAGACTAGGATATGAAAATTGAATTGGCAAGTTGAAGGAGGAAAGTCAGACATTTTCAATTGTAGAGTTTGATTAGGCTCAGCCTTAGTTTGTTGGTTTTTCTTTTATTTCCCAATTCTGATTCAGGTGCCACTTCGAGTATCCTATTGCAGCAATAATGTAACATGGGTGCTAATTAGGACTATGACTAAAGTCCTTCCTTTTGGGGACCTTCTCAAGCCCAGCACCTGAACCCAACCCCCACCATCCCTTGACACAAAACGTAACAAGATAACCAACAGAGCCATGAGAACAGTGTTTGAAAACATGCAGCCTTATTAAACCCCTGCACTTGCAGCAGATTACCACTAATAATGGTGGGACTGTGTGCGAAGGCACTGCTGGGACTCAATCCCAGGTGTCCAAGGTGGTGGACTTTCACTAGCCAAGCACTATAATGCATAAGACCAAACATTATCCCTGCATAATAAACACAGATCATGTCAAGGCATTACATAAACACAGCAAATTCAAACTTTTATGATCAATAAAGATCTCCCAGAGACAAATCCCTCACACCTGAGCTATTACAACGCTCAACCAGTGGAAAGAGGCAATGAGAGAAAAGAAAAAGATGTGACGAGGAGTAGAGCAAAGCCGGAGGACTGTTACTGGGTAAGATGGTAGGAGAGGAAAGAGATAAGGCAGATTAATGGGAGATAGTGAAATGAGTTAATAGAGAAGGCCACAAATTGGGGGATGATGACAGAACAGAGAAAATACCAGGAGACACACAGGCTTGAGCAGGTCTTAAAACGGAATGTATATTATACAGCAAAGGAAAGCACACTGTAACAAAGACGTACACCAAATACGCAACATACACAAAAGAACGCAACAGAGTGTATACGAAAGGACCGGAGCCTTTGCATAAAAACAACAACTCGAACATCTAAGCAGATAAAAGCACCTTTAAGCATCAGAGGCATCAGATCCTGTTCTGTTCTCGCTTCATTACCACAGCAACAGCGAACGAAGGAACCACCATCTCTGTTCTATTTCAATTCTGGTTTCCCATGGCAACCATTTGACACGTTGAATATTCTGGTTTGGGGGGTATGCATGTGCGGAGCGTTGGTGTGAGCGCCGGGCACAAGAGGACACCTGGAAAGGAGTGCGTTCGCCATGCAAAACAGCCCAACGTCGCGTTCGCTTTCAACGGGCTTACTTAAATGATGACAAAGAGACGCAGAAACGCTCCTCACAGAATGCAACCGGGGTTCTGATTGTCTAGTAGTTTGAAGAAAAACAAATGTAAGGCCTTGCGTCATTCAGCTTCTATGAAGCTTCGGGCGAAGGGATGCTAGTGTGATATTTGCTTTAAACTTCCTCCCTACCGTTTCAAATCCCTCAGTGACTGCAAGCTGTTCAGGCCCCGAGGCAGCAAAGCAGCCCTAAAACATGGTGCTGCTTACTTCACGCCTCACATTAGGAATGAGGCTATGATGTTTCTCCAAACACAGAGGTACCCGTTTGTCGACAGAACAGTGGCCAGGAAGCACTGCGGAACATCCAGGTGGTCAAACCCTAAAGTTTGTACCTTTTGCTCCTATTCTGATGCTGGACATCAGGAACGATGGCATCTTTGTCATGTCGCTGTTGGACAGACCTGCAGAGATACCTGCCTGAGATTGCATGTCCTCACTGTTTCTGATTGCAGTGGCCTAGCGGTTAAGGTACTGGACTATGGACCAGAAGGTCCAGGGTTCTGATCCCACCTCTACCAAGCTTCCACTGTTGGGTACTTGAGCAAGGCCCTTAGCCCACAATTGCTTGAATTGTAAGGTTGTACCAGTTGTACGTCGCTCTAGATAAGGGCGTCTGCCAAATGCGGTGAATGCAAATACAGCCATTCATGCTGACATAATGCAGCAGATGGTCTTGCACTTATGGGGCCATTTAGTCCAACATTGAGGAACCAAAAGGAATTATCTTTCCGGTTGTGGAAATATCATCAGGGCTTCCCGAACAACAAACCTGTTGGGACTGTGTTTATTTAGTTGGCACATTTTTGTCTTGATTAACCCGCCAGCAAACTTTATTGTTCTGCAATAAAGTTACACTGTGGGGCTCTAACCACCCCAGTGTTTCAGTTTGTAAAACGTATAGCGCTCGTGCATCGATTACCATATAAGGCATTGTAATACTTTAGCACTGATAAACACTAGTTACTGTCATGACTTCCTACTGTCATGATAAACCATTAACACCTGAAGCACTTTGGACAAAGAATAATCCAGGCTAGATTCTTGATTCCCGTGCAGGTGTATCACTTTGCATCTAATCATGCCTGTAATGCAGATAATGTGAGGCGATCTAGAGCCGAGTACATCACCCTGACACGGACGTCTAAAGCTCTTTTCCCTGCTAAGAACACGATGCACTTGTCTAGCAAGGTAAATACTCTTTTTTTAATTTCTGCTCTAGTCTGAAAGCTGTTTTTGAGTTGTAATTGAGTTTTGAAATGATGTCTTGCTAGGTCTGTTGACCCTCACGTCACTCACCATCGTCTGTCCTCGGGGCTGATCATGCCTGTCTGGTTTGTCTGGGTATAGTCTTTGCCAGAATAGCCTTGACCTGGCCCGATGTCTGTGCGGTTTGTCGCCAGCGAATTGTAAGCTCGTTAGTTTCATCTACGCTCAATCCTCAGTTGAGATGAGACTAATTAGACTAGGTTTATTTGAAGGATTTGGCACTGGCTTGGTACAGATTAAACACTGTTTTCTAAGCTGTATTTCATTGTTATCCATAACCCACAGTCTGATGTTGTTAATGACCAATTTGTGCATGTGTGTGGAATGCAGAAGAAAAAGGGATGTCGGTTCAGCTTCCTGCAATTCCTTCATTAACCTGCTCCACCAACGCTGGAGAGCCTACCAGGTTTGTCCTCTTATTACTGGGATCAACAGCAGTAGTCGAGGCTTAATATCTCTTTTATTTTGTCAAATAACTAACAGCGTTTTGGCCAAATCTCTAAAATCAGATTCTTGACCCTGGCAATGAACACTTTTGTGATTTTGTCGGGAACAGGTGGCACTGTGTACATTCATGAGCCATACCTAGACGAAATGAAGAAATGCCAAGATGCTCTGCAGAGGATTTTTCAGTGGCAGAAATTGAAACCATAGTCAGATATGTGTGAGCTGTGTGCGATTCTCAAGCAGAATTTGCTGTTTGCCCTGGGCATATACATTTATATTATCAGGTCATGGCACTCAGGAGTGGGCTGACTCTCAGGCCAGGGCGTAATAAAGAATATATCTTTTTCAAAAACTCAGAAAAGATCTTCACCATTGCAGGAACTCTGCAGGTATAACCTTGTGGTTTCATTATTGGTACATATAGCTTATGTACACGGGCACCATTACCTAAAAACCATAGGCTGCTACTTGCCCCAAGGTTTCAGTCGTCCAAAATGTGCCACATATTGGCCATGTTTCTCCACTGCCATACAGAAGTAATGGGAAATGCAGTTTCGGCACTAAGCTCATAATATACAGGTACGTCCCAGATAACGTTCGTTCGGAGAGCGTCCGTGGTTCAATAAGGTTCTTCTTATAACCAGAACGGTTATATTTCCGATAGTTGACATTCACTTTCAAAGCTAAGGCTTACAGATATCAGGCAATGGCAATATCTTGACTACACCCCTGTGAACAGGGCTTTTCTGTAAATCTCAAGATCAATGCGCTATCTCCAAGCTGCATTTGAGTAAATCTAAGAAGACGTCCCGAAAAACGCCTAGCAGTAACGCTGTCGGGCCTGCTATTAATGCATTGCAGTAGCGAAGGCTGTCACGCTGTCTAAATATAGCGCGTCTTCTTCTGATGAGATTGATAGTAGATTCAGCAATGCAGGGCGCCTTTTTTCTCCAAGGATAGAAGCACAGCGCTTGTTCCAGGCCTCCTTTTTTCATAAGTTTTATTGCGCGCGGTCTTAACAACAGATGTGCGCCTGATGAGATGAGAAGCAATTGGCAAGGACGTATCGTTATGGGGTGAATGGTCCCCAGATTAACATCGGCTCTGGAGTTGCGTGCAGGCTGGCTGGCTGGCAATCAAGCACTTTCTGCCTGTGGTGATGATGTATCATGCGTTCGACAATGCCATTCGGCTTTTCATACAAACAGGCAAGAGCCGACACTGTGCCTTTCCAACTAAAATTAGCACGCGGTCTTGTATCGCGAGGCCAGGCACACGTATTTACCTTGAGGTTGACGCAGTAACCTTGGAGGTCGACCAATTTGGGACCGGTTTGGCAGGGCTGATGTCAGCAGTCAGAGAAACGTGCACTGTCCACTGTTTTTCGGTTCTCTGTCTCTGACAGATCACACCGTGACTCGATGGGGAATGAGCTGGCACACAGTTGGGTAGCCTGTTTACTCAGTGGATCTAATCCGTCCAACAAAAGACAGAGAGGCAGAGGGTGCTGCGGCTTTACTGTTGACCCAGTTGTGGCTGCAGAAGCCATGAGATGCAGAAATAACCAGTCTCCTAGTATGATGGCTTCAAACCAGAGTGAGGCTTTGTCTGCTCTGAGGTTTGACTCCATGACTTTAGTTTCATTCTTAGATTTATCAAAGGTTGGGTCTCTTTTTGAGTCTTGGTCCTCCAAAGGTTTCTTCCTCATAACACTTGCGCTATATAAATAATTCTGACTTGACTTAAGTAAAATTAAAATACTGGAAAGACACTTGCTGGAAAAAAACTTTATATAAATGGCTTGAAAATATATTTTGTTTGATTTTTAGTCTTGAGCCAAAATGAAAAAAATGGGGGAAAACTATAATTTATGTTCATTTGTGCCAAAGAGGAGTTGCAAGGAATCACTTTAATCTTTTGGTCTGTGTCAGTCCAGGTCGGGGCTTGCAGTTTTTCTTAGATACTCATAGGGGTGACTTTGGGAACCACTCTCCTAGTAGAACCATGGGACGTCCTCTGGATTTGGAGCCCTTCTCTTTGCGTATAACTGCCATGAGCTTGCGACCTCAGAAGCATGGCCCTATTCCCAATCCACTGTGTATTGGGCAGCATGCCGGTGTACAGCACTTGCCCCGGAGAGGGTGTCACCAGGTGCCATGCTCTTGTAGGTAGTTTCACAAAAGCGTGCGCCATCCGAGATCTTTGGCAGACCCTTACATGGGAACTTGGTAGTGATAGGAAGCTAAGAAAAAAAAATCTGTCGAGTCTCACATAACGTGGCACTGCTCCGTGCTTTGGCTTCGGCAAAGTGAGTGGGTGCTCGCCGCGCTTTGTCAGTGCATTTCATATGCGCACATTTTGCACCGGGCAATTCCAAGCGAACACGCCGTACTAACGCAGTTAACGACCCTAAAGTTTTGCCTATGAGCTGTAGTTTTGAATATTTGATCTACTCTCTACTCTTTTTTTTTTTTTTTTTTACCACCCCCTGCTTGAGTCAGAGGAGCGGAGGAGTTTGCATTTATTGTGCACTGGGCTGACATAACACATGCACGCCCAGGAATTCTGTACAAGTGATTAAAATGGCAAACTTTTTTCCAGTGGATTATAGAAGCTTATATGAGCATAAACAGGCTATGTAGACAAATGTTTGTGGACACCCCTTCTAATTCCTGAGCTCTGCTATTTCATCAATGCTCACTTGTAACACACATAACATAAAGCAGACATTTCTGGATTCTTCGTAGACAAGCGGTGGCAGACCACAGTGCCTCAGGCACATATTAGAGGTGTCCAAAAAGTCAGTCCATCAAATTTCTGTCAATAGAGAATTGGTTTGACATGCTCGATTGAGAACTTGGCTGGCTCGCTTAGAACCATGCCCTCAACTCCAGACTTATCAGATGCCTTGAAAATGCACTGGAAGGTAAAAGTTACCCTGGTGTTATTGTCTAACATCAGAATCCAACCTCACAGTCATGTTCCCAAAACCTAGTAGAAAGCTCTTTTGTGCACCAAAGGTAAGGTCCATACCCATGTTTTGGATGGACTTTTTAACAGCCATATTATTGATTTATTAGGTCTTCCTTTCTCTCCTCGGCCTTAAGTATTTGAAAAGTCCTATATTAATACAACTTTCCAATGCAATTCTGATCAAGCAACATGCTGTTCACCCAGTATTTGTGAATCAGTAGACAGGAGAATTAATTTATGTTGAAGGCTTTTTTTAAGCAGGTAGATTGCACCAGACATTCCCGTCAATGAACACAGCAACGACAGCCATGGCAGCACCCCCTGGAGGTGCCAATCATTTATTTAACATTGCACCAAGGTTCCTGGAGAAGTGCCCAATCATCACAAAGCTCTGGCACCCATCACAATGACAGCTGCTGCTTTTCCAAGACTTTCTGTCAAAACGCACCACCTCGGCATCTGGTCTAAGCTACCGGGGGATGTGCGCTTCTGAGACCCCGCGGTTCAGTGGTGAGCACCTGTTGCTCTGGACCTTGGTTCAAATCCAGGACTAGTGTTGAAAATGAATTACACTGAGTTACACGGAGTTACAAATTGAACTTTATATCGGATCACATTGCAGTCATAATAACAATAAGTGTGTGCTAATTACTCCTGGTACTTTTGTTCATAGGAAAGTGGAATCCATGTCTAAACCCTGCACGGGACTGTGGTGGACTTGTGGTTAAGGTATTGGACTGGCATCTGTCAGATGCTGCTACTGCTGAATTGGAGGAGAAGGTCACACTAAAAACCTCCCACTGTAGCCTGTAGAAACTGTTTTTGTGATTATTACTATTTTTTAATATTGCTCAGATATTTTCTGGTTGTGTTCTAATAAAGAGACTGCGAAATAGTTACGTATGGTCATTCTACAGTTACTAAAACAACGAATCCAATGGTGGCATAAGACTTATGCACAGTACTGTAATGCTTCCTACGTGGGTCTCTACAAGGACTGGATTGCTATCACTACACATGAGACTGAGAAAATTCTCTAGTCAGAAAAGTGAGTCATCAACGAGTCACTCTCACACAGGAGCAAGCATATTCAACAAGCAAAAGAAGTCAGTGATTATGATTTGTCCGTATTAAATACTGCAATTCACATGGACGGGCTTTGCAGTCTCCCCCCCCCCCCCCCCCCCCCCACCCCCCCCCCCCCCCCCCCCCCCACCCCCCCCCCCCCCCCCCCCCCCCCAATGGAAAAAGACTTTCAAGGCTTCACGCTCGGAGAAAATGTCACATTCTCTCTCTGCTTCAGCCCTTCGCTCTTCCTGGCTTCCAGGGCGCATGAAAAGATAAAACTATTTGCGCTGAATAACCCTTATCTAACGCTTTTCATTAGGAGCAAAAGCGACACAAATGAGCGGCCATAATAAGGCCTGAATAAACGTTCGGCCTTTCTTTTCAAACCAAAGGGACGCTCTGGTCACCTTAATTAAGCCCTGTCAATTAAAAGAGCAATTATGATCCACCAGCATTCATATGTTAAACAGGTGACCTAAACAAAAGGCCCGGAATGACCTCGACAATAGGGAGGGACGGCGGAACAAGAGCGAGTTAGATCAGGATAGCCTAAAATGATAGGGATATTCAAAAGCTTAAATAAAGGCCTTGTGCTGCAGATCAAACCCGGAGAAAGTCTGTTTGGCGCTACAGAAGCTCTCTCGGCCATACCCATTAAAAGTACTTCACACAATGTTTGGGACCACTCATGAGCTTATGAAGATATTGATTATTTATTTACATCTGCACATGCCGGATAAATGGGCAGGACCTGAGGGATTTTGACAAGGGACAACTCAGGTCTGGGTTGGAGTGTAGCCAAAACAGTGATCTGAGGAGGCAGTAAGGTTCGAAGCAGAAGAAGGGCTTACAGTAAGTACTGGCTATTGTAGAGTCACCCAGCTGTGTATGGGGTTGCATTGCCGCACTCCGGGCATCCCAGTCACCAACAATGGGCATGCAGGCATCGCAGCTGGACTTTGGAGTAATGAATGAAGGTCATCTTGTCCAATAAGTCCCGATTTTTACATCATATGGACAGCTGGGTACATGTGAGCCAATTACCTGACATCCAAGCCGGTGGACAGAATATGAAGGACTGGGCGATGTTTTGCTGGAAAACCCTGGGTGTGGGCATTGTTTGAAACATGCCACCTATCTAAGCATGACTGTGAGTCAGGGTCTTTGAGCAGGGTCATGCAGCCTGCCATGCTGCTCACATTGTTTGGGGATGGTTTAAGGAACACCACGAAGACTTTCCCATTTGGAGCTTCTTTGCAGGAGAAAAGCAAGTCTGATTCACAGCACTTAAAGGATCTGCTGCTGTCTCGTTGCCAGATAGATCAGGGCACCGCGTAGAGTCTTGTAGAGTTCATGCATCCGTGGGCGGGAGCTGTTTTGGTTGCGCACATCCAACTGTGGGAAATCTGTACAGCCCTCGAGCCCGAAGTATTATTTAATTAAGCATTTAAACTCTGCGCTACGGCCGACGAAATTGTTTTTTGAATGAGCAGCCCATTTGACCTCTTGTGGCTGTGTCAACAGCGCAACATCCGGCAAATCTATCCACTAGAAATCAGTCAAGTATGGGCCTAATCAAGAAATTGGTCATCATCTTTATTAGTTTTGCATGAATAATTAAAGGGATTCAAAGTGGAATTCCCTCCTTTTTGCAAGTCCCACATCGTTCCAGTGTCTGTTATCCAGGAGTGCACTATCACTCTTCCGCGTTACTCTCAAACGCAGTTTCTGTTTTCCAAAACTGCAAATTTAGTTGTGTACAGTCCAAACCTTGGATATGGCAAAATATGTACAGTATGGCTCTCCACAAGGATCCTCTGAGAGTGCTTGCTAGATAGCTCCCTAGTTTACTGGTCCATTAAATAAAGCAACACAGTATCATTTTATACACAGCTGGATGTTATATTTGTACACACTGTGGTGGCCTAGTGGTAAAGGACCAAAAGGTCCAGGGTCCACATCCAACCTCTGCCACTGTTGGGTCCTGAACCCACACATGCTTGGATTGTCAGATACAGTGGTGTGAAAAAGTGTTTGCAGCCTTCCTGGTTTCCTATTTTAGCCACACCCAGGCCTGATTATTGCCACATAGGACCTGCCTGACAAAGTGAAGTACACCAAAAGATCCTTAAAAGCTACACATCATGCTGAGATCCAAAGTAATTCAGGAACAATTGAGAAAGAAAGTCATTGAGATCTATCAGTCTGGAAAGGGTTACAAAGCCATTTCTAAAGCTTTGGGACTCCAGCGAACCACAGTGAGAGCCATTATCCCACAAATGGCAAAGTCATGGAACAGTGGTGAACCTTCCCAGGAGTGGCCGGTCGACCAAAATTACCCCAAGAGCGCAGCAAACAACTCATCCAAGAGGTCACAAAATACCCCACAACAACATCCAAAGAACTGCAGGCCTCACTTGCCTCAGTTAAGGTCAGTGTTCATGCCTCCACCATAAGAAAGAGACTGGGCAAAAATGGCCTGCATGCCAGAGTTCCAAGACGAAAACCACTGCTGAGCAAAAAGAACATTAAAGCTCATCTCAATTTTTCCCGAACACATCTTGATGATCTCCAAGATTTTTGGGAAAACATTCTGTGGACTGTCGAGACAAAAAGTTGAAGTCTTTGGAAGGTGTGTGTCCCATTACATTTGGCGTAAAAAGAACACAGCATTCAGAAAGAGAACATTATAGCAAGAGTAAAATATGGTGGTGGTAGTGTGATGGTCAGGACCTGGAAGACTTGCTGGGATAAATGGAACTATGAATTCTGCTGTTTACCAAAAAATCCTGAAGGAGAATGTCCGGCCATCTGTTGATGACCTCAAGCTGAAACGAACTTGGGTTCTGCAGCAGGACAATGATCCAAAACACACCAGCAAGTCCAGCTCTGAATGGCTGAAGAAAAAAAAATGAAGACTTTGGAGTGGCCTAGTCAAAGTCCCGACCTGAATCCTATTGAGATGCTGTGGCATAACCTTAAAAAGGCCGTTCATGCTGGAAAACCCTCCAGTGTGGCTGAATTACAACAATTCTGCAAAGATGAGTGGCCAAATTCCTCCACAATGCTTTAAAAGCCTCATTGGAAGTTATCACAAACACTTGGTTGCAGTTGTTGCTGCTAAGGGCGGCCCAACCAGTTATTAGGTTTAGGGGGTAATCACTTTTTCACAGGGCCATGTAGGTTTGGATTTTTTTCTCCCTTAATAATAAACACCTTCATGTTACGAAACACTTAAGTGTGACAAACATGCAAAAAAAATAGGAAATCAGGAAGGGGCAAACACTTTTTCACACTACTGTAGTACAAATTTAAAGTTGCTCTGATTAAGGGTGTCGGCTAAATGTAAATGTGCTTGTTTATTTTATATTCATAATGTCTCTTCCCCTCTCTGATTAGGAGCCTGGTTCTGGACCTGAGTCATGGCCACCAGTCAGTGGAAGGTCCCTGCTGACTCAAAGCGTTGGAGCTGAAGAATATTCTACCTTGCTGAGGTATGTTCCAGAGCACAGCCATTATGGCAAGTAGCATTGAGAAAGATGAACATGTAACCATCATAACCAAATCGTTTTCAATACATATTATAACACAGCTGGAGGTAATATAACGAAGTTGAAGCACCAATAATATTCTGAAGTAATACTTGGCCTGCTCTATTGAGCACGAGGTCAGTTTACAAAATCCTCCAAACACCACAGCCATGTTGATATATTTTAGCAGTTAGGGATGCCCCCATCCAATTTGTATAATGGACTTGGTGCAGATCCAGGCATATTTGAGTCGATTGGTGTTTTTTCTGCACTTGGTTTATGCTGGCAGCAAACACTAGTGACACAGTCAAGCACTGAAGCTGCAAACAACAGGCTGACCTGGTAAGGCTATGAGGTAATGGTTGTTTGGATGATTCTGTGGCATTTAGAGCTAGAAGGAACATAGATCTAAATGAAAGTAAAGACAGGTAATTATATCAGTGGCAGCCCACTAGGCCTTTGACTGGCAAGCTCAATTAATGTACGGGAAAAAAAATCTCATCTCTTGTCCTCCTAGTCTCTTCATCTTATGGTCCTGTGTAACACACATCTCATACACACACCTTTGTAACCTTGAGCCTAGTTCTGTTCCCGTTTGTTACTGAAAAAAAATCTCCCAGTCATTTAATCCACTCTCTTTCTATTACTCTGTTGTATTTTGTTGTTGTTTTTTCTCGAATTTCAACCTCATGACATAGTTAACAAACTATAAAGCAGTCGCATTATTGCTGGACCATCAGTGGAGCAGTTTTGTGGGGAGGAGAAGAGGGAACAGGGTTTTGGATGGAATGTACAACTGGACAAATATGCAGGTAACGTGGGGAGAGACAGGATCAGGGAGCAAATTAAAAAAAACTGCTGCTACTAGTATTTGTAGGCGACTCTGCAGGTTCCAAAGTCACTTCGAATAAGAGGACATGGCAACTGTGCTGCTCATTAGAAAGGCAAAGTCTCAGCCAAAACATAAGGAACAGAAGGACCGGTCAGAAACCACTTTCCTATTGGACTGTTATGAAAAATGTTCATTATCATTTCTCATAATGAGCAGTGAAAAAACTGTTTGTTGCAAAAAGTGAGGTTTGTAAGAAAATACGTTTAATTTTGGCTTCTGTTCCATTTTGGACCCGGTGTTTAATGTCATGTTACAGTGGTTGCAGCTAAACGTTTCCTGTAGCTGTTGATCAGTCCTGCACACCGGCTTGGAGGAATTTTAGCCCATTCCTCCGTACAGAACAGCTTCAGCTCTGGGATGTTGGTGGGTTTCCTCACATTAGCTGCTCACTTCAGGTCCTTCCACAACATTTCCATTGGATTAAGGTCAGGACTTTGACTTGGCCATTCCAAAACATGAAACTTATTCTTCTGTAACCATTCTTTGGTAGAACGGCTTGTGTGTGCTTAGGGTCGTTGTCTTGCTGCATGACCCACCTTCTCTTGAGATTCAGTTCATGGACAGATGTCCTGACATTTTCCTTTAGAATTCTCTGATATCATTCAGAATTCATTGTTCCATCAGTGATGGCAAGCCGTCCTGCCCAGATGCAGCAAAACAGGCCCAAACCATGATACTACCACCACCATGTTTCACAGATGTTATAAGGTTCTTATGCTGGAATGCAGTGTTTTCCTTTCTCTAAACGTAACACTTTTCTTTTAAACCAAAAAGTTATTTCTTGGTCTCATCTGTCCACAAAACATTCTTTTTTCTCCTCCACGTGATCTTTAGCAAACTGCAGACAAGCAGCAATGTTCTTTTTGGAGAGCAGTGGCTTTCTCCTTGCACACCATTGTTGTTCAGTGTTCTTCTGATGGTGGACTCATGAACATGAACATTAGCCAATGTGAGAGAGGCCTTCAGTTGCTTAGAAGTTACCCTGGGGTCCTTTGTGACCTCACCAACTATTAAAGCTGATGATGTTTTAGGTCATATTTATGCAGAAATACAGAAAATTCTAAAGGATTCACAAACTTTCAAGCACCACTGTATGTGAGCATTCAGATGATATTTATTGAAAGCGGAGGTGTTGTTTTCATAATCAAAGCTGTTAATGTATGAAACGCCCTGAATGTGATATGTAGGGGTTTTGCATGTGTACTCTTTTCTCTAGTCTGGCCTGCAGGAGAAGTGTGAACGTTCCCCAGCACTGATTTCCCCAGGCTAGAATTAGCATAACAGCTAAAGCAGATCAATATTGCTCACTCAATTTCCTAATCTTGGTCCACAGTAAATCAATTGTGGCTGTATGTATCAGCATGTTAGCTCGAGAAATCATCAAACGTGACGAATACGTTTCGAGTAGCTTTCAAACATGGACTAGCGTCTATAAAGTGTTAAATTCCGGCAACATTGACATAATAAAAGTGGATGGAGATTTGGTAAATAATTAAGTAGCTAGTGCATAAATGAAAGGGTGATGAATTATGCATCTAGTGTAATAAATGCATTTTTTTACAACCCTGTGCCAGTTATGTAAACCCTTCAGTGGATGATGTGTGTCCACAATGAGTTCTGTAGCCTTACATAATAATGGCTTTGTACAGTCAACGAAGGCAGACCTGTGAACTATGTTGAACTGCACCTAGCTGACATGCTATTTAAGCTGGCCAAGATCCAGCATCACTTCGGTTTCTTCATATGAGATGATGCTGGTAAAAGGATTGTTTGTGTGTCTATGAAAAAAGAAAGACAAATGAAAAAGAAAATACAAACAAACTGAAAGGAGAGAATACAGCGCTATAAACAGTGAAAAGCAACAAAGAATTAGGTTGGAAGGGAGAAAAGAAAGGGAAGCTGAAAAGGGAAAGAGGACTAAAGAACAGAGTAATAGTTAAGTTGATATAAGAAAGCTTAGATTTGAGTTTCAGAAAGCCAACCTGAGTTAGGGGAGATTTTGGGTTCCATTCGGTTAGTGGACACCAAACTCGATTCATGATTCACAATGATTCAGTGATTCCAATTCACAATAGCCCTAGCTCATTAAAGATCTCTGCTGTGTTTATCGTGCTTTTCTTTATTTTTACATCTACAGTACTGGCTTCTTAGTGCAAATGAGCCTCCATGGGTCCTAAAGGGGTTGGTAATGACAGCCAACCGAAAGGAAAACAGGAAATGAATCATCTTGGCATCCAGGTGACCTGGGTTCACCAGTAGAGTAAGTGTTTTGCTTTTTCAATTTCAATCCATCACTCACTAAATTACATGAGATTTTTCTACACGTTCTTATAAAATAAGCTTTGTGTTAATGATTTTGGCCAACTGTAGGCAATGTAAGTGTTAATGTCTAATAGGCTCCTCTATGATACACTATAGATTATATTAAACACATCGGTTCATGATACATTTAACTTATAATGGATTTGTTAGAACGTATCCCCATCGTAAATACAACTCCATTAATGCATATAATGCCTTTATGCATTATTCCTTATGGGGAAAATTTGCTAGGTACTCTTCATGGTTCTCGAAAAGCCAAATAGAAGGAATTAACAACGAGAACCGAGGTGCCCCTGTCTATATAAATATATAATAACTAATTATAAGGCTGCTCGGGGCCTCCTAAAAGACTGGTTTCGCCTCTAGATACTGATGTATCATAGTGAAATGTAATTGTATGGAATCTAAATATAAAACTGATATGCTGTGCGTCTTCATGAAAGCAATGTCAGAACAAAAACGCGAGTGCTTTAACACCTGACATTTTCATACTGCGATGATGCGCCATTTGGACTTCTAACCTTTTCAAATGCAATAAAACCTCGCAAACCAGGATTTTCATGCTTTCTTGTGTGATGGTGTCTGTAAACCCTAGCCAGGCCCATACACTATATAGACAAAAGTTTGTGGACGCCTTTGTTGTTCAAAAAGGGCTTTCCACTCGATTTTCGAACATGACTGTGAGGTCTGCTTCTGCTTCTGCCATTCCAGTGCATTTTCAGGGTCTGGATCTCAAGTTGGATTTGGTTCTGCGCAAGCCAGTCAAGCTCTCAATCAAAGTTGGCAAACCAGTTCTCTATGGATGGAAATGACAAGAACTGACTTGTTGGATCTCTAAATGTGTCATATCAGTACAACCCATTCTCCAGCCACTGTTTATTTATGGACATATATTATGAATGTACACAACTTTTGTCTATAGAGTTTGTAGGAGTTATGCACAAACAGCCGCAGATACAGAGTGAAAATATTCCAGGCAGGTTATGGCTGGATGTCAGTTTATTAAATCAGTAGACAAACAATAAAATAAGTCATTTGATTTGAGGAAATTTAGCAACTACAGATATTGAGACAGGGTTTTACCTCCTGAAGCACATGACCAAAGGTTTTTTTTCCGAGACCCCTACTAACCGGTGGTCCCTGTCCCTCACTGAAGCGTAGAGGCAAGGATCCTCCGCAGTCAGTGCTGCGACTACAAAACGCTTTTTAAACTTTTAGCAATGTTTGTTGCACTCCGTTGCCGTTATGCAACGCTAATATTTAAAGCCTCCTTTGATTTCCTCTAGCCGCACTGTTAGTGGTAGGATAAGGCATTAAAGACCAGTCGACTCTGTTTGCTTTGTAAACTTAAGCGCAGATTGAGCAAAATGAGCGTAATCATTATCCACAGACGTAGCTCAAGGCCCCGTGCGATGGCTGAGACTGGGAACGAATTCGAAAGCAGCCAGCCACAATGAGGCTCTTATTCTCAAATAAACAACCTAGCTCTGCAGCGCTACATCAGCATGCAGGTTTTTTTTGTTTACCCCGACTCAAAGGCACGTGATTCTATTTAGCGTCTAATTACCAGGCGTCTGCAAGCTGGATAAACAGCAATCCGTAATGATGTGACCCCCCGGGATTAGAACTGCTTAACTCTTTCAGAGACGAGTGTTTTTGAGCTGAACGCGCACCAATAAATCACATTCTGAAAGGACTGAAATCGGAAGCTGTGCATTGTTACAAGAGCTCGTCGGTACACGTACGTAGTTGGAACTAGAAGGTCTTTACTTAAGTTAAAGTACTACTAATCTGATACAAAATACTCAAGTAAAAGATGACGTAAGAGGTACGCATCTGTGACACTGAGGTTGCATAATGTTGTACTACAGCTACATGAATCAGCTGCAAAAATCATCCCAATGAAATTATGATCTTTAGCTAAAACACCACCGCAAAAACCAAATAAAATTTGTCCATCATACCCAGGTTTTACGGCTTTCCTGTAGACAGGGATCAGGTCCATAATGCCGTCAAGTGTTATGGCTTTAACCTATACAGGGTCATAACCTTACATTACTGTATTTTCTATCATTTTTATGAATTTCCAGCTTGTGTTTAACAGTTTAGGCCCTGAATTGGATTAAGTGCCTCTGTCAGAGGATCTGAAAGATATATAAACACTGACTGTCTGATTACTTGGCTTTTAATAACAAATCCGTTCAGCCTTAGCTGACGGCATCTCGTGACGGGAAATTTCAAATGGTTTCTTTGACCTGTAACCTGCGTCCATGTAGGACTTTAGGGAATTAAACTGAAGATGTGCAGGGATTTTAATATCATCTCTGACACATAATCTTTAACGTCTCTCCATTTCTATTGGTCTGTCAATACTGTGCAAATGGTAATTAATCACCAGAACGTTTGCATGATTGAAATGGACTTTCACGGACCTTTCAGGAGAATAACACTTGATTTAAGCAGTAGACATTTTATTTCTTGATTTATTTTCTTGCACATGCAGTGGTACCTCGGTTCTCGCCCCACCTCGGAATTCGACGAATGAGTCGACGATTCATTTTAGCCGAATCTCGGGATTCACTACTTGGTGATTCAGATTCACAATAGCCTTTGCTCAGTCAGGATCTCCACTGTGTTTAGCGTGTTTTTCTTGATTTTTACATCTACAGTGCTGGATTCGTAGTGCAAATAAGTCCCTATGGGTCCTAAAAAGGTTAGTAACCGTTAGCATTAGCAGCTAGCGCCCGGAGTTCACCAATGGAGTAAGTGTTTTGCTTTTACTTTGTCACTTTCACTCCATTACTCACTAAATTACATGAGATTTGTCAACACTTTATTATAAAAGAAGCTTTATGATTTTGGACAACTACAGGTTAATGTAAGAGTTAATTGGCTCCGCTATGATACAGTTTATGGTACATTTATCTTATGATGGATTTTATCGGAACACATCCCCATTGTAAACCAGGGAGCACCTGAACATTGGAACTCCATTAACGCATAATGCCTCATACAGTGGATTTTCTGGGGGTCTGGAACTGATTCATTCAATTTACATTATTCCTTATGGGAAACATTTTGCTTTGTTAGTCCTCATTTTTGGGACTCGACGAGCTTTCTCGTACCGAGGTACCACTGTGGTTGCGTTACGACACATTCCAGGCTGACTTTATGTACAATAAAATTACTAATGGGGTGTCCCAGGTATTTACCCTCCAGTGGGGCTTAAATACCTGGGACACCCCATTAATAATTTTCACCATCAGCTTCTAGAACTAAAGAAGCCCTGCGGATAAGAGTCAAAATGTCTTCAAGAACCAAGAAGAACCAGTTCCCGTCACCTCAAACACTCGAGTCAGAATAAAAAGGTTACACAGTCAAACTTCCAGCACAACCCAGACAAGGGAACACTTAGGCTCACGCCTTACCTGTGACTGACAGTTCCGTTGTCCTGCGAACCACAAAGTTTCCAAACTTTAGCTCACAAGTATAATTCCCAATGTCTTCCTCTCTTACATCCTTAATTGAGAGAATATCCTTCCTCCTGACAATGCTTTGTCGCCACTGTTTGGGTTTGCACTCCTGAGAGAGAGGAGACAAAGAAAGACGACGCCGCTGAAGACAGTGCTATTCATGATAATGATGCCTCCACATATCACCGAGCTGACATGTTAATAAACTGACATAAAGTGGGATGTCTGTGAGTGATAGCAACGCAGTGGGTGCGGTAACAGTAACTTACAGTGTTTTGACAGTTCCGTTTTGAGCCGCGGCTTTCGCAGTAGCTGCCTTATGTACGTGTCACTTATTTGGTGCTTTCTGTCTCAGTGAGCAGATGAGTTCATTATTATAATTTTGCTCATACTGTGCTTGTCTTTTCCTCTCAAACGATTTCGGCTGTTAAACTCGCGTCCGTGCCACAACCTCATTTTCAGCTTTGATTTGCTTCAAATACGCCCAGGGTTCACAAAGCTCTTACCTTGTACCATTCGATTTGCATTTCTTTGCCGGGCTGGATGTAGTCCTCTATGTCGGGACAGAGGATGTCTTTCCCTTTGCTTAGTTCTGCCTTCTCCAGGAACTTCATTTTGGAGTTGTAGCACAGGTCTGTGTCGTTCTCTGACACTGTTAGCGACATGGACACTTTCATGCAGTAGGTGGAATTTCTGAAAAAGACAAAAAAAAAAAGAAAGTGTGTAAAGTTTGGATTTGATGCTGGTGTGACCTGTAGTTAAACATTGAAGTCGCTTAGCTTGCAGAAGTACTTAAGTAAAGGTACTACTAGTCTGATGAAAAAATACTCAAGTAAAAGTTAAAGTATGGCTTATACAGTGGGGCAAAAAGTATTTAGTCAGCCACTGATTGTGCAAGTTCTCCTACTTAGAAAGATGAGAGAGGTCTGTAATTTTCATCATAGGTACACTTCAACTATGAGAGACAAAATGAGAAAAAAACCACAGTGTAGGATTTTTAAAGTATTTAATTATAAATTAAGGTGGAAAATAAGTATTTGGTCAGTAACAAAAGTTCAACTCAATACTTTAACATAACCTTTGTTGGCAATGACAGAGGTCAAACGTTTCCTGTAAGTCTTCACCAGGTTGGCACACACTGTAGCTGGTATTTTGGCCCATTCCTCCATGCAGATCTCCTCTAGAGCAGTGATGTTTTGGGGCAACACGGACTTTCAACTCCCTCCACAAATTTTCTATGATATTGAGGTCTGGAGACTGGCTAGGCCACTCCAGGACCTTGAAATGCTTTTTACGGAGCCACTCCTTCGTTGCCCGAGCGGTGTATTTGGGATCATTGTCATGCTGGAAGACCCAGCCACGTTCCATCTTCAATGCTCTCACTGATGGAAGGAGGTTTTGGCTTAAAATCTCACCATACATGGCCCCGTTCATTCTTCCCCTTAACAACGGATCAGTCGTCCTGTCCCCTCTGCAGAAAAACAGCTCCAAAGCATGATGTTTCCACCCCCATGCTTCACAGTAGGTATGGTGTTTCTTGGGATGCAACTCAGCAATTCTTCTTCCTCCAAACACGACCAGTTGAGTTTTTACCAAAATGTTCTATTGTGGTTTCATCTGACCACATGATATTCTCCCAATCCTCTTCTGGATCATCCATATGCTCTCTGGCAAGCTTCAGACGGGCCTGGACATGTACTGGCTTAAGCAGGGGGACACGCCTGGCACTGCAGGATCTGAGTCCCTCTCGGTGTAGTGTGTTACTGATGGTAACCTTTGTTACTTTGGTCCCAGCTCTCTGCAGGTCATTCATCAGGTCCCTCTGTGTAGTTCTGGGATTTTTGCTCACCGTTCTCATGATCATTTTGACTCCACGGGATTAGATCTTCTGTGGAGTCCCAGATCGAGGGAGATTATCAATGGTCTTGTATGTCTTCCATTTTCTTACAATTGCTCCCACAGTTGATTTATTCACACCAACCTGCTTGCCTATTGTAGGTTCACTCTTCCCAGCCTGGTGCAGGTCTACAATTTTCATCCTGGTGTCCTTCTACAGCTCTTTGGTCTTAAGTTTGGAGTCTGACTGTTTGAGGCTGTGGACAAGTGTCTTTTATACAGATAACGAGAGGAGGACAGAAGAGCTTCTTAAAGAAGAAGTTACAGGTCTGTGAGAGCCAGAAATCTTGCTTTTTTGTAGGTGACCAAATACTTATTTTCCACCATGATTTACATTTATATATATATATATATATATATATACATACACACACACAACATACCAAAATATAGAAAATACTTTGGATTTTATTGTCTAAATGCTGATATTTCGCTTGTAACTAGACATGGCTAATAAATATATAAATAAGAAATATAAATTGATAAAAACAGATAAATACACCCATAAAAGCTAAACAAGCATGTTTTGAAAAGGTAGTGAGTAAAATGTAAAATGATTGTCCTTTTGAAATGTAGTAAGTAAAAAAGTAACACAGAAATAATCAAGTGAAGTACACACAACTACAAAATAATTACGTACATGAACAAAGTACTTTGTAAATTAAATAAGTGCTCACATTATACTCCATTAACATAGCCCTTTCAAACCTGTGGGCATTTAGACCCAAACAAACTATTGCACGTAGCTTTAAGCAGAAAAAGTAGGGAGCGTAACAATGCAGCTACTTAAAGTTATATACTCAAAATGCCTTCAAAACAAAACCAGCACAGCTTGATGAAAGGCAGGAAAGAACATAATTCTTGGTTAGCAACAGGAGCTGAAAAACATTGGCTAACGGGCACTGTACCCTTAAAAGCGTCGAGCAATTCCCTGGTTTATATTCGGTGGGTAATACAAAGGCACGGTTTAACATGGCTGCATCACTAAGCACC
Source organism: Ancistrus triradiatus (assembly GCA_025084515.1). NCBI lineage: Eukaryota > Metazoa > Chordata > Actinopteri > Siluriformes > Loricariidae > Ancistrus > Ancistrus triradiatus. Next base: position 27,404 of record JAJAGP010000556.1, on the reverse strand, counting down.
ACCTTGAAGCTATACGTCCATGCAGTCAACAATATGAGCACTCGGAGCAGGAGTCTGAGACAGGAGCCCACCACCATGGTGTCCTGTGGATTATGCAGTACTGTACAAAAGTCTTAGGCCACCATTGGATTTGTTGTTTTAGCGTTGCTATAATGACCATATATTACATAGTGTTGACGATTGGATCCAAGCTTGGATTTGTCACTCCGTAATACTCTGTTCCACTGATCTTCATTCCAATCTTCGTGAGCGTCAGCATATCATAGGTTTTTCACTTGTTCCCCTTCCGAAAAAGTGGTTTCTTGGCTGCTACTCTTCCAAAAAGCATTCCTGATCAAGCTTCTTCAGGCTGTAGAAGGATCAGCTTGGAATCCCAGTGAACAGTTGAGGCTGTTGCTACTGCTTAAGGGAAGGTCACACCAAGTGCTCTCCACTAGGCACTGCATGATTGTCTAAACAGCCAACTTACTTGATACTCACGTTTATCGACGCACCGCCCTTTCCTAATGATGAGTTGTTCGTGGATAATGCCCTGCACGCTGCTATCATTGTTCGAGAGTGATTTAATAAACATCACGATGACGCCAAGCATCTTCTAATACCTTTAAACATCATTAAACCTTTATGGGACGTTCTGGAGCTGCAACCCATGTATCAACCTCCTTAGCCCTCAAACAAGCTGAAGATTTTCTTCTTGAATAATTGATGAACACTCCGGACTTGCATTCAGAACTACTTCGGCAAGCTGTTGTACCAGAGGTGGCAATGCTCCTTTTTAGGCACAGCTCCTTATTGAACATATCCTGATGGATTTCTGTTATTGTATCCGCCGCCTGTGTGGATTTATAATATATGAAATTTCTTTTCCTGATGTTTTGCCTTCAGCCAGTCGTTATTATAAAGCGTGGATTGATTACGTCTAAACAGCCAAACACATATCGCCTTTATTCAAATCTTAAATCTCAGGAAATCTGTTACGCAATGACGTATGCTAGTCATTTCCTAGTTCGAAACGGCTGCAAGAACTATTTTCACTCAGGCTCCCAGGCTTATTGAAGCTCACAAACAAAGACACACACACACAAAACAAAACAAAGTGGAAAAAAACAGACAAACAGACAATCTGTATTCAAATCCCACATATTTTATCCGTCAATGTACTGTTTGTTATCTATAGATGTACAGGTTTGCACTGTTTAATGACTGCGTTATACAACACGGAAGATCAGCCAGATGAATGAGACACAGCGAGTGAATGTGAACCAGCTTATATAGTTATAGGTTAGAGAGAATATACACTTAGAACGAAGCAGTACTACTTACAATAGGACAGGCACATAGACGTACGAACACCATTTACAGCTTGGTACCAATGAGTAGCGCAAAGTCATCCCCACAGACACGAGTAGCTTACACAAAAATGTCTCTAAGCACATCAACCGAGTCTCTTTTCCAAACATGAGCTTCTTCTCTTTAACTCCCTCCTCTGCTCGTGGAACCGCAGTGATGATTTGCTTTGCTTTGTTTATGGCCGCAATGTACGGAGTTAAAAGACGGCTTGTGATTTCCTATTATGATTTATTATAATTGTAAAGACCTCAATGGTTAAAGTGAACGGACGTTACCTGTGTTCAATTCTTCATTTCCAGTATTTCATATTTAAACACCAATCAGCCATAACGCTAAACGCACCAACAGGTGAAGTGAATATCATGGGAAATCTTGGGCATTCCTGTGATTGTGATTTTGACACCTACCACATACCTAAACACTGTTGTAGACCAAGTGCACCCGCTCATGGCAACGCTACCCCCTAAAGGTCTGCAAAAATAGCTCTGGAATTCTTTGAGGAACGTGGATCAATCTGACTTGAAGGATGCTCCTAACTTCTGGATGCCACATAACACAGGGCACCTATAGAGGCTTTGTGGAGTCCATGCCACTGGGCAACAAAGGGCAAAAAATGTTCTAACCCTTAGTGTCAGTATGGAATAGCACTCGAGGACATCGCCACGCGCCGTCCACTGGCTGACCAGGCTGACAAAGACAGAGAGCATGGGTGAAGCATTTGTTACCACAATCTCAAGCTCTGCCATGGGCACAGCAGAGACTGGAGGCACCACATCACCCCAAGCCTTTTGCCCGGTCTGAGGAGTCTAACAGGACTGCTATAGTCAACCCGATCAGCCTCTTTGTGTTAAGTATGAAAGTCGGTTGGTATTAATCACAGTGATCTACTTAACACTAGCTCCCTGAAGTGGGTGCAGAAAAGCCGCCATTTGACCCAAATCTGGAAATATAACTAATACACCTGACTTGGAAGAATTGACTCATGCTGGGGCACAGCTTCCTTTGTGTAATGGGAGTACTAACGATGAACACAAGCTTAAAGATAAGGCTGCCTAAGAGTCTCACTTAGATTTACAGAGAATAATTAATTGAACTCCGCTCTACCCTTAAAGCATATGCATTTGTTATCGTCTTAGTTGCTATCTATGCTATTGATTCCTTACTGCCCAGAGCACTAAGGGCTCAGTCTTTCCCGTAGGAGAGGTCTGGCCTCACTCTATACAGTGCTAATTAGCTCAATCTCTCACAAGATACTCGTCGTCTTACTTTTTTGTAAAGTACACTCCTCGATGTTATATCGCACCCTGGCACTGCCTGGTTAGGGCCTGTCATTAATCAGTAGCATCTTGATTCATGTCAACTTTGGCATGCAAAGAGGGAGCCACTTGAGCAGAACCCAGCCTTTTATCTCTCGACGGATAAAAGCCAGACTGGTTTGTGCTGACTAAAGGCGCTGTTGACTCAGAACCCCATTCTGTAGAACTGTGGTGAACAGAATGTGTGTTCGACCTTGAGGCACATGGGCTACAACGGCAGAAAACAAAGCCATGCTGGGTTTCATCCTGTCAGCCAACAACACAAAGCCGAGGCTGCAGTGGGCAGCCTGGAAAAAAATGTATAATGGACTGATGAATCTCGATATTTGCCAGAAATTTGTCAGAAATTGGTGCCAACAGCATGAGTCTGTGGTGGATGTTGTTTAGTGGTGTGGGGAATTTTCTTGGCACATTTTATGCCTGGTAATAGCAGTCAGTCGTTGCTGGAATGCCACAGTCCATTTGGCTATTGTTACTGTCCATGTGGACCCTTCTTTTAAAGAAGAGGTTCCTTTCTGGCCACCCTGCCATACAGGCCAGCTGTGCATATTTAACATTTTACTTGAACTATGACTCCATGACTTATTAGTTTAGACAAATTAGTTTCATTCTTAGATTTATCATCTATGCCGCCCAAGGAGGTTGGGTCCCTTTTTGAGCCTTGGTCCTCCCAAGGCTTCTTCCTCATAACACTTACGGACTTTTTTCTTGCCACTGTCGCCCTAGGCTTGCTCAATTTGGGATTGGACGTAGTTATTAGGCGATAATCTAAAATTGTAAAGTTGCTTTGAGACAATGCTCCATTGCAAAAAGCGCTATATAAATAAATCTGACTTGACTTTGTGTAAAGCTTGTGAGAACCAAGCAATCTCTTGTCAAGTCTTAAGTTCTTCAAACTTGAAACTGGTCTCTTGGTCCTTCAAACATCCACCTGGCTCACCAATTTAGGCAATGTGTTGGTGGTGCCATGCACTTTTGCACTTCTTACTAACCTTGAGTCTTTTCGTATCCTGATTCTGATTTGAAGTCTTTTTGAAAGCACTTTTTCTAGGTTTTTTTAAACACAACCTCCACACTAAGGTTTGCTTGGCAAGAACATAACAGTTACTCTAAATGGGTTTCAAACCAGGTATTTCGCTAATTAAATCGGAAGTGCTATTTTCACGCTGCTGCCGAGGACTAAAGTGTATTTCCATTGTGTAATGTGAAAAAAAGGTAAGGATTTTGATAGGTTGTAATGGTTTTTTATATTCACTACGTATCAAATTGGTACACCAGCGATAGCGCCGTTACTAATTCAGCATCCTATTTAGTATATTGCATGTAATTTCAGCCAATTTTCTGCCACTTGGTGCACTCTGCATCTTGACTTGCATTTTAGTCACCTCTATTGTCCTTCTCCATTTCTTTTCTCTCATTTAAGTCAGAGCTGTGCCTTAGTGAGCTTTTTTTGGTCATGCATACCAATATATTGTACAATTCTCTGTATTTACTCTGCCTGCCTAAAGTTGCATTATTGCCATGCCTTTCGTTATTTACTAGAAATCATTTCTGGCCATTTTGGTCTTAATAACCCATGCAAACACTCGAGAACAAATTAAAGAAACAGCAAAAATGATCAACTAATGCCTGTCATTAGTCACAGTCGTGATCGGACCGAGGTAATTTTACACTTAAAATGAGGATTCACTCTAGGTGATATATAGCGCTTGTTTTGCAAGGGAGACAAGCAGAGCCCACCTCTGACATTCTCATAACATCAACAGGAGAATTATATTGTTGTCTATGCCTGGCAGTGCGGGCTGTCAGCAGCATTACAAACGCCTGCAGAAATGCATTTTGTTTGCTCAGCCATTTAAGTATGAATAGCAATGATGGGAGAGAGGTGTACCTGGTTAAAGCTGCATTATCTATTGAGGAAACCAAAGGGAAAATTGAACCTGGTGGGGAAAAAGGAGTGACGGAGGACAGGACAAATGCGGGGGAAAGACTGAAGGTAATGCTTGAAGGCAGGTCTGATATTCACCAGTATCAAAGATTGACTGAGCCCTTTGTTTTCATACATATTATGGAAATACAGCGCAAGCCGGCAGAAAATTACTTGCCAGAATTGATGTTCTGCAATTATTCACTCGCGACTTTGAAAAAGGGAAGAGGATTATAAACAGCCGAATTGCTGGCTTTCAAACGCAGAGGTTATGCAATTACACAAACCATTTATGTTGATACATAATACAAATTACCTCAAACAAAAATGGACTATAACGTTTTCTTCACATTCAACATTTTCCAAAGCTGACATTGAGCACTGCTTTAACCAGAAGGCAAATCGTCACGGACAGTGATTATTTGAGGGTGGATTAAAACGGTTGAAATGTTTTCTGATATTGACTGAACATAAATAAACAAAACCGGTTTGTTTATGCCTTTGCTACTTTAATGAATGTCTTTGCTTTAGTGATCTAATATGTACTTTTGGTAGGTAATATGGTACCATATAATTGGTCAAAGCATACAGCTGTGGGCTATCCTTGTATTCTCTGTAGTGTGGCTGACTTACTTTTTGCCCACTTTTTCCGAACCACTAAGGTCTCTGACTTGTAGACTTGAATCCAAGTTGGGTTAATAAATACTGTGAACCTTAAAGGCTTTCAAGGTTTCTGCTTACACAATGACCATGGGCTTTCCTAAGTAGCTGACTCACAAGTACTGCTAATGGCTTTGTATTCTGGGCACACACACTGTTTTTTTTTTCTCACACACATACACTCGCAAACCCACATTTGACCAAAAGTACTGGGACACAAACCTACAGGTGACAGAAAGTACTGGGACACAAACCCACATGTGACCAAAAATATTGAGTCACAAACCCATGTGTGACCAAAAGTACTGGGACACAAACCCTATGTGATCAAAAATACTGAGGCACAAACCTACATGTGACCAAAAGTACTGGGACACAAACCCACATGTGACCAAAAATATTGAAGCACAAACCCATGTGTGACCAAAAATATTGAAGCACAAACCCACATGTGGCCAAAGATACTGGGACACAAACCCATGTGTGATCAAAAATACTGAGGCACAAACCCACGTGTGACCAAAAGTACTGGGACACAAACCCACATGTGACCAAAAATACTGAGGCACAAACCCACATGTGACCAAAAATATTGAAGCACAAACCCACATGTGGCCAAAGATACTGGGACACAAACCCATGTGTGATCAAAAATACTGAGGCACAAACCCACGTGTGACCAAAAGTACTGGGACACAAACCCTATGTGATCAAAAATACTGAGACACAAACCCATGTGTGACCAAAAGTACTGGGACACAAACCCACATGTGACCAAAAATATTGAGGCACAAACCCATGTGTGACCAAAAGCACTGGGACACAAACCTACAGGTGACAGAAAGTACTGGGACACAAACTCACATGTGACCAAAAATACTGAGGCACAAACCCATGTGTGACCAAAAGTACTGGGACACAAACCCTATGTGATCAAAAATACTGAGGCACAAACCTACATGTGACCAAAAGTACTGGGACACAAACCCACATGTGACCAAAAATATTGAGGTAAAACCGACGTGTAGCCAACAATACTTGGACACAAACCTACAGGTGGCCAAAAGTACTGGAACACAAACCTACAGGTGACCAACAATGTTGAAGCACAAACCCACATGTGGCCAAAGATACTGGGACACAAACCCATGTGTGACCTAAAGTACTGGGACACAAACCCACATGACCAAAAGAACTGGGATGCAAACCCACTTGTGCCTAAAAGTATTGGGACCTACAGGTGACCAAAAGTACTGGGACACAAACCCACATTCTTTCTACTTTCCACATTTCAAGCACTGTTGTAGTTCCTTCAGAAACTGATTATGTTAACGGCCAGTCAGCATCTGTTTCAGTCAATGTCCTGTTTCACAGAACGTAATGCCAAATCATGTAATGCCAATCAAATACAAAATTATTTATAATTGAAATACATACTACCACCTACCACAGCTCTACATTTCCATTCATTCCTCTTGCTGGTACAGACTCACTAAACCTTGCCCTTAACAGAAATAAAAATCGATGTCTGCTTCAACTGGCCATTGGTGAGCTAACCTCTTAAGAGTTCTGGGCTCCTGCCATGTTTGTGATTAGCGGGCTAACAGGAATATTGTCTCTATCAAGATCAATACAGATTGGTACTGACTGAATAAAACAGCGGTACAATAGAACGCGTCTAATCAGGCCACGTGTCCTCATCGATGATAATACAGCTAACAGATTTGCCTCAGCTAGATCTTGAGAGTCCATTATTGACTGTACACATTCTAGATAGCCTTGCCTCTGGGAATAATGAACAGATTTAGAGACTGGGACAGTCTAACCTCTCGGAGGAAAGGCCGGTTATGTTCAGCGAGACGAAACTACCCCGCTGCAGCCGAGGCTGGCGCGCCGAAGAGCTGGGCCATGAATCAGACACGCATCATTGCGCCAAACGACCTAAACAGACGGCCTCTTTAAGGGAAGACTTTTTCGAGTGCAAACACAAATGCGTCATGATGAGAACATTAGACGAGCCGCGGCACGGCAGACGGACACGTGTGCAGATGCTGCTGAATATTCTGTTCTGCACCGCTAAACTTACCCCTGGGGAACGTGCCCGGGGAGGGACGAGTGATTGATGGAATGTACCGGGTTTTGTCCAAGAGTGGCTCTCGTTCCTGTCTGTCTCTGTCATGTCTCGTTCTGGCCCAGTCCTTTGTTACTTCATATTGTGACGAAAAATAACAATGATAATGTATAAATAGGTTTGATTTCAAGGAAAGGCACTACCAAAACCAAACAGGGAAATGATTCAGTTACATCGAGAAACCTTCGCTGATTGTTCTGTTATGTTTCACGTTGCTGACACTGCATATAAATCTGCATCTTCTAGCTAATGGAAAAGCTTAGCTACGGGCTACAGTACTGCTCTCAGTTACGCGTTAAATATGTACGACATTCTGGTGCATCGTTCGACAACTATATTACTATAAAAATGCAAAGAGGCTGAAGTTTACTGTGATTGAAGAACATTGGAAGTGGTGTCCGAAAAGGTAATCGCCGATTGTTTTAATGTTGAACCCATTCTGTAGAGCAATATAAACTCAGTATAAAGTGGGCAAAAGACTCATAATCCTTTGTGTCAGGAATTAAGAGGCTTGGAGAGAAATTATTAACATCAAAGCATCTGTTATATGGGAATTAGGTGGCTTGTGGAGCACAACCCTTGCCAAGTTAAAGGATTACGCTAGGTCATTAACTTCCTCCTAATTGGCACACAGTCCCTTTGGTTATAGACTAAGATTTAGGAAGAGCCTTCTACACTCTTAGAGTCTACTGAATCAAAGAGGGAAAAGACACTGCGGCTAATTTTGATTATAAACAGGCTTTGGTTAAAATCTACAAAATTCAGGTGGACGGTGAGAGTAGAGGTGAGATTATAAGAAATCTTATAAATGCAAAAAACCTTTATGAGCCTTAAGCCTGGACCATATTAGAATTGGCAAAAAAGCATTACTGGATCACTTTGGTATGTTAATGACTTCCCGATGCTATTCAGTGCAGCACTGATGATACCGACATGGATGTGCTTGTTTGTCCTAGTGGATTTTGGAGTTTGTGTCATTCTCATGTTCAAGTGCGATTTACTTAATCAGTGCCTAATCAACATGAAAACTAGTTTAACTGTAGTTGTAGTTTAATTAGTAAACAAATGGACCTACAGTGATTGTTTGATTATTATGAACGTCAGGTTTTGAAACTTGGAGGAAAGCCTATGTTTAAAGCTTTCTGAAGGTCAATGATAAGGCAGAATTCCAGAGAGAACTATAGAGGAGCAAGAGAGTCCTGCAGCATTACTAGAATGTAGAACTTTGTTTAATGATGCTCTGTCCAATAAGGTGTCATTTTGCTACTCGTGGTATCATTAATGATGAAACTTTTAGTCGTCTCTCTATTGGGAGGGGTTTTGTGGTGTGCATTATTGGAATGATATTCAATATGTTATACTTCGAGGGCAATTAACAGGTGATTAAAGGAGATGTGAAGGCATGGATGGGCAGTTAGGATCATTGTATTCACAATAGCATTTCTGAGACACTGAGAGCTATACGTTGTATATCATATATAAATCTACAGTGACAGTATGACGGTTAAGAGAGGAAACAAGTCATGGAATGGCCTTTTTATACTATTTTTTGCCTTATTTAATTGGGTTCTCTTTATCTACTTTTAGGACTTCAACCTGATGATGTTTTAGCTTATATTTATCCACAACTATTAGAGATTCTAAAGTAAAGAAATCATGTAAACAGCCTTTCTGCCACTTGCTTGTGCAGGTTTTTAAACATAAATTGAAGATGTGACAATCGTGACAAAAGAGGTTGATGATGTCAGAGACTTCACCCTTTTCTCCTATTTCTACCAAAATCCTAACACCTAATCAGTCACAAAAGCCACGCTCACTCACTCCCTTTCCATACCCACTTTCATACCGTCCAATCAGCAGCACAGGCAAATCTGAATGCAGAAATAGCTTGGGTGCAGTGAGAAACCGACGACTAATGCAAACGAGAAATGATCAGAACTCATAATCTAATAATACAACTCATAAAACAACTCCTAGTTTAATAAACCCACCCTTTGCCAATGCCCAGTTTTAGTCCATTGTCTCTAACAACAGGCAAATCACTTGCATTTATGTTAGAAAAAACTGTTCTAACAAGGTTAAGTTGTTTCTAAAGAATTCACTGACGGTTATGTCTCTGTCTATCTCACTCCTGTCTCTGTACTTAGGGTATCTCCCTGCTAACCAGTCAGATCAGTACTTAAGTTGCATAACGCCACGAGTTTGAGTGACAAGCGCATCATTATGTTTGCCTAGATGTGTGTCACCAAATAATCAGAGTCACACGGGAAGACGGGAGATGTCGGCACAGGCGTCCGAAGCAATTTTAGTTAAAGAACCGCATTCTGACATTTTGTATGAGAGATAAATCTATACATCAGATACCAAGAAGGTCACTATGGGAGCTGTCAGAGCGTTCCGAGGGCTGTGCGCATACCCATACTGATTTTTCCCTCTCGCCTTTGAGCGGAGCATCAGAAAGTAGCAAAGTCTGGCAAAATTACAGCTCGGGGACTGGCAAGGACAAGCAATTTTGCCACTGTAAAATCACCAAATAAGCAAAGAAAATGGAAGGAACTTTATTTCCCGTTCGCTCGCAGCGAATACAGGCCTGTGAAATACAAACAGTTCTCAAAATGTCATGTACCAATAACTTTCTTTTGAAAATCTCGGAAGCACCGGAGACGCTAACCATCAGCGAGCTTTATATTATAATGTGACTTTGCTCTAAGCTCAAAAGGATCTCCTTTATCCAGCATTACTGAGGCTGCAGGCTCAAATATGGGGGTTCTTTTCTGGAGCTTACTATTAGCATGCTCCATAGGGACAAATGTAAGGAAAATGAATCTGTTATTACAGTTGAACTCCTGTTATCTCGGGCATTTTAATCCGCTAAACCTGTGATCCGGACTGTAACCAATGGCGACTGGGAGAAAGATGGCAAAATGCACCTCTCTGTAAGCATTTAAATGAACAATACTAGGTATACGCCGTTTAACGTCCATCCGATCATCAGAAATAAAAGTCTGCCTTATGTATATCATATTCACGTCTGAATGACGCAAAAGTAGTACGAACTCTTGCGACACCTGCTCGTTTCTGTGTTTCAAATTTAAGAAATGGTAGGAAGATAAGAATGACTATTGTTCAGTACAGTGCTGTACTAAATGTTTTCATATTGTGTTTTAATTCATATTATTGCTTAAAATAAAACACTATGTGCAAAGTATCTCAACTACTATGTGACTATGCTAATTAAACCGTTCCCAAGAACAGCTTTTTATGAATTCTGACTGTTTATTGAAATGAAATTCACACCCTTGAGGCTCCGGTTATTTGAATATTCGTTATCTGAACCATTTCCCAGAACAAGGTACGTTCGGATGGCGGGCTCATATTTCTTAGTGCTCTTTTAGGTATTTGATTTGGGTACAGACTGTTTTCTTCCGATATACATCCATACGTTCTTGACTATGTATAAAAGAAAGAAATTGAGGCCGAAGATCCCCTGCGCCGTCCCGTCGCGCTAACGTTCCCACAGATTCCGGCTCCACTTAATCGAATGGAATTGAGGCATGAGCACGGAGCAAATCTCCAATCAGCCCAGCGTGAATGGTATCTAAGAAATTGCAAGACTTTTACACGTGGCACTCTGGGTTAAATTAAAATGTGTTCCTGTTGAGCCAGCCCCCCCCCCTCACGCTTACCAGCACACAATGCAACGCCATGTCTAAACATATGTGTCGCCAGAGGGATTAGGGCTAGCACATTTACATAGAGAAAAGATGATACCCACAGAAGGTTAAGTGGTGGGAGAAAAGCTCTCTGTAATTTGCTTTGAAAAGGTCAGAACTTCTTCAGAAGGAAGGACATTATCAGTTAGAGGGCGTCGCCTGTGTGAACTTAATGTCATTATTTTTGTGCAGGCGTGGGTAGAAACGCCCTACATTTATTACTGTTAGAGGTTTTTTTTGTACTACTAAATTGTACTACTACTAATAGATTTTTAATCAAAAAGCAATATCACATTTAACACATTTCATCCTTTAACACCATGAATATACACAGTTTGTTTTTCAAAGTTGAAATTAGTAAAAAGTGCAAAGCCAGCAGACAACACAAAAAGGCTAGAAATGTAGTGATATTTTAAAAAGTTCAGTAACTTGATAAGAAATGCATAAAATGCAAGTACGGTTACGTAGAATATTACCTGTACAGTATAGATTGTACTGTTATTATACAACTCAGTTCTGACCTTACAATCTGATTGGTTGAGAAGAGTTCTCGCACCTAAATGATATCACTCCGCTGAAGCATTGCCAAGTAACCACAAAAAAGTATTTAGTCAGCCACTGATTGTGCAGGTTCTCCTACTTAGAAAGAGGAGAGAGGTCTGTAATTTTCATCATAGCTACACTTCAACTATGAGAGACAAAATGAGAAAAAAATCCAGGATATCACATTGTAGGATTTAAAAACAATTAGTTGTAAATTATGGTGGAAAATAAGTATTTGGTCAATAACAAAAGTTCAACTCAATACTTTGTAACAATAAACCTTTGTTGGGCAATGACAGAGGTCAAAACGTTTTCCTGTAAGCCTTTCCCACCAGGTTGGCACACACTGTGTAGCTGGTATTTTTTGGCCCATTCCTCCATGCAGATCCTCCTCTAGAGCAGTGATGTTTTTTGGGCAACAACGGACTTTCAATTCCCCTCCACACATTTTTTCTATGGGGCTGAGGTCCCTGGAGGAACTGGCTAGGCCACTCCAGGAGCTTGAAATGCTTTTTTAAAAACGGAAGCCACTCCTTCGTTGCCCCAAGCGGTTGGTGTTTGGGTATCATTGTCATGCTGGAAGACCCAGCCACGTTCCATCTTTCATGCTCTCACTGATGGAAGGGAGGTTTTTCTGGACTTAAACTCCCCTCACGATACCTGGCCCCCGTTCATTCTTTCCCTTAACACGGATCATCGCGTCCTGTTCCCCTACTGCAAAAAAACAGTCCCAAAGCGTGATGTTTTCCACCCCCATGCTTCACAGTAGGTTATGGTGGTTCTTGGGATGCACACTCAGCATTTTCCTTCCTTCCTCCAAAAACACGACGAGTTGAGTTTTTTATAATTAAAAACCAAAAAGTTCTATTTTGGTTTCATCATCTGACCACATGATATTCTCCCATCCCCTCTTCTGGATCATCCACACCAACCTGCTTGCCTATTGTAGATTCACTCTTCCCAGCCTGCTGCAGGTCTACAATTTTCTTCCTGATGTCCATCGACAGCTCTTTGGTCTTGGCCATGGTTGAGTTTGGAGTCTGACTGTTTGAGGCTGTGGACAGGTGTCTTTTATACAGATAACGAGTTCAAACAGGTGCCATTAATACAGGTAACGAGTGGAGGACAGAAGAGCTTCTTATAGAAGAAGTTACAGGTCTGTGAGAGCCAAAAATCTTGTTTGTTTGTGGGTGACCAAATACTTATTTTCCACCATGATTTACAATTAAATTCTTTAAAAATCCTACAATGTGATTTCCTGGATTTTTTTCTCATTTTGTCTCTCATAGTTGAAGTGTAGCTATGATGAAAATTACAGACCTCTCTCATCTTTCTAAGTAGAAGAACTTGCACAATCAGTGACTGACTAAATACTTTTTTGCCCCAGTGTATATATAGCTTTGGTTCGTAAATCAAACAGCTATTTCGTGTAACGTGAACAAAATAAAATGCGATACGCAGTGTCATGTCGAGTCAAGTCAGATTTATTTATATAATCAATGGAGCATTGTCTCAAAGCAACTTTACAATTTTAGATTATCTCCTAATATCTACGTCCAATCCCAAATTGAGCAAGCCTAGAGCGACAGCGGCAAGAAAAAACTCCCTAAGTGTTATGAGGAAGAAACCTTGGGAGGACCAAGACTCAAAAAGGGACCCAACCTCCTTGGGCAGTGTAATATTGCGAAGAAAACTGAGATAACTGAGATATGAACTTCCACAAAATCTATGCTGCATGACGTGCTACACACGCTCCCCAATGACACTCTCATGGCAAATGTGAATAAAACTATAAATAGCTTGAACGTGGGTTTTTGACTACGAAAACAATGTTTGTGATGCCATTTGGCAAGATTTGCTATTCAAGGCCCTTAAATACAGAGGAATATTTTAGCATATAAATGCCAAATTACTCTTTTTTTGCCCGAGGAAGCCGTCTCAGTGCCACTCTTATAGCAGGGACGTCATGTGATTCTCGTTATAACAGATTCAGTCTGGGGGCGCCTCCCCGGTCAACAACACATGCCTCGCCGTGATGGACCAGGTGAGATGGATTTATTGTGTGGAAAGCTGCTCTGAGCTGTATGAAAGGTTGCCAGATGAGGCACGTTCCTCTGGCTGAGAGATGGCCGTCGCTCACCCCCGCAGTAAACCCGAGCCGCGAAAAGGATGAGGCAGGGGAATTCATAAATATCCAACACGCGCACAGCTGGAACGAAGGATGTGTCGCAGTACTGAAATCATTAGTAAGGGAAGGGAGTGGGGCCGAGAGGGAAAATGAAGCTGAAAGTGAAGCCAACCATTGATCCCAGAAGACGGTGTAAATGGCTAAGAGAAAATGTCAGTAGGTGACTGCTGTGTTTTGCAACCATTCCAAGGTTTCCCTTTTCTCGAGACCAGGACAAGCGTGACGGGGTTCGATGTATCAGCAGGAAAAACGGACGCGGTGTCTGCACCCTTCCTTGCAGCTTCAACACACAAAGGAATCTAAGATCTATGGTACAAGACTCATGTGTTCAGCTATCATGGGTATTATAGCAGAGGTTACTAAGTATTGCTTTGTCCACAGAGAACACTACAGAAGGTGTGTACAACCACTGCAGTGCTTATCTGATGTGAGACAGAGGCCTTGGCCCAACACAGTCAGGCATCGTCATTTTATATTCATGGCAGCGTTAGGCTTGAGGTAGCCTAGATCTCGGTCCAGGGTTCAAATCGTACTTCCGCCAAGTTGCCACTTGTGGTCCTTGAGCAAAGAATATATCATGTATCGTATCAAGTCGCTTTGGATAATGGTGTCCACTCAATGACTAAAGGTAAATAAAATGTGAAACAAACCTTTTAAGAGCATAAAAAACAAATAGGGATTCTTTAAGAGTTTGCAAATCAGAAACTAAACTCAGGGAGGCTACTACTCCAGAGACAATGAAGTGCCTACAGCGGGTGTGACAACTGAGATGACTCTTTCAGATAATATAACCATTTATAAGTGAGTCTCATCTGTTTAAAATCAATTGTATCTGCTCATAATTATTTAAGATGACCCATATTTAGGATGTTTTTTTCTTCTGCTGATGAGTTCACGTCACCTACATTTCACACTGTCCTGTTCTGTAATTGGAAAGAGGCTTTGGCTTTTGGCGGCCAGACATTAACATTTCCAATCTCACCTCCATCCTGTTATGTCGTGCCACTTCCATACCATCTCATCCAACTCTGACCTGCAGACCTTTAACATTTAGAACCTGGAGTACTGCTGTAAAAATGTCTCTGATCTGGCTATTATTCTGTAATAATGTCCGTGTGCATACGTTGCGGTGGCATAGAGGTCAGAGTAACGTACAGATTACCGTGCTAGTGTATTTCGGCCATGCCGCCCACCACAAGGGTAAATTTCACAAGGGTGGACTGTCTCGGTTGTAACTCTGTTTGCTGTTTGCAAATAAATCATCTGTCTCCAAATCGACGGTCTGCTGACCTCTATCTGCCCACACTGCTTCTCCAACCTCTCAGATTTCATATTGTTATCATTCTCCTCCCATATGACCCCCCGTATCTCAGCCCCTCCATGGGAACATGACACAGGCAAATGCACAAAGAGTGCAAAACCGTGGTGACAATCAAGGAACACAAATACTGATAACAGTGAAACTGGAGCAGGTGCATTTAATACGGCGGTTTGTTTATGAGACCGGTGCTGACACATGTTCATCATAAAGTAGTGTTAGATTCCAGTTGTTTTGTGAGTGCTGCTTAGTAAACTCTCTCCCTATATCTCGCAGTACTAATGAGGGTGTAGGGATACTAATGAGGAGATAGTGATCTATTTCAGACACAGCCCCTTCTCGCTTCCGCCGTTCATTAAAGATGCTTTTGAGACAAAGATACGATGAACTGAACAGAAACTGTACATGTTTATGTACGTTGGAAATCACAGATACCAAACCATTTTTGTTAAATAGCTGAACATTCTGGCTTTGTGAAACATAACTCATACAAATTAAGCAACATTTTAATTGAGGGGATATTATGGGGAAAAAATTGAATCATTTAATGTTGGAGAAAACATGGTCATGGACATACAGGCACAATTCTAAAAATAGGTTAGCACGTTCAGCCTTAACAGGCTGCACTTAGTCTTAACGAGCTGCACCCGGCCTTGTTGAAATGAGCCAAGAGGCAGCGTCTTTACGAGGTGCTGCCGGTAAAGGGTATGGTTGTGCGTGTCTGTGAAAGAAAAATGGGAAACCCTACAACATGGATATGAAAAGAAAATATGAGAGTTGATCAGGGGAAGTCATGAGAAGAGAGAATATGTTTGAAAAATGATAAATGTTAAAGGAAGTTAGGACAAGGTGAAGCTAGAGTCAAGAAGGTGAAAGACTGGTCGAGTGGGTTGAGAAAGCGCGACAAACTAATTTGAAAGTGCAAAGAAAGAAAGACAGACGAACAGAAAGCAAGAGCTTGGAAATGAAGAGAATTAAAGCCGTGATTAAGTTCAAAGTTGAGGAATGAAAGCAGGAAACACAAATGCTAACAGGTTTGGGGCATCAGAAATGATCACGGTTTGATTGTTTTCAATTTTGAAGCAGTTGTTGCTGGTTGCTGGCAGACGCCATTTCGTGGATGGTGCCTTGTTTCAATTTCCCACCCTTTATAGGTGCGCAAACACTAGCCCTCATGTCTCACACCCATCAATGAATATTTACTTTGTAATATAACAAAATACAGTGGGGCAAAAAAGGATTTAATCAGCCACTGATTGTGCAAGTTCTCCTAGTTAGAAAGATGAGAGAGGTCTGTAATTTTCATCATAGCTACACTTCAACTATGGGAGACAAAACGAGAAAAAAATCCAGGAAATCATATTGTAGGATTTTGAAAGAATTTAATTGTAAATCATGGTGGAAAATAAGTATTTGGTCAATAACAAAAAGTTCAACTCAATATTTTGTAACATAACCTTTGTTGGCAATGACAGAGGTCAAACGTTTCCTGTAAGTCTTCACCAGGTTGGCACACACTGTAGCACACACCCAGCCTGCTGCAGGTCTACAATTTTCTTCCTGGTGTAATTCGACAGCTCTTTGGTCTTGGCCATGGTTGAGTTTGGACTCTGACTGTTTGAGGCTGTGGACAGGTGTCCTTTATACAGATAACGAGGTCAAACAGATGCCATTAACACAGGTGACGAGTGGAGGATAGAAGAGCTTCTTAAAGAAGAGAGCCAGAAATCTTGCTTGTTTGTGGGTGACCAAATACTTATTTTCCACCATGATTTACAATTGAATTATTTAAAAATCCTACAATGTGATTTCCTGGATTTTTTTTCTCATTTTGTCTCTCATAGTTGAAGTGTAGCTATGATGAAAATTACAGACCTCTCTCATCTTTCTAACTAGGAGAACTTGCACAATCAGTGGCTGACCAAATACTTTTTTGCCCCACTGTATATGCAATAATTATGAGGGAAGATCCTTCTCTGGGACTCAGGCTGGTTTAGCCTATAGCACTCCCAGTGGGCGAGCCCAGTACTACTCTGCGCCTGGGTTCGACCCAGCCGCTTCTAAACACCACACATCCTGCGTAGGCTCCGTACGTGCCGGTGAATGCACCCAGTAATCAGGCATGTCATTACGGAGTGTGCAACGACACACAAAAACAGGGTCATACCGGCCCTGTTGAGTAAACAACATGACAGAAATTGACACTGGCAAGTAAATGCTCTGTGGTGCTCATTTTACCACTTACTAACACCAACACACACAAATGTAAAACGTCTAGCTTGGGCATGAGACCATTTTTCCCTAAGCCAGTTTTTCAAGCATTTGCCGGGTTCCTTATCTGCTCAAATAGGCTGCACCAAGAGGAAAACGCAACAGGGTTTAATTCCTGGATATGTGAAAGTGCCCCCGAGTCTAACAATGTGTCCTGACTGTAGAGTCACCAACTATAAAATGTGCCCATGGTACAGTAAGCAGACGTCCTCTGGGTAGCAGCTGTTTGACAGTAAATTACAGCTAATCGCATTACACAAAGGTTCTAATCCTGCTACATGAAATGAAAACTACTCACTTTTGTCTTGGTGCATTGGGTCCAGGGCTTAATCCAAATTCAATATGTATGAATGTCTGCCAGCGGTTGGTACAGAGCGAGCAAGGACGGAGCCGAAACTCCCTCTGTAAGGCCATGAGGCAGCAAAAATCATATTGTGCAATATATTTGCATACATTTGATGCTTTTGTGGAGGATGTTCCATTATATTTCACTGAGGGAAAACTGAATATAATGTTTTCTCTCGAATGTTCTATGATTAAAAAAGATATACTACATAAAATATTTGCACATTGTTCCTTTACTTGAGCTGCTACATGTATCTTCTGTCTCACCTGAATTGAATTGACTTTAAGAAAGTTTTCTCAATGAAATATTTTAGGGTCTGAAAGTTTTTTTGCTGCTGTGCAGTAACTCTGCTGTTCTGTGTTTGGATATCACAGTAACAGAGCATCATTATTTGCCTGATGAGCTACACTATATAGACAATAGTTTATGGACACTTAAAAATCCCATGGGTGTTGGCCTCTACCTCTCCTCAGAAGGCTTTCCACTAGATTTTCAACCATGGCTGTGAGTTTTGGGCCTTGATTTTGCCCTGCATTGGCAAGCCCTTTTATTATGGACTTTGTTTTAGGAGGGCACAGAAGAAAGATATGAAAGAGCTATGAAAGTGTCATATTTAAGGTAATTTATAACTGTGACATACACAGTTATACATAACTGTGAGACTACTCAGGGTGTCTACATACTTTTGGTCATTGTCCATGGTGTTAAATATCTTGTCCTGTGTATAGGAATTTGAGGCATGCGGACTTTGAAAGCGAGTCGATACACATGCGGGGAAGCTGGATATAAGAAGCAGAGTATTTATTGAACACATCGCAGAAAACACGTCCAGGGTTCGATGCACGCAAGGTCAGATGTTGGCAGTAGATATCAAACAACAGCACTCGGGATCGCAGGTAGACCTTGAGACTTCACATGCGAAGACCGAGAGGCAGGCGGGGGCTGTAGTATGCCGGCAAATCAGAGAGCAGCTAATCAAAGGCACCTATATCCATCCGAGGGCTCGGGCCATTGTTACTATTTAATAATGCTTTAAAAAATCTCCGAAGCAACAATGATTTGGTTAGGATCAAAGGCACATTTTAGCAAGAGGGAGAGAGAGAGGGTTTTCCAGCCTTTCCTTTAATGAAGTGTCCTAATGAGCCTTTCAGAAGATTTTTTTTTTTTACCTTAGAGGTTAAGAAGTTATTATTATATAATCGCACATACATATAATAAAAAATTTCTCGCTTTAATTATCACTGATGGGGCTCCACAGTCAAGCACGAGGAATTCCTCATGGCAAGAAAGGGAAAGTTTAGTGAATTGACACGTCTTGCACCTCCTGCGGGAAATTAAGACATTCCAGTGATCCCTCTGTCTGCTCAAATGATCCTGGCACAGGCGGAGCTGGCTGGCACACCTAATTGCCTATTTTTTTCTTATTTTGATCTAGGGATAGATAGATATGCCGTTTGAATTGCGACTGATTTGTTGAAGAGCTGCCCCCGACATAAGGGCCACTGGATGTTACGGGTGGTTACATTGGAAAGTAGGCCTACTTCACTGGCACATTTATGGAGCGCAGATCATTTTAATTAAGTCTAGACTTACATTAGGTTGTCTTGGGAAATACGAAATTGCACTCTCTCTGCCACCATTTCAGAAGCATTTCTAAAGGCCCGCATACTTTCAGTGACTTTCCCTGATCGGTTCTGCTGACTCTTATTGGCGTATTTGCAAGGGATTCACCTCTATACTGTGTTTCTCCGCTCAGGTTACTGCCTAACAAATGACTCTGCTCTAAGTACATGTGCATAAATGAAGAATAAAGAAGAGTAAAAAGCCTGCTGCTGCCTCGGAGTGAGTCTCCTCTTGGGCTTGCCTTATAATTAATGATTGTAAAAAGAAAGTTAAGGTTACTCACGGATAAAAGGTTCAGAGAGAGGCAACAAGCTGCTTAAAAACACCATCTATATTCTCTACGCTATGCCTGTGTGCGCTCTCCCGCTGCCAAATTGTATTCCTTAGATCAGGTTTGTGGATGGATGTTCCTTCTGGCTGGATAGTGGTTCCAGTCGCAGTGATGTAAATAAAACTATACAAGATTGTAGATACAAGTTGGGAAAATAGGCCTGAATCTGATCTGTAGTGTTATTAGGGTGCATCTATAGGCCATTTTTAGCAAGTCTATCTTGTGAGAGCTATTGCAGAGCTTAAAGTAAGGTTTCGTGGTGAGCGATATTCCAGCCTGCCTGCTTCTTCTTCGATGCCGCAATACTAACCAAAGGCTGAAAATGCTGGCCGCGGCACGAGGGGGAAAAGCAGAGCAGCTGCGGAGCCGCCAAAGACGTCGCCAAGCTGAGAAAAGCAATGTCATGCGAAGCATCTGTCTAAAAAGCATTCTTGCATATCATGAAACTGAGGGAAGGTGTTAGTACTCTGGCAAGACGGACTGCCTTTTCTGCTCGCGAATCCCAGATGGCACAGCGTTAGTCAGTGGTGATATTACTGATACAGGTTCCTTTTGACATAACGGATAATAATAATGGATAATGATGGATGTGATTGTGTCAGATGAAGATAGATAATAAATGGCAATATGACCACAAGAAAAAAGCGTACAGCAGCCCTTCTTGGCCACTAGACACCAGCAGAGGCACACATATGGAGCCACCATTAGTGATTGTGGTGTTTAGGTTCAATCAGCACAAATGAGCGCCAGCTGCACAGCAGGCTATTGAAGCATGCCACAGTCCATCGGTACTTGTTTGAAGTGAGCTACAAGCCAAATGGTTCCTTCCTGTATTGGAACTTCTCTAGCTCTGCACCTGGGCCAAAATCCCCAAACATCGGAATCTTACATTGTTTTTTCTTTGACAACGTAGGTCACAGTGACTAATGAACAATTCATATGGACGGTCATGAATTCTAATCACAGTTCCCCGGAGATGAATGAAAAGTTCACTCTAAACGCCGAGTAAGACCGATGATTGTTCTTGGAGGGCCTTGCACAGGCAAATTATTGCACAATACAAACCCCAAATGGAAAGAAGAATAAATCAACTGCGTGTCAAGCTTTACAGCCCAGTAAACTATCTCTTTAAAAAGCATTTACGTTTGTAAAGAGATCCCACATAACTTAGAATTGCATGCGCATTCTAATCTGCATGTCCTAAAGATTCTCAATAGCCATGGCAATTTCACTCCATCCAACAGCCCTGCCAAATCGCTCTGACGCTTGATAAATAACACTCATGGTGCTAAATGAATTTATTTCCTTTGTCAGCTCCCTGTATTTTGCATTTTACATATTCATTAGGGTAAACACACACACACAGTTGACAGGCTGCATTGCTGTGCTTATTGGAAGAAGACAGTCCTTCAGAGACCCTGTTATCAAGATTTCACATGGTTTTACTGACAAATCTTCAGTAAATCAGGGATTCGCTTGACTATCCATTTCGACTCTCAGCGAACACAGTTCAACAACCTCCAACTGGTATAAAAAACAAAGCTAACAAATTGTAGGCAAACTGCTTGGGTCCAGCTAAAAAAGCAACTTTTCTGCTTTAACCATAAGAGGTCTTACCGTAGCACGCAGGAGTAGTGGCCGACATCCTGTAATTCGGCTGGTCTGAACCAGATGGAGTCCTCCTCCTTGCTCATCCTGATTCCATCGAAAGAAATTGGCTCCTCAAAATCCCCGTGCCCCACACTCTTGTACCACATGAGGCTGAGGCCGGCGCTCTGAGCGTGGGTGTAGTTGGCACGGATATATCCATAAAACAAGGCGCACTTAATCCTTACTGGCTCCCCGAGAAGAACTTTGTATTTCATGTAGTCCACCGACCAGTCGATACAGCCATCCACTGTTCAGAGAAAACACAGGGGCAGGTGTTATAAATATGGCGTTTAGTTTTACGCACCTCGAAAGTACGAAATATGGGAAGACAAAGTACCCCACGTACAGCATGAAAGAGAGAATTCCCACGGGAACGTACAATGTACGAGTTATTTTATTCTCCTGTTCCACTGTGCAAACTAGTTCATGACGCTTTATGGAGTAACCCTCTACAAAGAAGGTCGATCTAGGAAATAGAAGTACATGTTGTTCTGTACAGTTTCTTACCTCCACCTACACCCTTCACTTCCCTGCTTCTGTAGAATAACAAAATTATATTTTATTCAGTGTTTACTTATGAGGTACTGCTTGTTCATTCCAGATTGGAGAGTTTAAGGCTGGAAAAAAATATGCTGAGAAAAATGCAGTGGTACACACGAGAAATGAGACCGTGCCGACGCTAAACCCCACCCAGCCAAACAACAGACAGGAGGACCAATCAGAAAGTCCCCTGTGCCATTTTAGTATTATATTGATGTAATTGGAAAGGGGTGGAATTCTGTATATACAGAAACGAGGTGTTTTCCAAAGGCCAAATGATTTACTGGGGTTAAGCTTTGGGTTAGAATTGAATTAGCTGCGGTAATATTATGTCAATGGAAAGCAAGTCAAGTCAAGTCAGATCTATTTATATAGCGCTTTTTACAATGGAGCATTGTCTCAAAGCAACTTTCCAAGTTTAGATTATCTCCTAATAACTACGTCCAATCCCAAATTGAGCAAACCTAGGGCGACAGTAGCAAGGAAAACTCCCTGAGTGTTATGAGGAAGAAACCTTGGGAGGACCAAGACTCAAAAGGGACCCAACCTCCTTGGGTGGCGTAGATGATAAATAAACTAAAGTGACTATAGTCACTATTCGATTCACGAGTTCCCAATTCAATTTTCTCACGATTATTGATTTGATATTTGGTAAAAGACATTCCTTTTTCTATTTCGGAACTGTAGGCAATGCGAAACATTGCACATTTTCTTGTATAAGCTTTCAAACAAAACAACTTTAGTCCCTGATATTAAAAGAAATGAATAGAAACCAAGGTTAATAATTATAAACAAAATGCTCTATTGTAGCTCCACCATCTAAACGACCGAGTGAAAACATTCCTTTTCAATAGCAATTCAAAAGAATTACTGTGCTGTACTTTTCTTATTAAAAAAACTAAAACAAATAAACTTAAACATAAATTAATGTGTCTGTGCGCCCTCTGGTGTATAAGAACGGAATTGCATTTGATAGCGATATAATCAAGAACACATAATCCAACTAGACGATGCCTCGTCCCACCCGACCCGACATTTCTGCATCGCAGTGCATCCTGACACCCCTATTCTTTGCGGTATTGATTATTTCTGTAACTTTATACTTTTTACTTTCACGCACTACATTTCAAAACAAAAAATCTGTACTTGTTACTCGCTACGTTTTCAAAATACCTTAGCTTTTATGAATCCGTTTATTTATCTATATTAGCTAGCTATTATTTTTCTGTCGTGGCATGCAAATTAATCCTAGGTTCATACTTAGCATAATGCGTTGTACTCCCAAAAATAATTGTATACACTTTACATTATTTTTTATTAATCAGACACTCAAGGTTTTGCTGTGTCCCTGGGACGGTGAATTCTATTTCTGTGAGACATAAGAGATATATTAAAAACTATATGATATTCCTAAAAGCTTTGCATAAGTACTTTAAGTATTTTTTGGCTTGAAAAAAATAGTGAAGCTGCAGTTTGTTGGACTAAAATGCAGTGAGAGCGTTTCAAAAAATCGATAACTATTGTTTGGGTTCAATATCATGATTTACAAGTAGTTTGTATATTTTGGTTCCTCGTGTCTGAAAATGCTTTATTCTGTGGTGTTTTAGCTAAAGAGGACAAGGCCATTGGGATGATTTTTGCATCTGATTCCTGTAGTTGCAGTTAAGGAGTTACGGCTTTTGAAAGACGTATTGTTACTTTTTTTTACCATAAGTACATGTGGTAGCGTTTACTTTTATACCTCATACTTTTACTTGAGTATCTTTTATATTTAAATTAGTGGCCCTTTTACTGAATTAAACAACTTGCGTACTTCTGACACCTCTGTCGGAAAGTCCTCACAGTGATAGAAGGACTCATTTGTGTGTGGTGCCTCTGGATGAACAGTGAGGCTGAGCATCAGCACCAGCTGTGAGCCAGTATGAGTCAGACAGTGTGAGGTGTGCAGAGAGCATCAGAGCCACAGGTAACATGTTAGAGGACGCACATGAGAAAGAATACATGGAGCGATGCTGAGAGAAAGAGAGAGAGAAATGGCAGGCAGTGAAATGTGAGTATATGACAACGTGCTGGGTAATTCATAAGAGACTGTATAAGAGCAATTCCCAGGACACCCTGTGACATGAGCTCCGCCACCTCCAGACTCGAAAGGAGAGACTGTACGCCACAGAGTTATGCCTTTAATTACATCCCCATGCACCGACTCCGCAGCTGCTCCATGTTTCCTAACCTCGCCATTGTAGAAAACAATGGCGCTCGCGTTCTATATATAACCTTAAGCAGGCACGATGAACGCCTCGTATCCGAACCAAGAGTGTCAGTAGGGCGACGGTTCAGGCATTCCTTCATGCACGACGAACCATTAATTGATGCGTTTGTTGCATTACGAAGCACGATGAATATGTATCAGGCAATTTAGCGAGCGTGCCGCGACGCTGGATTAACATATTAATTAATGTAATAAAGGTACCAATTGGATGACGTTCCCATAAATGCCAGCCAGACTAAGCAGTAATCCGAGCTCTAACCCAGTAAGCTGGAATATTCCCATCGCTGCTGCAGAGCCACTGCTGTCCAGCTTACTAATTGCTTATTTATTATTACCTAACAGTGCTGTGTTGCTAATGAAGCAATTACAGAAATCAATCGTTTTAACTGTTTTAATAGATTGTCTTGGAAATGTGGGCATCAGCATATGTGTCGCGCCACACGAGTAAGGGCGTCTGGACGCTGCTCGACTGCCTTACCACTGGTAATTAATCTTGCAGTCTGAGAAGTTGTAGGACCCAACAGTGGCAGCTTGGCAGAGGTGGGACTGAGTCCATTACCTTAACCGGTAGTCCCACTCCACACAGTCCACACCCCACTGAGTCAACTCAACCTTCTTTATTTACACAGTGCACTAATCCCATCTAGGCACTACCTTTTTCTGTAAGATCCTCCAACAGTCTACTGTTTACTGCCGGGCAAACCGGCGACTCTGCCTTTCTCCCTCCGCAGTACCCAACCATGATTGTTTAAAAACAAAACAGATTTAATATATAGTAATAATATTAATCATATGAATATCCAGCCAAACCTAACAGCCAGGAGAAAACACATTACACTGTTACAAAACGAATTCACAAGAATGCTGTGAGCAGAAATTATTAGGGGGAACATTTTAACAAACCTCCAACCCCCCCCCAAAAAATACGCCTAGGGTCAATCATGCTCGGGCACGGTACAGATCGCCTAGTGTGGTCATCAGTGTAGTACAAATACGAACTGCATTGTGGTCTGTCTTGTGCTACAAGTAAACAACAGACGGGGTGTGATATGGGGACGAGGATATGATGGACGCCACAACACAAAGTAGTGTTTCCTAGAAATCTATGATTTTCTGGTTATAGTAAACTGATAAAATGGAGGTTTTGTTTGTTTATGTTTTACTTCTTCGTAATTTTGCCACGGTTGCAAATATCTGTACGTAGCTATACACTGGTAAGCCAACAGCATCGTTTGGGTAGTGCCAGCTTAAGCTCGGAGCATCACACTCCCTCCACCGGTGCCATCCTTCCCCAAGGTAAGTGTCGCACATGTGCCCGGCCATCCACGTGATTTAAAAGGACATCTGGACTCGTTTTACCAGATATCCTTCTGTGACTTCCGCCGCAGTAACCTTTCTGACGGATCGGACCAGACTTAATTACCCTTGAGCATCCATGAACTTTGAGTGCCCAGTACCCTGTTTGCCTCTCCTCTAGGTACAGTAGGTTTTCTCAAATGCTGACCGTGAGCACCCCACAAAACATACAGGGTCAGCCTTGCTTGTGAAAGTGCTCTGGTAATTAGGTCTGCCCACTACTATTGTATCCTACATAACTGACTGTACCTTGACCATGTAATAGATCTCAGAGCTTGACATACACCGACGATATATTCGTTATTCGATCGGATTGGTCATATATTCATAATAATCATAACCCAATATTAGTATTTAATAATGTAAAGCTACCTCTGTGTTTAAATATGCCAAGCTCAATTCCCTCTGCTTCCTTCCATCGCTCCCAAGTTTGATCCCCTTATGAAGCAGAAAAACTACGATTGAAATCTCTTTCCCATAGGGGCGCGATTGGAAGATGTAAACATGGGCCTCATATAAACCGGTATGTATGCCTTGCTTATCATATCCTCAAGGCATACTGATTTGTTTTTGAGTGGAACTACTTCAGCTGTAATGTTATGAAACAGCTACACACCTGGCAGCCGACAGTAAAACAAGAATTTATCCTCTGTTATTTTATTATCACTGGTGGCCTTAAAAACCATGGGCTCAGAAGCAATAATGTTTTGATAAAAGGAAAACCGTTCTTGTTCCATGGGGTGTCGGCTCTTTTTAAGACCCTGTATGAATTGCTGAAACGTGTGTGTTAGTTATTAGATATACATATATATATATATATATATATATATATATATATATATATATATATATATAAATAATACTTGGTCATTTATTTATTGAGGAAAGTGATCCAATATTACGTATTAGTGAGTGGCAAAAGTATGTGAACCTCTAAGATTAGCAGTTAATTTGAAGGTGAAATTAGAGTCAGGTGTTTCAATCCATAGGATGCCAATCAGGTGTGAGTGGGCACCATTTTTTATTTAAAGAACAGGGATCTATCAAAGTCTGCTCTTCACAACACATGTTTGTGGAAGTGTATCATGGAACGAACACAGGAGATTTCTGAGGAGCTCAGAAAAAGAGTTGTTGATGCTCATCAGCCTGGAAAAGGTTACAAAACCATCTCTAAAGAGTTTGGACTCCACCAATCCACAGTCAGACAGATTGTGTACAAATGGAGGAAATTCAAGCCCATTGTTACCCTCCCCAGGAGTGGCTGACCAACAAAGATCACTCTAAGAGCAAGGTGTGTAATAGTTGGTGAGGTCACAAAGGAGCCCAGGGTAACTTCTAAGCAACTGAAGGCCTCTCTCAAATTGGCTAATGTTAATGTTCATGAGTCCACCATCAGAAGAACACTGAACAACAATGGTGTGCATGGCAGGGCTGCAAGGAGAAAGCCACTGCTCTCCAAAAAGAACATCGCTACTCATCTGCAGTTTGCTAAAGATCACATGGACGAGCCAGAAGGCTATTGGAAGAATGTTTTGTGAAAGGATGAGATATTTATTTTTATTTTAAAAGAAAAGCGTTAAGTTTGGAGACAGGAAAACACTGCATTCCAGTACAAGAACAGTATCCCATCTGTGAAACATGGTGGTGGTAGTATCATGGTTTGGTCCTGTTTTGGAATGGGCTAAAATTCCTCCAAGCCGGTGTGCAGGACTGATCAACAGCTACAGGAAACGTTTAGCTGCAGTTATTGCTGCACAGGGGGGTCACACCAGATACTGAAAGCAAAGGCTCACATACTTTTGCCACTCACTAATATGTAATATTGGATCATTTTCCTCAATAAATAAATGACCAAGTATAATATTTGTGTCT